>CM060067.1:39350089-39930089 GCA_030533445.1 Cyprinodon diabolis | reverse complement strand
CTGATGATTTCCTCCAGGTGAGTCAGTGAAACATTTGGATTATTTAGGATGTTTTCAAAAAAATCTGAAGAAATTTTCATCTGAGAAACAATATAAGTGGAAAAGGTTGAAGATAGTCTTCCAGATAGTCTTCCAGTCGTCCAAAACAGAAATTCAGGTAGTGGAGATGTTTGGCCCTTTACACTACAAAAAACATCTAGAATTAAGTAAAACAATTCTTAAATTGAGTGTATTTACCATTAAATTTAGCAGATAAATAATATTATTTGCCAATGGAATGAGTATTTCTACTCCTAAAACAAGATAATTAGATAATATGCACTCGAAATAAGACAAACCTATTTTTCTTTTCTTATTTTAGATGTAAATTGTCTTGTTCCATTGGCAAATTGCCTCAATTACCTCCTCAATTCAAGAAAAAATGCACTTAATTTAAGCAAAAATGACTCATTTAGATTTCCATTTTTTGCAGTGTAGCAAAGCACTGTATTTGGTAAGACCCAGGATAGTCTTTTAGCTCTAACCCTGCATATAAAGAATCAAGCGTGGTGATGATGAGAACTTACACCTTGTGGTGAGCAGGTAATCCTTTTACCAAAGAATTCACGGACCAAATGGAAGGCCATCTTTTAAACTGCTGAATCTCGGCCTAAACTGTGTCATTTAGGCTTTGAAGGGATGAATAAGGAGGAGAGGTTTAAATATTCCTCTACAGAAACACTGATGAAGTCATTCAGAAATCTTTGTCAATTTCTTTTTGCATAAGTTGGTTTTACATGCTGGTGAATAATAGGGTCTATTTTGTCTTTGTTCATGTGAAAGAATACTGACAAAATCTAGACCCGGAATCTAATGTAATGTGCTTTTGTCTCTATGTCTGCAGGCCTGGCAGCCTCGTCCTCAGTTATCAGTCCCATTCTGTCACCAGTTTCCACCAAACTCAAGAGCAGCATGGCGGCTGTCAACAAACCACAAGAGGGTGAGACAAACTTTAACTTCTAAACCAATGGCAGCATTTCAACACCACCAAAAACACCCTCAACAAATCCTTCGGATTAGGACAAGCTTAAAAACAAGTAAACATTTTAAAATAGAAAATAGCTCTTCTTAATCTGGATTTTTTTTTCCTTTTAGAACGTCAGGTTTGATATAAAATAACTGGAAGTGGTCAGATAAAAAAATAAAAAATAATATACTTGAAAAAACAAATGTCTTACGGAAATATTATTTTTTTTAAAACAAATAATGAAGAAAAACAATGTTGAGCGAACCTACAATAGTGTAGCAAGCCTGTGTGGAGTAAAAACTGTTGAGATATGTCTGTTCTTAGCCTCACAGGCTCCGAACAAAGGTCATGAGAGAAAAAAATGAGTTATACAGCTTCCTTCATGTTTTAAGGAGACCCATCTGGCCAGTGAAAGATATATTAACCTAACAGGGTATTATACTTGATGAACTCAAGTAGTTTTTCCTCCAAATGTTTGCATGTGAGAAATTTCTTTATTTCGTGGTGGGATAGTTCCAAAGGAGAGTGTGGGTATTGGGAGTTGTTGAATAAATGCATGTACTGAGCTTGCACCAGTCAGAGCTCTCTCTCTCCGTCTGAGGACCTTAAATAAATTTGAACATTCTCTTGCAAGAGTCTCAGTTTCTCCTCAATTTCACACCTGTAAAGCAAAAAGCCTGTAAAACTGAAGAATGTTTTGTTTTTCTTTTTGCACTAAATTATAAAGTTATGCCAACCTAAGCAGCAGAAACTCCTCTGTTCTCTGATTGTAAGTAAAAATGTATCATCAACATAAAATTAATCGATCTTCTGACATTTTTCGAATGTGTACTTGTACGTTTTACACCTTGATTTTTGCGTCACAAAAACAAATAATTTATTTTACACAGGTACAAATTCTTATGTATTAATCCACAAAGATTTTGGTTTACAGGGTGGAAAAACTTTATGCACAACCTCCTTTTCTGCTTTACAAGTACAAAATATTCCAAGAGTAGAATGTGTTCCCATACATGTTTAATGCACATAGATTTCAAGTCATGCAGGAACTTTCATTGGTTTATAGGGAACATATACGTGATAATATTAATTTATGTTCTTTTTTAGTTGTAAGCAGGATTTTTTTTATTTTATTGATATTAAAAAAGTGAAATGTCATTTCACTGTATAAAACAAGATGTCAATACACCCTACAGACTAAATCTATTTAGGCTCTAAATCAATAATTACAGTTAAATGTGATCCATTAAGGCCACCTGACAGAGAGACACAGATATTTCCTGACACATATAATTATTCTTTAACATGTGAGTTTGTCTGTGTCTGTTCAAAGTTGACTACATCTGAAGATCTTTAGTCACGCTCAGGAGTTGTTTTACTTAGCAGAAAAAAAAAACTTAACATGTGTTTTAGATATTGCTATGCTAAACACCATCAACCCAATTCTATTGGAGTTGCTGTCATGTTAAAATCATATGTTTAATTTGCAGAGATTGAAGCAAGGCCAGAAATGGAGTCTGATAAGAAGCTTGACAAGCTGGAGAACTTTTTGGGACGAATTAATAGCAAAGGTAAGCGGCTGACCTCAAGCTCAAAGTATTTATGTTTTAAAAATTAGCCACTTTTATTTACTATGCAATATTGGGGTTGTGTTGTAACTCTTAAAAATATTTTATTGAAGACATCTTTGATAAATTGTCTGATATTGTCTCTTTTGTTATGTCATTTGTTTAGTGGCAGGTTTGCAGGAAACCACCATAACAGTGACGGAGAAGGCGGTGAAGGAGGTGATGAAGCTGGACGACGAGATTTTCTCCAAGTTCTACAAACGTGTGGCTGAATTCCCACGCATGCCCACCAGGATCGAGATCAGCGAAGACTTTGACAGCATCTTCGGTTCTCACGGTCCAACGTATGAAAATGCATCATTCTACTATAGTGGGCTGTTTGGAAACACCTTTGCTAAAATAACATCCAGGATTTAAATTCTCATTTTGCCTTTTCCATCATATTTATGTGCCTGTTTTCCTCCTACACAGACTGGCCTCAGCCATGGTGCAGCATAAGCGATCTGTTCGACCGTCCAGGAATGTTCAGGCATCCAAAAACCCTTTGAAAATGCTGGCAGCTAGAGAGGACATTCGACACGAATACACAGAGGAGAGGCTGAATGTGGCCCATTTGGAGAGCAAGAGGATGAAGGCCGAGAAGAGTGAGTGAACTATTGCAGCATCCTATGGTGTATCTGTGAGTCTAAAAAGAGAAGTGTTAGCAATGACTCAGTCTTCACTGCTTGGAGTCAAAAACCTCACAATGAAGTGGGAGGTGTTATGATAGTTTACAAACCTTACAAATATAGAGCTTTCTCTAACTATTTTTAACACCTTAAGTGGATATTAAAATCATCCTCTAACTCACTTTCCTTCCAGTTTTTTTTTTATACTGATGGTAGCTTTTTTAATTCTAAAACCCATTTTTTTTATCTTTCATTCTTTATCTGATGAAGCATGGTCTTTTTCACTCCTCCAGTAAATAAAAGCTCAGAATACTCTGAGGCGGCTCTGGCAGGTCTTGCCAGTAAAGAAAACTTCAGCAGTGTGAGTCTACGCAATGTCAACATCTCGGAGCAGACGTCTAACAACAGTGCGGTGCCATACACGAACCTCATGCTCATCCAGGTTAAAGGTAAGAGACTTTTCATTTTCAAGTTCTGAATAATTTCCTATCTTAATTCCATTTTTTTTTATCTACAGTATATACATTCCTGAAAGTCAATTGATATAACCAAAGATCTCTTTTTACACTGTGCTTACTACTGCCATTAACTACCAGTACTAAATTGTTGTTGAATATTAATATAGTACTAGTATCAATATATATTTCTTTATAAACAGTCAGATAATGCAGGTAATCTAGTAAATACATTGTTTTTATTAGCAGCAATTTAATCTGCCATCAAATCAGATAAAAACAAATCTTGAGAATCTAAATTAAACAGATTCTTGAACTAATGATGTTCATTTTGATGTTTGCAGGTCGTCGTCACGTCCAGACCAGATTAGTGGAGCCCAGAGCCTCTTCATTGAACAGTGGAGACAGCTTTGTGTTGGTCACACCAGAGCACTGCTTTGTCTGGATAGGAGAGTTCTCCAATGTCATAGAGAAAGCTAAAGTGAGTGTAATTGCTCAGTCTGGTTGGACAGAAGCACTGTTCAAATATTTGCATTATGCTCTCTGTTTGTCTTTTTTCCTCAAAGGTGATCTAATTAGACTCATTTTAGTTGATATTTGCTTCTCCCCATCTCTGCTCTGCCTTTTTTTTACTCCATTAATAACAAGAGTTCAGTTGTCACTTCAATTTTTAGATTCACTTTATTAAGTTAATCTTAACACTTCCATAAGTATTTTATTGCCTCCTGATGGTCAAATCAATTCCCATAACATTGTGCCATGTGTGGTGGGAGAAAAAGGAATAAACTCAATAAACAGCAGCAACTATTAGATCTTTACTCCACCAGCACTTTATTAATCCTTTCAAGCATGAAAACAGGTTATAGAAGAGGTGACCCAGCAGGTATCTCTACCCATGGAAAAAAACAGTTTTATTACGATCTAAACAATAATGTGGGCTTCGAGGAAACCCCTCCGGCCTCAGTTTCTCTTGTTGACTAAACAGGGCTGATCACCTGCAGTTACAATTAATATCTCAGTGAGATATTCATGATCTTAATAAGAAGCAAGGCTTTAAAACTTTAATCAACATCACCGTGGTCTTTTCCTCGTAAATATTGAGTTTAGATGGGCTTTTCATGTGTAATGTAAAAATGTTTGTTGTTTTATGTGTCTGTGTAGGCGATGGACTTAGCCACTTTCATCCAGACGCAGAAAGACATGGGCTGCAGGGCGAGTCAGGTGCAAACTATCAATGAAGGTGCTAACACACAGGATTCTGATACCCAGCAGTTTTGGACAATCCTGGGTGGTCAGATGCCTTATAAATGTAAGATTTTGGACCAGAGCATGAATACCAAATGTTGCCTTTTGAATTGCTGGATTATACATCTGACTTACTTTTTTACTCTTATCGTCCCATAGCGGCTGGTTCACCAGAGGAGGATGAGCGCTTTGAGAGTGGCATTGTGGAAACCAACTGTATCTTCAGACTGGTTGACGACAAACTGGTTCCTGATGATGAGGAGTGGGGGAAGATTCCTCACACCTCCCTACTTGCATCCAAGGAAGTGAGTTAAACTTTGCAGCCTCGTTAAGTTTTAACATTTAACTTGTAATAAAGCAAGGCATTGCTAAGTTATTATTGGTTAACAAATAAAATGTATGATTATTTAGTCTCCTGAGTTGACGTTGATTAAGCTGCAAGTGTCTAATCTGAAAAAGTTTGGAATTAGTCTATTCTGGTTGGTAATTTCAATTCTTAAGTTGCAGACAGCATTGAGTCCATCTGTGCAGTTTAAATGAAATATGAAATGAAAGTATTGACTCCATGTTCACCAAATCTATATAGAGAATCTTTACAAATAGAAGTTACAACTAAAAAATAATTGAGAATCTTTATTCTCTAAGAATATCAACAAAAACATCAATAATTTGCAACATTTAACAGGTTGATAAACCCTCCTATCTCTATGGCTGATGAACTCCAATCTAAAAAGGCCTGTAATGACTTTGCAAAATGTTTTACTGAGAAAATACAAGATATTAGAAAAGCAGTCTACACATCAACTCCAACTCTAGTAGCAATGCTGTCCCCAGTTGAAATAAACCGCTAAAATGTCCAAGTCCTGTCCAATAAACTGCAAATGTAAGAAGAAACTTTTGAACAGCTAAGCTCATCTTCCTGCTGTCTTGATGTTTTACTCACAGGATTTATTAAGAAGGTTTTACCTGTTTTAGAGTCTGATTTAATTCAAATCAACAGATCCCTTTTGTCGGGTGTTTTATCCCAGGCCTTAAAAACATCAAGGTCTGGATAACAATGAAAAAAAGGAAAAAAAAAAGGCATTGGGTTACACCTGAAACTCCTAAAATAGATATTCTAAACACACCTTTTAAATCCTTGACATGTAAAACATGGCAACTTTAGGTTAATTCATCTCTCTTTCTCCTTTTTCCTGTTTCCTTTCCTGTTCTACTTACAGTGCAGTGTTCATATAATCTGTAATACTCCCGGCATAATCATAATAAAGCTATTTATCAAGCGGAAAACTATGGCGATAGCTGTACTGCTCCACTTGTGAAAGCAAAATAAATTGGGCCCTTTTTTGGCATCAAGACGATTATTTTTATCGGCAGATTGCCAGATAGGACACCATTAAAAAAATATATATATAGATCAGCTTCTTACTGTATGTTTTTTTTATTTTAAGAAGACAACAGTGCTGGAGACTGTTTATTTGATCTCTTTCTAACCACTGGTAAAAAAAAAATAAAAAAATATATTCACAATCAGGGATGTTTAATTTATTAACTACAGATGCATCATTGTTCAAATCAGTTCACTCACTATAAGAGCTCTGAGTTTTAGTAGATTGTTAAATTGATCTTTCTGTTCTTCTGAGGGCATAACATTCTAAATCTTTAAAAGTTCCCTTTTTGTTCGCTTTGTATATTTTACAGTCTTAGTGACTAAATATTTTTTGTAATGTTAATGTTTATTCTGTGAAGTTTAAAGCGGCAGGCGTTACTCTGAATTAGATTCTTTGAATTGCTTTGCCTTTATTTAACTTCAAGGCAGGTTCAGAGGATTAATTAACTTGCCTGCTTTGTTCACTCTATGCTTTGCAGGTGTTGGTGTTTGACTTTGGCAGCGAGGTGTATGTATGGCACGGTAAAGAAGTGACTCTAGCACAAAGGAAAGTGGCCTTTCAGCTAGCCAAGCACCTGTGGAACGGGACGTTTGACTACACCTGCTGTGACATCAACCCTCTAGACCCTGGAGGCTGCAACACGCTCATCCCCAGGTTAGACTGTGCCAATTAGGGCTGAAACACGTCCAACATTCAGAATAGCTTGCACATTTAACTGTTCCTTCTGTGTATATCTTTGTCTATCATAAAACTTAAGGATGGTACCTGTGCTATTAATGCAATAAAACATTCCCTCTGGTTCACTAGTAGGAAAAGCTATTGCTGTTTCATGCAATTGTTCTTCCTTATTATTGTTGTTATTTTCTTATAAAACAATATAGTAAAAGAAAAAAAAACATGGTACACCTAATAAAAAGCTTTTTAAATATTAGATTTTTCAACAGACTTGAAGGATTTTTTAGAGGCATGGAAGAAAAATGATCTAATTGGAATCTGCCTTTTTTGTACATCGAATTTTAAACACTGAATTTTTTAACACCATATTTTAAACACTGAGGTTTTTTTAGCCCCGAATGTTCAAATACTGAGTTTTTTTACACACGGAATTCCTTACACTGATTTTTAACAGGTGAAAATTCAGCTGCAAAAAATTCCCCTGCAAAAAAAAATGTACCTGCTGAAAATTCAATTGCAAAAAAAAAAATTGCCTGCAAATGTGTTGAATTAGGGTGAACTCAAGCCAAAGCAATCTACGCCCAGTGCAGTCGAGCAGCTTCTAGGTAATAAAATGAGCTCATTTGGTCAGAAAAACAAAACAAAACAAAGATCGCCCCTGGCCACATCTTTCGGATCAAACCAAGAGCCTTGGGAGACAGGGGTGCTGCACTAGCTGTGATCGGCTCAGTTCTTTCATCCAGTCGGATTAGATGAAAAACTCTAATGGCTGTCTATTAGTAGCTACCTGATGTTTTTTTAATCATATCTATTTATCAAGAAAAACTCCTCATTCATGCTTCAAGCAAAGCTATGCCCAACTGTTGTGTTACGTGACCAAATGAGCTAATTTAATTGGCTAAAAGCTGCTCGACTACATCAAGTGTAATTTGCTTTGGCTTGAGTCCACCAAAACAACACATGTCAAATGTTTTGCAGCTGAATTCTTTGCAGCTTTTTTTGCAGGCAATTTTTTAACAGTTAAAAATTCAGTGGAAGGAATTCAATGTGTAAAAAAAAAAATTCAGTGTTTAAAATACGGTGTACAAAAAAAGCCAGATTCCAGTCAGACTGTTTTTCTTCCAAACAGAGGTAGACATCATATGGAGGACCAATCCTGCCATAATTGAAAATAGATACAGAAATAAATAAATGCTCCAAAAATAAATAAGCATACAATTAATTCCCCCTAAAAATACAATAAATAAGTAAATGTAGGTAGAAATTAAATTATACAGTGAGACATAAATGTATATATCTTTAATTAGCTTTTTTCATTTTTCGCCTTTGTAATAATTACCTTATTTATTTTTTGTCCGTTATAATCTTCAACTTTATTCATTTATTACTTGTTTTTTTTAAGTATTTATGTACGTGTTATAATATTTTGGTCTGGTTTATTCTTCCTTTGTATTTTTTTACCCCTACCCATCGAGATAATACTAAACAAACCATTGAAGGAGATGTGCCTAATAGTGTATATACTGCATTGTTTTTAAGCTAATTACACATATCAGTGGAGGGTTAGAATTAAGGCGCATTAAAAACAAGAAGGTAATAACTTTCATCCAGTGCTTTTAATCAATGCATGCTACTGGGGCTTTTAGCTAATTAGCAACTTGTAAACAACTTTTTCCTTATCTTCATTTAACAGGTATTAACTTTCTTTTTTAATCCCATTTGACCTAAAAAAAAAAGGGACAATTAATTTAATTTCTACTTAAATTCACTCTATTTAATACTTTTTTTTACATTTTTCTATGTTCAACCATCCATTTTGATGGGATGGCAGGACACGGGACTGAGGCGTACTTGGAGGCATGTGAAAATGTAGAGATAGCCAAAAAGAGCTTGGACCCTTTCCATAGCTGCTTGCAGGGGAAGTTAGTTGTCACTTCGTGTTTGAGGTCATTGTGTGCGCACAGTTTTTCATTCTGGTTTTGACCCACAGAAAGGGCCACGGCCGTCCTGACTGGGCCATATTCGGCAGACTCACTGAGCACAATGAGACCATCTTGTTCAAAGAAAAGTTCCTGGATTGGACGGAACTGCAGTCGCCAACACCAAAAGAAGGGAATGAGACTGTAGCTGAGCAGAAGGTGTGAACACAGCATTTGCTTTTATCTTAACATTGTGTTTTGACGCTTGACAATTTATTAAAAATCAAAATACTTATCTTGCTGGTGGCTGCTTTAGATTTATATTATAATTTTCCTCCCTAACTTTCCTAAGGAGACTCCAGGACGCAGGTGTCGACCCTATGACACATCCCTAATGCTGCCCATCCTCCAGTCGCCCGTTTGCACCATTCTGGACGGGGTGAATGTGGGCCGCGGCTACGGTCCCGTGGAGACGGAGGACCCCATGAGGCTACAGGAGATCAGCACTGCATCTGTGGACGTGTGGCACATCCTGGAGTTCGACTACAGCCGTTTGCCTCGACAGAGTATCGGACAGTTCCACGAGGGAGACGCTTATGTTGTCAAGTGGAAGTTTATGGTTACCACCTCAGGTCAGACTCTTTTAACTTTGTAATCAGTTATAAAATACTCTGAAATCAGCGTGGTGTGTTCACATTTCGTTTTTTGTCACAGTTGGTCGAAGGCAGAATCCTGAAGCGAGGAGTAGTGGGCCTGGGAAGGAAAAATGCTGCTATTTCTTTTGGCAAGGCAGAAACTCTACTGTCAGCGAAAAGGGGACCTCAGCGCTGATGACGGTGGAGTTGGATGAGGAGAGAGGTTCTCAGGTACAGTCCTGGGGTTAACCTAATTGTGCTTTGTTTTCACAATAATACAATATAAAAGTAAAACCTCTCTGATTTAAACTCCTGTGTGCATCAGGTCCAGGTACAGCAGGGAAAGGAGCCGCCATGTTTCCTGCAGTGCTTTAATGGAGGGATGATCATCCATGCTGGCAAGAGGGAAGAGGAGGAGGAAAACACTCAGAGTAAATTCTTTTAGTATCTTTGTATTTTATTTCCTTCCAGTGGCTTGCAAAAATACTTATACCCCTAAATCACTCATATTCCAAACCATGATGCTACCACCACCGTGTTTTAAGATAGAGATGGAGTTTTACAGTGATGTATGGCCGTTTGCATGCGTGCTTCTGGTCTCGACTGACCAGAGGAAGTTTGGTGTTTCCCCTTCATGACATGGGTGTAGTGCAAGCGGAACTTCTTCTGGCTTTGAATGGTGGCTTTTTTCTGTGAATTCTGAGCAAACAATTCTTCCAGAGCTACATGATTTTTAGCTGCTTCTGCATTTAATGCTATATTTTCCAAAATGGTTGGAGAGCCAACCCGTTTTAGGTTTACAGCTTTCCTGTGCTCTGTCTACTTTAAGAAGACTGAGAGAAACATGTTCTCTGAGATGTTAAAAGCGTGGGATATAATGTTTTACAATCTAACTAGGTTGTAAACTTCTCAACGCACTCCCTGACATGTCCGCTGTGTTCTCTGATCATTTGATGCTGTTTGTTCATCAACGTTCTTCAAAAATTGACAATGCCTTTACAGCACAGCTGGATTAAATGAGGTTAAAGTGGACACAGTTGGAAAAGAATTAGTCAGAGTGGAAGTGGTTGAAACTGATTATTTGGTAAAAAAAATAAAATAAATCCACAAGCCATTTCCTTCAGCTTCATTATCATAAATTAATTTGCCCCAAATTGCTTTTGACTTTTTCATATACGTACCAAAAAATTTGGAAACGAAAACGTTAAGGGTTTTTAAAGGAATAGTACACCCAAAACATGATTAGCCTTCATTTTCTACTCACCCCCATGCTGAACAACACTCTGGAGTACTTTTTTGATATCTCAAATGCATCTGGAGATCTGGGAGGCTTCTTGCTGTCTGCTGACATTCAAATAATGGAGGTCTACGGTGCCCGAGGCAGAAAGGTCCATAAAAGTCCACAAAAAACGTGTCAATATTCCTCCATACTGCTCGTCCAATGTATTCCAAGTGTCCTGAGGGGGTAGCGTCCATAATTTACTCGAAACGAAGTCATTTAGAATGTTTTTAGAGCATACACTCACCGGCCACTTTATTAGGTACCCATTGCTAGTAACGGGTTGGACCCCCTTTTGCCTTCAGAACTGCCTCAATTCTTCTTGGCATAGATTCAACAAGGTGCTGGAAGCATTGCTCAGGGAGTTTGGTCCATATTGACATGATGGCATCACACAGTTGCCGCAGATTTGTCGGCTGCACATCCATGATGCGAATCTCCTGTTCCACCACATCCCAAAGATGCTCTATTGGATTGAGATCTGGTGACTGTGGAGGCCATTTGAGTACAGTGAACTCATTATCATGTTCAAGAAACCAGTCTGAGATGATTCCAGCTTTATGACATGGTGCATTATCCTGAAAGTAGCCATCAGAAGTTGGGTACATTGTGGTCATAAAGGGATGGACATGGTCAGCAACAATACTCAGGTAGGCTGTGGCGTTGCAACAATGCTCAATTGGTACCAAGGGGCCCAAAGAGTGCCAAGAAAATATTCCCCACACCATGACACCACCACCACCAGCCTGAACCGTTGATACAAGGCAGGATGGATCCATGCTTTCATGTTGTAGATGGCAAATTCTGACCCTACCAGCCGAATGTCGCAGCAGAAATCGAGACTCATCAGACCAGGCAACGTTTTTCCAATCTTCTATTGTCCAATTTTGATGAGCTTGTGCAAATTGTAGCCTCAGTTTCCTGTTCTTAGCTGAAAGGAGTGGCACCCGGTGTGGTCTTCTGCTGCTGTAGCCCATCTGCCTCAAAGTTCGACGTACTGTGCGTTCAGAGATGCTCTTCTGCCCACCTTGGTTGTAACGGGTGGTTATTTGATTCACTGTTGCCCTTCTGTCAGCTCGAACCAGTCTGGCCATTCTCCTCTGACCTCTGGCATCAACAAGGCATTTCCGCCCACAGAACTGCCGCTCACTGGATGTTTTTTCTTTTTCGGACCATTCTCTGTAAACCCTAGAGATGGTTGTGCGTGAAAATCCCAGTAGATCAGCAGTTTCTGAAATACTCAGACCAGCCCTTCTGGCACCAACAATCATGCCACGTTCAAAGTCACTCAAATCACCTTTCTTCCCCATACTGATGCTCGGTTTGAACTGCAGGAGAATGTCTTGACCATGTCTACATGCCTAAATGCACTGAGTTGCCGCCATGTGATTGGCTGCTTAGAAATTAAGTGTTAACGAGCAGTTGGACAGGTGTACCTAATCAAGTGGCCGGTGAGTGTAAACAGTAGTGTATAGGATTTCCTAAAAGCGCGTTCACAGGTCTACGGAAACCGTGGCAGACCAAACCAGACGAAAGTGCGCATTCAGCTCGGCAAAGAACTCATGCTCTTCCTCAACACTGAAGTCCTCAGACATTTTTCTTTCATTGTTTCTTTCTTTGCACAGGTAAACAGCACATTTCTTCTTCTACGCATGCATTATCAAGAGCAGACGCTGAATGCGCACTATCGTCTGGTTTGGTCTGCCGCGGTTTCCGTAGACTCGTGAAAGCGCTTTTAGGAAATCCTATACACTACTGTTTATGCTCTAAAAACATTCTAAATGACTTCGTTTCGAGTAAATTATGGACGCTACCCAATCAGGACACTTGGAATACATTGGACGAGCAGTATGGAGGAATATTGACACGTTTTTTGTGGACTTTTATGGACCTTTCTGCCTCGGGCGCCATAGACCTCCATTATTTGAATGTCAGCAGACAGCAAGAAGCCTCCCAGATCTCCAGATGCATTTGAGATATCAAAAAAGTACTCCAGAGTGTTGTTCAGCATGAGGGTGAGTAGAAAATGAAGGCTAATCATGTTTTGGGTGTACTATTCCTTTAATACTTTTGCAAGTTGTTGTAAATACATGTAAAAAATCCAAGATAGAATCAATAAGAGAGATACCATAGCTGCTTTTACTATATTAATGATGACTTAATCATATCAAATTTATACGCAGGTGAGTGGCGTCTGTACTGTGTGCGGGGTGAGATACCGGTGGAGGGTCACCTGTTGGAGGTAGCATGCCACTGCAGCAGTCTGCGCTCCAGAGCCTCCATGATCCTGCTCAACATTAATAAAGCCCTCATCTACCTGTGGCACGGCTGCAAGTCTCAGCTGCACACCCGCAGCGTTGGGAACACAGCTGCGCTTAAAATCAAGGAACAGTAAGGAGGATGTTCTGCCAAGATCTTTGCCTGTGGGACATTTTTTGAAGCTCATCCTGAACACATCTATAATGTTACGGTGAATCCAGTTCCCTTTTGGCTGTTTTACAGGTGTCCTCTAGAAGCAGGACTTCACAGCAGCAGGAAAGTCACCATCCATGAGTGCGATGAGGGAGTCGAACCTCCAGGCTTCTGGGAGGCTCTGGGGAGGAAAGACAGGAAAGCTTATGACTGCATGCTCCAAGGTACTCCTCCCACTGCCACACTTTGTTTTTGTTCTGAAAAATCTACTGTGAAATCTTAAATATATAAAGAATATAGAATTTGATTAAAAATGTGAGTCATTCAGGGTTTTTTCTGTTTTGTTTATTAAATCTGCAAGTCTTTCATTATTTTCCATCAAAGGTAGGGTAATATAACTGATCTCTTTGTTATATCCACCTCATTTTGGGAAATTCTCGCCTATTTTGCATACCCAAATGGAAAAGCAAATAACTTAGGAACTGTAAGCCCTGATTACACATGCAATACATTATTTGAAAGATAACACCTTTTAGTTTCTGAATATATACATGAAAACTTAAACACAGCCCAAACTGCATCAGTTCAAACATGACTAAAAGTTTTGAACAGCAGTAATAAAGACATGCTTGCTTGTTGTGGCTGCTTTGTCATGCTTACATTTTGACATGCTGCTATACCTGAGTTAATTGTGCTTTGGTGCTAACTGTGTTCATAAAATGGACATGGTGGTGGAATTGTGGAGAATGAAATCTTTCCAACGATGTCTAACATGTCTGTATTGGTAAATATTTTACCGGTGTAATTTTCATGCCTTCTGAGTTATTAGTTGTAAACACTTTAAAATGCTTTTTTAGAGGATAAATACGATACAAGCTCCTACAACATATTAGGAAGAAAAAAAGGCTCTAATAATCTCTGTTTTGTGCCATCAGATCCAGGTAAATTCAACTTCACTCCACGGCTCTTCCAGCTGAGCAGCACATCTGGAGATTTCGTAGCGTCCGAGTTCTACCACCCATCCAGAGCTCCCAATCTGGTCAGCTCGCTGCCGTTCCTGCAGGAAGACCTGTACAACGCTCCACAACCGGGTAAGACCAGAACACCGCCTGCAGGATTTCCCCTTTTTACTGCATCTGTATGATTTCAGAGGGACGGTGAAGGTTAAACTCCATTAATATAATTTAATAATATATATTCACTGATCTATGTATAGATGGGTGGAGAAAGTACAATGTAGATATCAGAATTATTTGAGATTTGGATTATTTTTGGTTAGATTTTTTTTTCAATGTTGAGATTGAAGCATTTTTAACCTCTTTAATGGTAGCTTTTGCAATCTCAGTTGTGTTTCTCTAGTTTTGATTATTGTGGAGAAATGATCTTGTTCAGTTTACAATAAAAATAGAAATACATGCCTGCATGCCCATCCTCTTTGGTGACTATGTTTTTTTCTCCTGCACAGCCTTGTTTCTGGTGGATAACTTCCATGAGGTGTACCTGTGGCAGGGCTGGTGGCCTCAGGACAGCGAGAGCACCGGCTCGGCCCGCATCCGCTGGGATGCTGACCGGAAGTGTGCAATGGAGACCGTGCTGCAGTACTGCAAAGGTGAAGAGACATTCTTTCTTTTTGCACAAGAATTACACTGCATAGAACATTTGCTGTTGTTTTGCATAAATAATTTGATACGTTTTGGTGATAGCTGATCATTTTAGTTGATTTTAGTTAACTTTTTTTTCTGTTGCTTTTTCTTGCAGAGAAAAACGAGAAAAAGCCTCAGAAGTCGTATTTGATTCACGCAGGTCTGGAGCCACTCACCTTCACTAACATGTTCCCCAGCTGGGAGCACAGAGAGGATGTGGCTGAAATCACAGAAAGTGTAAGACGAGACGAGATAACATTTCGAGATAAACAAACGTCTCAAGTGATTGGTGTGCATTTTATTTAGATGAAGCCATTCTTTCCCCTTTTTGGTTTTCTGCTGTTTACAGGAGGCGGAGGTGTGTAACCAGATCATCCTGGTGGAGGATGTTTTGGCCCGACTCTGCCAGAACACCTACCCTCTGGCTCAGCTGCAGGCCCGGCCGCTGCCAGAGGGAGTCGACCCGCTCCGCCTGGAGATCTACCTTTCTGATACAGACTTTGAGGTTTGTCAGCGCACAAAAATCTGTCTCACATTATGCCAGCTGGCTTAATTCACAGGACAATAATACAAACAAAACGTTTATTTCATTTCAATTGAATTAAATCCTTCTATAACTAATAAAAAATGAATTTTAATTAACCCTACCCTCTAAACCCCAGCAAAGAATAACATAATATTGATTGAAACATCTAACTTTTTGTGTTAACATAAAACATTGTATTTCAAAGCCAACATAGACACCCATGTAATCCACCTGACTTCATTTAACTTTCACTTCACAGACTCAGTTGTAGGTGGATTCAGGTAAGAAGAGCTCATTCTTCAGATTGATGACTTTGTCTCTTTGCATGTCTGCACTCTGTTTCTCTCCCAATCCACAGTAGATGAGTAAGAACCCTCCTGCCGCTTGAGTGCATTTCTACTTCAGGGCTTCACATTACGTCCAAAACGATCGTCCTGTGTTTGGATTGACAGCCACTGAAATCAGCTTTAGTTGCTGCAGGCGCACCATTCAAGCCTCTTCAGTGGATGGCGAACATAAAATGACACACAAGTAGAATGATGCTGTTCCTATAGGAGGAGGATGAAAGATAGACTGCATATCTGTCAGAAAACATCATTCAACATGACTGATAGGAAGCACTCTGAAACACGGCCTCTAAAGTACCAAAAAAGTAAAACAAACTGAATAAATTAAACCTGAAAAACATGCAGATATGTGTTATTGACACCGCATCTGTAAAATGTAAGGCTTAGTTTTATGTTTGTTTATTCTGTGTGAAAAAATAACTCATAATATCTGTCAAAAGGACTTATTAGATTTTAGTTTATATTTTCCAAATTACCATTTCAGTTTTGTGGCTTATTGTTAAGGATTTTTGGGTCATAAACAGAAAGATCACAGAGATACTCCCTAAAAGCTCAAATTAACTGTTCATTTTATTTTTTCTCCTAAATGGTCTTTGGTTTACACTGCAAATAAAGCATTGATGCTCCATTTTGTTTTTTAGTATTATTTTACAAATAAAATAAAAGTCTCACAAATCATATACTGCGGGTTTAAAGAATAAAGAGTTTGTTTTTGCGTGGCTTAAAACAAAAATTAAAATCAAACAGCTGATGCTAATTGCTTTCGGTCCCAAAAACAATATGAAGTGGCCCTTTATTACACTTCAAGGTCAATCATCAGAGCTGGGGTGGGCAATTTCAAGTTCCTGAGGGCCAGTACCCTGTAACTTTTAGTTTCACCCTTGGTCCAACACACCGGATTCAGATGTGTCCTTTGTCTCCTCAGCATTCATTAAGTTCCTCCAGACTTCTCTCAATGATCTAATTACTTGATTCAGGTGTGTTGAATCAAAGGCACATCTAAAAGTTGCAGGATACCGGCCCTCATGAACTGGAATGGCCAACCCTGCATTAGAGGAACATGTATTTAGTTCCTACTGTGGTAAGAAAACATATTTCGGAAAAGTACGGGATGTAGAAAAAGAACATTTGTGTGGATTTTGTAATCAAGACATTTTCGAATATAAAAATCATCCAAAAATATGAAAAGTGAGAATTAAAAAATTGTAAAATAAAAACTAAAACCGAATAAAAAAGAAATAGTTTCCTTTTTACAAATAACTTTAGACTTAAATAAAATGCCTTACATGTATATAAAATTCTTAAAATCACACAAAATAATTTTATATACCTTTGCATTAACATTCAGGAAAGTCCAAAGATTTTTTTAAGTCTGGTTTAATTGTTGAGCTGGATTTCATGTTATGATCGTTTGCTGAAGGCCACATCTGACATAAACCAGATGTTAACCTGTGAGACTTTAATCCCTGCATCTCTCTTTCCTCTTCTCTTTAAAAAAAACACCACTTTCACCTGATGTTCTTCTCTCTCAGATTAAAATAGCCTTTAATGACTCACCATTTTTCTGCACTGCAGTTTGATTCACCTGTTTGTTGAGCACAAAATAAAGACACTAAAGCCAGCAGAATTAATGCATGCAGTATTTTTTCAGAGAGACGCCTGTGTACAGAATGTGTCAGAGTTTAAACTCTGCAGGTCACTTTTTCACCATCAGAGGAAGCATACAGAACAGAGCAATGTGCATCCAGCATGTCATGTGTTAAGTCTTAGATTCTGATATAGACATTTACTTTAGTCTGTCATGGATCACTGTTCCAGATCTAAATCTTTATTTGTCCTCAGTGTATTGGTTGATATATTAAGGGGTGTTCATTGGTAAAGTAAAAGCAGGATCCTTATACAGAGAATATAACATTTCTTGGCCCCGATAGTGATACCCGATACCTGGCTGTGCACTATTGGCTGATACCGATACCGTACTGATACCAACTGTTTGAAATTGATGTGTGTGTATATATGAAGAACTACATACTACTTAGATGTAAAATAATTGCTATCATGGCTTTGTCAAGCTGCTGCCTACCTTTATGAAGCAGGAAAAAGACTACTACAAAGTTAATCCAGTAGAACTTTTTATTGCCTACCTGGAATGGTCGGCAATAGTTGAATAAACTTTTGGCTCTCTAAATGGTATCGGTGCCCTATTTGTTGGTACTCACTGATACCACTATTTTAGTTCTGGATTGGGGCCCCACCCGATACTGGTATCGGTATCGCTAGTTTAAATATTACAACTCTTGACTTAAAAAGGTTATTTAGGTTTGCGTAACGCTTTATAGCCCTTCTTATATGTTATCTGACTTAACGAAGAGGTTGTTGTAGTGTTACATATTTGATTTGGTTTGCTGTTCCGCTACAGTAATTTCAGTGTGTAAAAAAAAAAAAAAAAAAAGAAAATTTAACCTGAAAAATTTACGTGTTTTCCAAACTGAATCTCAAATATTCCAGCCTCAAACCAGACAGAGCCCAGATTTGAGAGAGTAGTAACTGAATGTAAAGAGGCCGCCTGCTAAACCATGAAGCATGTGGGGAAATTGGAAGCCAAGACTATTTTTACCACCAGGGGGCAGCAGAGGACATCCTTAAAAAATGGCAATAGAATAGATCATAACAAAACATTTGTTTCCTACTATATTCAAAGCAAGCTTGGTGTACATTACTATTTCATGATCAGGTCATATAGGAGCTTGATTTTGATATATTATATACAACCAACATTTATGCATAAAAATAGAATTTAAATAGACTGAATTTTGTAATGTGCTTTTTTAGTCATACAAACGTCTTAAAGCACAGTAAAATAAAACCACATTCAACCGACTGCACAAAATAATTGGGTGTTAATTTTCAAAAGTTAAATGGGACACTTTGACGAATAACAGGAGAAAGCTGTAATTAAACACAAAATCATTATTACTTAAGCTACAGTGTGTAATAATTACAGGGATATACAGTCAGAAATGTAATATATTATACATAACTATGTTATTTATCATCATCTAGGAGCTCAGCCTCTTAACCTTAATATTTGCGTTGCCTTAGAATTCGTTATTTATAATTACATAGGAGCGGGTCTCGCAGCCATGGAGGCAGACATCTTTGCGTTACGGCAGCGCAGAGCCAACAAACTAGCGATTGCGAGATCGCCCATTACGTCACAACGATGTAGAAAAAATAACGGTTTAAGTCTACATGAAAATCTATACCCTACACAGACTAATGAAATACTATCTGTAAAATTATCTATGTAAACAAACCTCATCACTTGAGAAGGTAGGTGATGCGGACGTCGTGGAAGACATTTTGTCCCGTAACGCTCGCCGTACTGTTGGGGGGGAGAAGCGGTGGGGGGGAGATGTTCATGTTGCTGCGGTCTGCAGTCTGGACGTTAGATGTCGCTGAAAATTACACACTGTAGCTTTAAAAGTAATTGTTTTTTCTAGTCAGCCAGGGTCACTCCACAATGATCACATTAGATGCAACTGGAGAAAAATATGCCTCCTACTTATGTTGCAGTTATTATCGGTTCCCTTTTTTAGCCGATTATGATTTATTTTAAAGCCATGTGCAGAACTAAAACTGCTGTAACAGCGAAGACTGATCAGAAGAAGTCTTGTTGGTTAATTCAACTAATCAGATTTTAAGGTCTGTCACAATCCTCAAGGAAAGTTTAGATCAATACATGGTGCACTACTGCACAGATACCATGAATGAAAATATAGCTTAAATTATATATGGCTTAAGATACGGCAGTCTGTGTGTGGTGCTGGGGCAGCCGTTAAGCCCACACCCCGTCAGTCCTTGACCTGACATGAGTTCCAGTTCTGCCCCGTTGACCTTTGCCGCATGTCTTCCCCTTTTCTCTCTGTCCAATTTAATGTTAAACTGCAAAAAATTTAAATTGAAACCTTTTTTTTATTATTAAAATAAGTGCATTTTTCTTAAATTGAGGAGATAAGTGAGACCCTTTGCTATTTTACATTTAAAATACGAATCTTATTTTAAGATTAAAAATACTCTTTCCATTGGCAATTATCTCACTGACTCAAATTTAGATTAAAGACACTTGATTTAAGAAATTTTTACTTATTTCTAGATTGTTTTTTTTGCAATGTAGCTCACTTTAAAATAAGAGAAGAATAAAGGCCACTAGTGCCTAAAAAATAAATAACTTGATGAGTTTCAGATTTTGGCTCTTTTGGTTGAATGCATTGGCCTTAGCTGGCCTTTCAACAAAACTTCAAGAGAAACTGGTTACTTTAGGAAGATCACGTAAAATATTAAGTCTCAAAGAGAAGTAGGAGAACAGTGGTTGATTAAAAATATAGGAACTTTACTTTTCTAGGAGTTTCTAATCCACAGCATTTCTAAACAAAAACAGAGTATTTTGGATACAGCGCCTCAATTTTGGTTCTTATGAAACTTTTAAAAGATATTTTTAATTTATTCTGCCCTTGCAACTGATGCATTTCTTACTACTTGCTGCAGATATCCATAGTGCTTCACTTACAGCCAGACTTGTTTTTATGTCCTGAACCCCCCTTTCTTTCTCTTTCTCCATCTGCAGAAAGCTTTGGAAATGAAGAGAGAGGACTACGAATGTCTACCTGGGTGGAAGCAAGTGAACTTAAAGAAGGCCAAAGGACTGTTTTAAGCACATTAACTAAAGATGGAAAATGAAGAAGCAGAAGAGTGAATGAGACAGGAATACCAGAAGAAATGGAAGAGAACAGAAGATTAGACCGATGGCGTTTTACTCAACTGTGTCAGTATGAAACAGAATTTAATACATAATTGAACTTTATTGATCTCACATTGGAGGAATTTATCTCTGCATTTATCCCATCCCCTTGGGGAGCAGTGTGGGTTAAGGGTCTCGCTCATAGAGCCAGAGTGGCAGGCTGTGGGGATCGAACCAGGTGCTTGCAACCCTCTCAGCGCACAAGCGCACTGCTCTAACCTACTAGGCCAACACTCCCACCTACATGCTGTTTGTCAGCAGGGAAAATTGATTCGCTGTGATTCAAATTTGGGCTTTAAACCTTCCTCTGAGAAGGAAGAAAAGATGATAAAAACATCCTTAGACGCTTGTTGTCAGAGTGCCATGTCGTGGCTGTGTGTATGCGTGCGATTGTATATAATGTTTGTGTGACTAATGGTTCTTGCTGTAAATGTGTCTGTAAGCGACTTTGTACCCTTGTAAAGAGGAACATCAGGTGTTGCAGGGTAAAAAAATGCTGCCAGGCCTCATAGATTACTCTTAATCGACTTTGTTGCAGACTCTGGCTAACATAAATGACCCAGAGGTGAGTGGTAACAGAAAGAGAGGAAACACAGTGCCTTGCTTTTTGTGTACAGTTTATTTACAGAAATTTTAGTCTGCATTTTTAAAGACTTTCTTTGTGATATAAGACATAGTGGATTAAATAAAAAGAAATGCCCTAAACTAAATGTGGAGTTATTTATTTCCAAACGCCGCATCCACACATAAAGACAGGGCCGGCTATAGGTTCATTGGTGCCCAGGGCGAGAGGGGCCCTTTGCCGCCCCCTCCCGTTCAGCTTGTGCTCTTCCCAAAAGGCAACACTACGATTATTGCTGAATTCTTCATGTTTTATTTGAAATGTTCAAACAGAAACTTTTTTAAAGCAATAACCCCAAGAATATAAGCTTGAGGGATAGAATTACAATATTTCAATAACTAACAACTACAAATCTGTGACAAATCAAAAGCAATATAATCAAAAGAAAAGCTGAAATATCAATGTTAATACAATATATTTTAAAGGCAAGAGCCAAAAAGAAGAAACGTGAACGTGATTAATACCCTTATGCTGCGTTCACACCGGACGCAGCTGGCGCGACAGAAGCAGCGAGTTTACATGCAAAGTCAATGGTTGACGCGCGTCAAGGCACAGCCTAAGGTCCCGCAGCGCGTTTTGAGCAGCAGGCGCAGCGCGTCTGAGCAGCTGAAGCAGCGCGTCGAGCGCGTTTAAGCATCTGACCCGCGTGACGCGCCGCAAACGCGCTGCTGCTCGAGATGGAAAAATTTTACTTTTGCTGCTCGACGCGCCGCGTCAACCAATCAGAGAAGCTGATCTGGGAGTTGGCAGGGAGAGAGACACATCGCTGATGACACAGACCGCTATGATCACTCCTCTGAAACAGTTTATTGACGCATAAATTAAATTAAAATGCAGAAAATTTTATTATCCTGGTGCCTGCAGATCGGATTATTTAGATTAAATACACCTACCAGCTGCCACGGTGAACCGCGAGGCGGCGACCCGGCCAGAGGCTGCTGATGAAGGGATTCCTACTGTCGGCGCACCACAGGTATGTGGGGGTCTGAGCGGCTCCGACAGAAATAATATTGGAAGGCAGGATGATAATCTGAATGAACTGACTGCACTGATTACGTTTTCAGGTGTATTTTCTCACTTAAAAACATATTAAAACTACTTTATTCCCACGGATCACAGCAAATATAGCTGCAAGGCAGAGAAAGGTAGTGAAGCTCCGCCCAACGCGCGTTAGACACACTTTTGCACCGCGCAGCCAGAGCAGCAAAGCTGCTTCAGCCGCTCGTCAGAACTAACTGGTACAAGCAGCAAAAATGAAGCAGCAGACGCGATTTTGCTGCTTTTGCTGCGTCCGGTGTGAACGTAGCATAAGAATAACTAATGACATTAACCAAATACTTTTTTAAAACAAGAACCAAACTAAATCCAGCACAGAACAGTGCAATCAAAAGCAAAACTCAAAACTATCAAAGTGTCATTGTGAAGACATTTCTACTTTATATTTTGGTCATCTTTATTATAAATAAAACTTTAAAACATTATTTATTATATTTATTTGCTAAAGCGCCTTCTTTTTAGGTTTGGAGAAGTTGGAAAAGATTATTTCCGCAATTTAATCATATTAACCATATAAAGCATTTTAGCATTTATATAGATTTGAAAATTCAATATTTAAAAGAAAATTTGAAATGAAAAGTTAACTATAAACATGTTTTTTTTTATGTTTATAGATCAGTATTTGTAGCCCTTCCTATGACTGAGTAGCCCTGAAGAAGTCCTCAGTCTTAAAAAGGTTGGTGACCGCTGTTATAGTTCATCAGATCATTGTCAGTTTAGTCTAATGCTACGTTCAGACCGCACACTGCTGGAGCAGCAGAAGCAGCTGGTTTACATGCAAAGTCAATGGTTGACGTGCATCAAGTTGCAGCAAAAGGTCCATCCAGCTGCCAAGAACAGTAGTGGCAAACACCTGAGTGGCAACCGGGCCAGAGGCTGCTGTTGCTGAGGATTTCCAGTGATAGAGCATCGCCAGTGTACGGGGGTTTTGTGCTGGTCCGACCGCAAAATAATATTTATTAAAAGGTAGGGTTGGAATCTTGGTAAACTGACTGTCATTGAACACAGGAGCAGCAGAAGCATCTGATGCATCTGGACACACTTTACAGGACACGCTTCGGGGCATCAATGATGATGTTGAGACGCGTTGGACCTTAATGTGCACAAGCATCAAAAATGAAGCAGCGGGGGCTTTTTTGCTGCTTCTATTTTAAGCGGGTTTGAACGTAGCATAAGAAACTGCCTGTAGATCAATTCAGTACTATTCAATTCAGTTTATTTCTATAGCGCCAATTCACAACACATGTCATCTCAAGGCGCTTTACAGTTCACCAGATCATACAGTCAAATTAATTCAAAGCTTCCTATCTAAGGAAAACCAATTAATTGGATCGACTCATTGACTCGAATGCAATCTCTCACTCTAAGCATGCTTGTAGCGACAGTGAGAGGAAAAAAACCCTTTTAACAGGAAGAAACCTCCAGCAGAACCAGGCTCAGTGTGAGCGGCCATCTGGTGAGTTCAAGGAGACAGAAACAGACATAGAAAAAGAAGCAGAGACACAAAAGGCAACTGTAAATGGCGGCCCCATCCAGGAAACACACAGCCAGGCAGATGAGCTCTGAGCCAGCTCCCTACACTGAAAAACAGGCCGATCTCCAACATCTATAAACAAAGGTGTTGATGGCAGCAGCACAGCTGATATTTCTCTCCAGGAGTCACAGCCAAACAGGAACAGACCAGATGAAGCTACTATGAAGAAAAGCAGCGAGAGCATAATGTTAGAGATTGAACAAACAGATTCTGCAGAGAGGGAAAATAGAACTAGAATGATGAAATGGGGGTCCCTACAGTATGTCCTCGTGATGGCTGCAACTACAGCCACCCAAATGCGGTAACATTTAATCACATCACACAATAGGTCAGCCAGTCTCTTTACATTTATATTGGGATTTCTTTAAATTTAGGATTTAATTTACAGAATAATTTTTGTAAGGAAAGGCATAACACTGTATTCTGGAATAAGTGCGCACATTTTAATTTACACTGTTATGTTCTGCTTGATTTAATCTTTGTTTGTTTTTGAGTCACCTCAGTGCCAGCTGCTCCAGTCCTTCAGGAGAACTGAGGTGGAGAAGGGGTGGAGCCAGCCTATTGAAACTGCAAATTGGTTTACACCACTACTCATCAGCAAGAGGGGGGGAATGGGATTTTCCTCTGTTAGTTTCAGTTAGGTTTTTATGTATTTCCCCCTTTGTATCTTGGATCAGCCAGTATTTAAGTTTTCCCTCTTCTTTATCCAGCAGGTCTTTTTGTTAGCCTGAGTTGAATTCTGTTACTTTGACCTCTTTTATGGGCCCAACTTTGTAATTTGTTCTTTATTGACCCAAGTTTGGGTTCAATAAAAAGAATACTTTTTTAATCTAAACCTGTGCCTGAATTTCCTTTGGCTGATCAGACCATCACAGTCCTCCAGCAGTCTAAGCCTATAGCAGCATAATAGGGATAACCTGAGCCACTCCAACTATAAGCTTTATCAAAAAGGAAAGTTTTAAGCCTAGTCTTAAAAGTAGACAGGGTGTCTGCCTCACGGACTAAAACTGGTAGTTGGTTCCACAGGAGAGGAGCCTGATAACTAAAAGATCTGACTCCCATTCTACTTTTAGAAATCCTAGGAACCACTAGTAAACCTGCAGATATAGAGCAAAGTGCTCTGTTAGGAACATAAGGAACGATCATATCGCTGATATGAGATGGAGCTTGGCCATTTAAGGCTTTATATGTGAGGAGAAGTTTCAATTCTATTCTATTGTAGTGATTTTAGGTGTCTAGCTGGTGTATGTATTAAGTGATACAGCATCAACAGAGTATCAATACAGTTTGTCAATGTGTCAAAGAGCTTCATGATGCCTCATGAACCCATCAGCAGAGGGTTTCTCAGCTTCACATAGAAACACTCTAGCATTAGCCTATGTTCTAGGATCTGTCACTTCCTCTGGTTCCCTTTTAAGGATAACCAAAACAATATACCAAAAACAACCACCAGTGGGAGCTCTAGGGGATTTACAAACACTAATTATTACAAACACTAATTCAGTACAACTCAGAAAAGGCTGAACAATGCCTCAGACAGCCAGTCTGGGGATATGGGACTTTTTAATATAATGCAGCTGCAAACAAGGAATTTTCTAATTGTTGAAGAACTATTGAAGATCACAGAGCATGTAAAACATAGAAATTGGTTTTCTCATTTTTAACTATCTGTTCTGTACTGGTGTCATGACCAAATCCACTTCCAGATTAACCTTCAAACCTCCAAGGTGGTTAAATAAGCAAACTAGGAACTTCAGGGATGCAAAATTCAAATCTGAAATTCAATCTAGATATCTGACAAAAAAAACGTAGCCAGTTTAATATAGTTAAATGGTTTATTTGCAAATTTATTGTTGTAAGCAGAACATCTAAAATCTCCCTTTGTAAACCTCTTCCTTTATCAGTTGAAATAACTTATTTTTCTATTTTCTGCCTTCTCTTGGATTTCTTGTTCTGGATTTTGATGTATGGTGTATATAGTATATATCATTATAGTATATATCATGTTACATCGCTACTCCCAGCTGGTAAGGAAAATACAGAAAATCATACCAATCTCTGATAATCTGTATTTTTATTTACTTTGTTTTCTCTGCTCTTTTGGGATTACCATGTTCTTCTCCTGTTGCCTTAGTTTCCAAACACTGAAAACAATGAAGGTCTATTAAATGTTATAATAAAGAATACAACTTTAAGCAAGATTATTTGCATTTCAGAGATATCTAGAGGGGAAAATTCACTGCAGAACACATTTAATAACAGTCAATACAAATAAAATTACATACATTATGCTACAGTTAATTAGGTATCCTACTGTTAACCTTTGCTCATTGGCGTCTTCTTGGCTTAGAACATTTGCTCTAGAGGAGACCAATTTTATAATTTGGACTGAGTCTGAGCAGCACTGCAGCTCAGGTGAGCTAGAAGGAAATCTTGCATCTTCTTCCACAGGTGGAGTTCAGCTGCAGCATGAGCTTTGGGCTCTCCACCCCACATCACTGGAAACCTGACCGTCTCGTGGAAAGAGGAGGGGCAGTGCGGTCCATAAGGGGGTTCTAGTAAATGTCCGGCTGCAGGGTAAGTCACGCTCTCAAAGTTCTTCTTCCCATGGCGCTTCAGTCTCTCCACCATGTGGTCCAGGTACCCTTTGCTGTCCCAGTTCAGGTCGTCCTCAGAAGCCACAAGGAGGAAATGTCCATTGGCTCGTTCAATGGGAATGACGCTGCCTTCGTTCTCCTCAGCCAGAGGGTCTTCAAGAACATACTTGACCAATTTAGCGCCCGACTCGGTGGGAATCACCTTGCTCAAGTTAAACATCAGCGGCGAGAGGATCTGACGGTTCTTATAATAGAGGGGAATGGCGACGTTGGCGCTGCAGCCGTTAATCCACACCACAGCTGCAATCCCTTGCACAAAAGCAGCGAGTGAAAGAGCAATGTCACCCCCCTTCGATCGAGATATTACTCCAACTCCTTTACTGCTCGCCTGCAAAAGACAAAGAAAACAACAGAATGATCAAATTAACCTCAGAGAAAGTTACTGTATTACAAGGAAATGTGTTTGCTGCCTATTTCTAAAATGATCCTGTTTTTAACCAGCTGTTATTTTTTTTGTTTTTTTGTTTTTTAGTTCAGCCTAATATGTTCCTCATTTTAGCCGATTTAGATTAGAAGTACTTTCATTCAAAGTTTTTTTGATTTTCTTTCCTTTTCATCTTTGCACTTGAATGTTAACCAATTACAGTGCTGGCCAAATGTTTTTGCACCCCTTCAATTATGTCAGGTAATGCTCCATTCCTTCCAAGAACTTATTGAAATTAGAAGTGCTTTTATATTATTATCTTCATTTATTTTTGCAGCAAATGAAAAAACACAAAATTGTCAAAAATCCCCCAAAAAAATAAAAAATACCGTACCAATCATAAAAAATGGGCAAAAGTATCGGCACCCTTTGAAAAATCATGTGATGCTTCTCTAATTAGTGCAATTAACAGCCCTTTTTTAATATAACAGGTGGTGGCAATAACTATATCACACTTTCAGCGTGTTGGAAGGATAAAGATGTCTCGACCTCAGTCCTGTGCTTTTGTGTGTAGTACCATACTGAGCATGGAGAAATGAAAGGAGACCAAAGAACTGTCTGAGCTTTTGAGAAGCAAAATAGTGAGAGAGCACGGGAAATCTCAAGGCTGCAAGTCCATCTGCGAAGAACTGAATGTTCCTGAGTCAACCGTGTGCAGCATAAACTGTAAACTTCATGTTAATATGTCACCACCTACTGGTGGAAAGCATAACTACAGTTAGCAATATCATCTGTGATATTTTGCAATAGTTTTTTTTTTTCAATTTAAGTTCCTTTGAAAATTTTTTTGATTGGTGTGTAAAACAAAATCTTTTGTACGTTTTTTTTTTTTTTTTTTTTTTTTTTTTTTTTGCAAATTGGGCAACGATGAGCAAAATGAAAGGTGTTGGTCATTTTTATAAAAAAAAAAAAAAGTTTTTGGTTTTAATCTGGTTGGGAGTTTATAACCGACCAATCTTTTGGTTAAAACAACCAATCTAATTTGGTAAAAGGGCAGACCATTACAAATTCATAATTTTGGCCAAAGTACTGGTTAAGTAGTATTGCAGCTTTCAAATCCAAGACCAAGTCTTGAACCATCAACCTTGGATTAAAAGGTTTACAGCACAACACTTTCAACATTAATTTCTCTATAGAAAGCAATTCTACTGAATGCTAATATTACAAGTGGTTCAGCTCGCCCACGAACTTTATCCGCGACGACGACTAATATTACAACTAAAGCCAGTGGCTTGGTCATTTTCTGATCATTACATTGTTTAACCAAAATAATTTTAACCAACTAGATTGGTCATACCAGGCAATCTATTCTTAGAATATATTCAAACTCTATCCAACTAACAGCAACTCTCCAACACACTGCCCCATCTTGACTGAATACTGAGGCTGTTTAAATGCCTGTCGAAGTTTGTGGGCGAGCTGAACCACTTCCGAAGTGGTCACATGGTATTGTGATAGCATGGCTTTAGACGTCATCAATTGTGGCTTCTCCCCTAAAGGAGGCAAGACTCTATACGTGCTTCACGGAAACACCCCTCCACTACTCAACACACGCCTCGAAGCCTCGGCTCATCTCATAACATCTCTAAAGCCCATGGCGCTGAGGCTAACCTCCCTAGATGTGAACAGAAGAGAAACACAAAGGATTTAAACTAAAGATTGGACAGATGATGAATAAATAACCTTGACTAATATCCAAAAAGGTTCAAGTTGTCCTGCAGTCTGAGGGTACATCATCGGGGCTCATCTTCCCTCCATTAAAGACATTTCATCCCAGCGCTGTGTGTGAGCCCGTAACATCATAAATTACCCCTCACACCCCCTACATGGACTGTTCTCCCTGCTGCCCTCTCGGAAGTGGCTTTGAAGCATCAATGCAGGTCCAGCAGGTTCCAGAACTGCTTCTTCCCCACCGCCATTAGACTGCTGAATGTTGTATAAAATTGGGTTAATTTAAAAAAAACACAAAAAAAAACCCTGAATGTTGGAAACTGTAAATCATATACCAGTCTTATGTTCACATTTTATTACTGCTACACTTTAAAAATGAAAATGTCTTGAGAGCTGTAGTGAACGAAATGTCGTTTGGTATACACTCTTTGTGTACAAAATGACAATAAAGTCTGCCTAAGTTTAAGTCACTGACTACTTGTACTACCAGTCGGCTTCTCAATTAAGACTGACTCTATGGTAGGATACCTAGGAGTACCACACTTCTGACTCAGAGAAGCAAAACTTACCAGAGACAGACATAAATGCTTTTTGAAAGTAGTGCTTGACCTAGTGCATTGTATTATACAATCCAAAAACTACCAATTACATTTAGCAGCACAATGTGAGGCCCAGTGTGAGGAAGCTGGGTCTTCCTCAGAGGTCATGGGTTTTCCAGCAGGACAATGACCTAAAACACACTTCAAACAGGAGTAGTAAATGGATTGAAAGAAAGCAATGGAGACTTCTAAAGTGGCCAGTAATGAGTCAAGACCTGAATCCCATAAAACAGCTGTGGAGAAATCTTAAACCGGTAATTTGGAGAAGATACCCTGCAACTGTGAGAGACCTGGAGCAAGAATAGTCTGAAATTCCAGCACAGCATTGTAAGAAACTCATTGATGGTTATCGGCGGCAGTTGTTCAGATATATTTTGTCAAAAGGTTGTTCTACCAAGTATTAGGCTGAGGGTGCCAATACTTTTGTCCAGGCCATTTTGGAGCTTTGTATGGAATAATTGATTTGACTTTCTTTCATTCTCTTTTGTGTATTTGTCATTGCAGGCGAAATAAATTAACATATTAATACCAAACATTTGTAATTGAAATTCTGTTAGGAATCCAGTTTATGTGGGTTGTGAGTTGTTTGTGTTTTCTCTCTCCACCACCAGGTGGCGCGCGGTTTTCGTTGGCCCTTCCACACACCTGCGGATGGTTGGCTCATTATCTGAGGACTCTTAACGCTTGCTTACACTGGCTCCGGTGCGGTTACCGAGCCGACGGAGACCGCAACTCCCGCACACCCCCTCTCACACCGCACGGTGCGGCTCTGCGGCTCCGGCAACAGGTCCGGAGATTTAACTCGCGAGAACAGAAGTTCACTTGAGTTCACGTAACTTCACGCGATAACACGGCCCAAATAAGGATATTTGCAAGAGCTTGTTGCGGAGGGCTCCGGCACGCCGCAAGGATAGCTTTCTTGCTGAATTTTCTGCAGCGCCGAAGTGTCTCGGTAACCGCAGCCGGACAGCTCAGCAGCCGGTGAGAGAGGTTTACGTCTTTTTAACACTCGACGCCAGAGTGTTTGCCAGTTTTGGGTACTCTAGCCAAGCTGACTTTAGCTGAGTCTTTCTGAGTCTTTTCTCCCTGAGCTCTAACCTTGTTGTTTTTGTCTTTGCCTCTCGGCAGGAAGTCATTCTGCAAACTGGATTTTTGGACCATCTCCCCCTTAAAGGATTGTTTGAGCTTCACACTGAGCAGGGGATAAATCTCCACACGTGCCATTCAAGTTCTCCTGGAAATCTAAGTGGCAGTCAGCTCCATTGGTCCTCAGGGAACCAACCTAACCTAAGTAAAACCTGTCCACCCTCCAACGAGTCAACCAAGTTCTGGAATAACCCGCATCGACTGGATTCACCTTTTCTGAAAACGTGAGTCCCGTTTCAGTCTTTGTTTTTGCAAGTCGTCCAAGTTTCCTACGGAACCTGAACTAAACGCTGAACTTCCCTTCTCACTTCCAGTTCTGGTTCACCAGCGTTCTGAGTAACTCTGGATCCACGCATCGTGCTCTCAATAAACCTGTTAAACCTTTTCTCTGGTTCTCTGAGTGGTTTCCTGCATGTGGGTCAGATCCCTTAAAAAGAACATGACAGATACCTACTTGGATGGATCAATGGACGGATGGATGGAAGGAAGGAAGTGTTTAATTCTATATTTTTCAGTCATTAGTCAGCAACAAAACACATCATATTCATTAAAGGGGAAGAAGTTTTAAGCAAAATTTTAGCATTTTGGACATTTCTCATCACCTTAGGCTGATTTTGTAAGAACCGTACTGCTTCTTCAAAGTCGTCCAGATTCATCCTTTCAAAGTTTGGTTTGTCAATGTACACAGGTAATGCCAGAACCATAAAGCCTTTGTTGGCCAGCAGAGAGGCCCTTTTCTCTGACATGATGGTGCACAGATCCAACACAGCAGGAAACGGACCCTCTCCTGACAAAAAAGACAGAAATTAAGTTAATTACTCACTTCTAAATGATAAAATCCAGTTCAACTTTTTCAAACAGTTTTGTATTCCACATAGATTTATAAATGGACCTTTTGGTGCACTCAGCTGTTCGGGCTTTGATAAATAGGTTTTGTAAAATTAAATGCAGTGAATACCTGGGGGTGTAAACAGAACTCCTTGAATCTTCCCCTCTTTGACGGGAACTCTGCTGACTCCGTCTCCGATAAGACGCCTCTCATTGGTCGCCTCTGCCAGCTTCCTGCCCTCCTCCTCGTGCACAGAAAATTTCACCACGAAAGGTTCCAACGCTCTGTTCTTATAGAAGTATTTGTACAAAACATCTGCTTTCAGTGACCGCAGCAGACCCATGGGTTCCACACCTACGTAGCTCCCACTGTGCGCAGCGTCTCTTTTCAGGTCAATCTCCCCTCTATCATCTGCCCGGTAGCTTGCAGAAGAATTGAACACCAATCCCCTCTCGTCAGTGGAGCTGGCTCTCATGGTGACCACCTGCTTGGACCTCAGACCAGAAACCTTCACCTGGATGGGCTCGTCGAACAAACACCTGGCGCTGGGCAGCAGCCTCAGCCTGACTTGGGCCGACATACTTTCTGAGATTAAGACAAAACACATTTTCAGTTGGATACCATAATATAAAAAAAGGATGGCAAAACAAGAAACATAATTTTAAAGTTATTATAAAGAATTGTTGTAAGTAAGGGGGAACGAACGCTGTCCAGATCTGAACAGAGCAGAATGTTCTGCCTTTAAGGCTGTATGATGAACTGTTCTCTCTTTCCAAAAATATTAATAAATGTGCCGACTGAGTTAAATCCATTGATCTCCGTTTATTTAACTAGGACAAATAGTTGAATACTTTTTTCCCACGACAATTTTAAAAAAAGGTCATATAATTAAAAAATTTTAAGATGGAGGACTACAAGCTATTGAATTTGACAGCATGAATGGCAACTTAATAGTAATTGGCTTCAGTCTTTTTTAATAAATCAAAATCAATTATGGTTCTATATTACAAGTAAAATATTTTCAAACCTGCTCGAATTAGTTTTCTTCTTAGATGTGACTTTGATATTAAACAAAAACTACCCGTTAAACTTTCCTTCTTTCACCAGCAGATTTTATTATATTGGAGATTAATCTATAAACATAACTACAGCCCACACAATACTCCCTTGTGGAATTGCCGTTACATAAAAGTGAATACTAAATGAATCTTTGCACTTAATTGGCTAGAACAAGGTGTTTGGTCTGTGATGCATTTGTTAAATAATTGAGGGATTATGTCTTATGAAGACTTCAGTATTAAATATAACTTGCAGATAACCAAAAGTGAATTTCAAAACATTATTAGAGCTATTCCCCCAAATATTGTATTCACAGCTAAAGGTTTTTATGAGAACCCTGTTTACAGAACCCCTGTGCTACCTGGACTTCTGATTAATGGGCACAGTATCACAGATAATAAAAAAAAAAAAAATAAAAGCTCAAAAATTAGGGAATGCTTTACTAGTACTTTGTTTCCTTTTGTATTAAACCCAAATTTTATATTGCATTTCTTCTCCAAGTCTGAAAGAGTTAAAATTAGAATAAATTATTTAAATCTTCCCATTCCTCCAAAACCAAAGGAAATCCACTTTAAAATCTTTACAGGTGTTTACCCCTCTAAGGAATTTCTTTGACTTCGATTTGTCATTGATGATAACACTTGTTTATTTTGTGACGGTGATATTGAATCAACTGAACATCTTTTCAATTAATGTATGTTTTGCAAAGCTTTGTGGGATGATGTGCACTACTGGCTTTTCCCCAAAATTCCAAACTTACCTGACTTCTCTAAGAAAGATGTTATTTTTGGGACTCTGAGAAAAGAAAGGATATTTGAAAGACTAGTCTTACGTTTTGGTAGGTTTGCTGTAGTTTTGTACTTTTGTCTGCTTTCAGACAGTATGCACACTCTTTACAAACACCCTGTTTACTAATAAGAGGATGGCTGATAGAAGCTCTTTACACTGATTTTATTAAGGGGCTAAATAATAAAAGTAGGCAAAAGACAAAAATACACTTTCCAGAACTTAATAACAAAAAGTAAAACTTTTTTTTTAACTGCCTGCTATGCACTACATTTTCTTCTGTCATTTAAAATCAAAAAGGTTTGTGATGGATATAAAACAGAGCATTAAAAAGAGGTGTGAATACTTTTGTACAGCCCTATATGCAGGGCCCCAAAACTAAAGAAGGGAGGAAGCATTGGTAGGAGGGAATTTATCGGTTATTTAGAAGAATAATCCAGATATTTACTGATGCGTCAAAAAGTCAGTTGAGTGTAGGAGTCGCTTTTGTTATTCCAGACAGAGTCAAGCCACACAAATTTAAATGTTCTATACTTTACTGGAGTAATTATTTTTATACAACTTTTTCTTCTCCTTTTTTTTGCAATTATCTCTATTTTCTTCTACTTACATAAAAAAAACACACACACTTGTTAGTTTTGTTTAATTAAAGCTAATTTTACTTATGGCCTGTTGGTATTTGAAGAAAATAAAAACTATGAAAATAATAAGTTTCATCCAGATAATTTGTTTATGGTTGTACTCTGTACTGCACCAACTTGCCACATATAAATATTTTTCAAAGATGAATCAAAGTTAAATCTGACACTGTTGCCATTAGTTATAAAACTAATAAGATATTTATGAGGAAATTATGATCCAGAATTGTGGAAAATGTTAATTTAATATGATAGTGCAGTAAAGCTTCTATCTTTAACATTTTTTCCTGCATTACATTTATTTTTATACTTAAAGCAATTTTAAAAATTGTACTTTTACATTTTTACTTGAGTAATTAGATGTGGTCGATACTCTAACTTTTACAAAAGTGTTTTTAAACAGTAAGATTTATACTTTAATTTGAATAATAAATATTTATACTTTTGACGCCTATAATTATAGAATGTGTTGTTCGCCTTACATTCTGATTCCACTCCTATCCAGCAGGTGGCGGTAATGGGCACCTATAAGCTGCTCCCTAACCGCCATTAATGAACAGAATAAGCAGAAGTTGAAGGTTTCTGTAAACAGGTTAATGACGTCTTTTGGACAAAACAGTAGCGATGGTGAGGTGAAGCCTCATGAGGCATTGAACCGTTTGGCCAAATTGCTTCAACGATCCCCACAGTTCATAAGGCTTAATGTGAACATGTCACCATCTACTGGTGAACAGCAGAACTACAGTTTGTAATAAAATCTGTGATTTTTTTTTAAATTGTTTTTATTTTTTCCCCCTTTTAAGTTCCCTTGAAATTGTTTATGGTTGGTGTGTATAATAAAATCTTTGGTACGTTTTTTTTTTAAGTGTAAAATCTCTTAGAACAATCATTTAAGGTGCACCGTTTTTCTGCCATTTTAGTAAAATAAACTCAAGCAGACAGTGAAAGTGTTTGTGCAAATTGGGCAATGATGAACAAAATGAAAGGTGTTAGTCATTTTTATTCAAACATGATAGTTTTTCCAATTTTTTGGGGTTTAATCAGGTTGGAAGTTGTGTTCAACCAATCTTTTGACTAAACCAACCTAATTTACCCAATCTATATTTTTACTCAGGCAAAACAATGCAAATTAGTCTCATCAGCCAAAATAATTAAATTAAGTCGCAACTTTCAAAAGAGACAGGTTTTGAACCATCAACCTCTAGCGTGAGTGCCTGTCCTTTACAGAGGACGCCAATCATATAGATAGTTTGATGGGGGAGAAAACACTTCTTAAGACGTGGCTTTGTCTGGTGGTTTGCTCAAATTTTTATCATTACATTGTTTATTCTAACCAAATTAGCTTTAAGCAACTAGATTGATTATTCTTAGAATCTATCCAAACTTTTTCCAGCTGACAGCAGCTCTCCTTCAAGCTCCCACATCTTGACTGAACACTGAGGTTGTTTAGATGCCTGTCAAAATTCTTGTGCATTCTGAACCACTTTCCGAAGCGGTCACGTGGTATCACGGTAACAAGGCCTCGGACGTCATCAATTTTTTCCCCGCCTCCAAATGAATCACGCCTCGACGCGCGCTTCGGGGAAACGCCCCCTCCATTACTCGACACACGCCTCGAAGCCTCGGCTCATCTCATAACATCACTACAAAACACTTAGCTAAAATACATATATGTTTATTTTTTCCTTTAAAAAGTCCCTGGATTCTGGCGAAAATTAGCCAAGGTACGGCTGCTAACGTCTTGCTGTTTTAACAACACGAGCTATTTTATGAATATGATCAAAAAGACCGTGACTTGAATTTGCTTTTATTCAATTTAAATACAAATATATTTATTTTTAGCTAACAATGCTAGATTGTAGCTGTGGCCCGTTTATAGTGACCTATTTGAGTTAAGGCTCAGTATTTATAAGCCTTTTTTAATGCTGAGAACTTTGACCTGTGTGATATATTAAATAAACAAGTTAATACTTTTTAAATCTTACTACTTTTTCCATTAAACATGCTCTTAGAGACTCATTTGCAGTCAAATAAAAGATTCCTTTGCAAAGATGTATTGTAAAATGTTGTATATTTTTTTTTACAAAACATGTAAATGATGTAAAAAGTGAGTAAGAAAAGTGTTTTTGTTTCCTTTGTCCAAGTAGAGATGTCCAGTCAAGTCAGGCTGAGGCTGCTGCCCAGCACCAGGTGTCTGTTCGATGAGCCCATCCAGGTGAAGGTGGCCGGGCTGAGGTCCAAGCAGGTGGTCACCATGAGAGCCCGGTCCACAGATGAGAAAGGAGTGGTGTTCAGCTCATCGGCCACCTACAGAGCGGATAACAGCGGGGAAATTGACCTGAATAGAGATGCTTCTTCCAGTGGTAGCTACGTTGGGGTGGAGCCCATGGGTCTGCTGTGGTCCATGAGGCCAGATGTCCTGCACAAAAGGTTTCAGAAGACCAACTCCTTAAACCCCCATGTAGTGAACTTCTCTGTGCATGAAGAGGAGGGACAGATACTGGCAGAGGCAACCAATGAGAGGTTTCTGATGGGAGATGGGGTCAGCCGGGTTCCCGTCAAAGAGGGTAACATTCGTGGGGTCCTCTTTACTCCCCCAGGTTTGTCTTCAACTTCATTTCTAAAAACGCACCAAGAAATAGTGCATGATTTAAAATTGTTTGGAAACACGAAACTCTGATGTGATTTTAGTCAAAACGCGGCAGGATTAGTGGCTTATTAGGGAAAGTTTGGGTTCTCTTCAGTTCTAAAACGTTGGACATCATCCTGGTGGGTATTTTGAGATTGTCTTCATAATGTTTTCTGCTGGAAATCCAACCCAAGGTGGGGAAGGCTAAGTTTCTAAGTTAGAGACCGAGACAATAAAAGCCTGCCTCCTAATCGATCAAAGCCCTTTGAAAAGGCGAACGATATCTCAGAATTTATACTGCTGTATATTTATACTTATACTAATGTACCTCCCACAGATAAAATCAGTTATATCCTGTTTAAATCTGACAATTTGAAGCTAATTTGAATTCTTTTTGTTTTTTTATTCAAAAAAATCACATCTAGTTGTTAATCACATGATGGAAAACTATTTTCCATTGTGATTCTGAACCAATTTTAATACGACTGAAAAAACCACCTCATCCTTTTTCATTTAAAATAATTTATTAATGGTCGTGTTCCTATTAATTGATTGACTTTAGGAGTGACAATTAAATGGTCAATGGAAGCACAACTAGAGGCTCGTTCAGATTTCAAGAGATGATTAATTTAAAGAGATAACTGGAACCAACAGAAAAGTTGCTTTGCTTTATTCTTCTGAGCTCTTTATCTCAATGCATCAGGAAATATGATGGTTTAGGAATTAAGGTCTACATCCATTATGCAGATGGAAGCTAATGTGCTACTGTTGAAAAGTGTATCATTTAGTATCAGAATCTACAGGAGGTTTAAATGATAAAGACATTTTTGTATTTCGCTGCAAAAATCTGATTGGTCCATTTTTATCCATTCCTGCTATAACATGTAATTAGAGAAGGTATTATGAAACTACTTAGAACGAATTAAAGTTTAATAAATTGCGTTGTTATTTTCCCTAGGAGAAGGGCCGTTCCCTGCTCTTCTGGATCTGTATATGTTTGGTGGAGGTCTGTCGGAGAAAAGAGCGTCTCTGCTGGCCAGCCGAGGATTCCTGGTCCTGACTGTGGCTCTGTACGGCCACGATGACATGCCCAGGAACATTAAAGAAGTTATTTTGAAGAAACACTTAACTTTTTTAAAAAAACATAAGAAGGTGAGTCATTAAAATACTCAAACTTGGATTCCTAAGACTCTTTACACTGTAATTAAATCTAAATAAGTAATTCTTTCTTAAAATAAGTGTGCATTGTCTTATTTCAAGTGCATATTCTCAGAGTTTAATTGTAAAAATACCCCTTCAATTGGTAAATCACCAGACGAAAGTGCGCATTCAGCGTCTGCTCTTGATAATGCAAGCGTAGAAGAAGAAATGTGCTGTTTACCTGTGCAAAGAAAGAAAAAACGAAAGAAAAATGTCTGAGGACTTCAGTGTTGAGGAAGAGCATGAGTTCTTTGCCGAGCTGAATGCGCACTTTCGTCTGGTTTGCCGTGGTTTCCGTAGACTCGTGGACGCGCTTTTAGGAAATCCTATACACTACTGTTTATGCTCTAAAAACATTCTAAATGACTTCGTTTCGAGTAAATTATGGACGCTACCCACTCAGGACACTTGGAATACATTGGACGAGCAGTATGGAGGAATATTGACACGTTTTTTGTGGACTTTTATGGACCTTTCTGCCTCGGGCACCATAGACGTCCATTATTTGAATGTCAGCAGACAGCAGGAAGCCTCCCAGATCTCCAGATGCATTTGAGATATCAAAAAAGTACTCCAGAGTGTTGTTCAGCATGGGGGTGAGTAGAAAATGAAGGCTATTCATGTTTTGGGTGTACTATTCCTTTAATGTTTGACCCTAACAAAGTCATTTCCACCGAGTCAGGAGCCATTATTGCCAAATATGCAATGCATGATCCTCTGGCAGAGGAAAACAAGGCAAGCCTGGTGCCCATAGAACGAGCGAGTGGACGTTTCCTTTTCGTAGCTTCAGAGGATGATCTCAACTGGGACAGCAAGGCCTACATGGACGAGATGATGGAGAGGCTGATTCATCATGGGAAGGAGAACTTTGAGTATCTGAGCTATCCTGGAGCTGGACACTATCTGGAGCCCCCGTATGGTCCGTATTGCCCCTCCAGCTTTCATGGAGTTGGCGGTAGACCTGTTCTGTGGGGGGGTGAGCCCAGGTCCCATGCTGCAGCTGAAGTCCACCTCTGGAAGAAGATCCAGGAGTTCTTCAGAACTCAATTACAGGGTGACACGCCTCAAACAAAATCCCAATTATAGCTTCTAACAGGAAAATCATAATCCTTTGGCCACCATTCATTTTGTTTATAGTAACTATTAAGCTGTGAATTTGAATTGATCACACTTATCTGAAATTATTTTAATATTTCAACCGGAGTGTTTAAATGGGATAGATTTCCTCTAAAGAAGCTGAACAAAAAACAAAATGTTTCTATTTCTTTATAAAAAATTATCTTTTTTTAAGGTAGTCATACCTTTATTATTGTTTATTGATTTCAGCTTTTTATATAAAATAATCAGTTCTGATAGAATAATGAAACAATGAGTAATGTTAATAATTTTCTGAATCACCTTTTGTGTAAACTGTGGAGATGCAACTGACCTTACAGAATTATACCCAGAGTTCATTTGTGAATATAAATTGGATTATTATTATTATTATTTTTTTTTTTTACAAATATATCATAAACTTAATAAATCTAATCTAACCTAAGAGCTCTATCTCAGACTCATTATTCCTTCCTTACATTTGTTGGATACAATATGAGTTTAACTTTGGGAATATTGAGAGAAAAAAGTGCAATGTCAGATCTGAACAAACAATGAAACCTCTGGCAATAGAAACGATAGCAAAGGGCAAGAGAACATTTTACTGATAAGACAATTCAAATTGCCTTACATAATAAAACAGGAAGATCGCCGATCATTTTCACCTGGTTCCTCTACTATTTAAGTTGTGTGTTTGCCTCCTATCAGCGCCAGGTTATTCGTGTGTTTTTGTGAGACGTTCCCTAGCAATTCTGTAGTCTGCCTGTTTTCCAGATTTTGACCAGTTTTCTGCCCTGAGGATTTCGAGTTTTTGCCTTGCCCCTGTCTGCTCTGTTTGTCCTTTCTGATCCTGGATTCTACCGGCTTCTGAACCTGGAACTGTCTTCTGACTTCGGCCATGGATTACCCTTCTGGACTCAGTTGCTGCTCGGCCTCTGCTGCGCGCTCTCTAGGAACTCTGAGGGCGTCAACCGCCGCAACAGCGGTCAAACCTCCGCGAACGGACTGAACTTTGAATCAGGTCAGTGACTTTGCTCCAAGTCGTGTTAAGCTCCATATCAAATCTCTGACCTGTATCGGTCTGTGACAGTGTACGTCACTTCCGCAAAAGCGCAATGCATTTAGGGTAGTTAGTGCCATTTCTGTGGTGAAGAGACAGCAGCAACAAAACAAAGAAAACTAACAGAGAGCAGAAGTGTTCTAGTTGCTTCCTTTGGAAATAATGGGACACTGGTGCTGCGTCAAAGGATGCAATAGTAATTCTAAACAGAAAACAGCAGATGGGGCCTTACGGTTTTTCGTATTCCCCACTTGGAAAAAAAAATACGGACCGCAGACAGAGGACTTAACAAAGAGGCGTCGGGCTGCATGGGTCGCTGCTGTAAGAAGGAAAGACATCACGTTTCATAAAATATCTCCTCATGCTCGTGTTTACTCTCGGCATTTTCACAAAGGTAAGTCCTTATAAATATACACAAATAGAAATCAACACGCTGAAATGGTTTGCTTATAAAGTTGCAGGAGTTCATGTAAACCTACAGAAACATGCTGTGGAAGAGAAGCGGAAAGTGATGTTTGTTTTGTTTATTTCTCTTTTAGACCGCTAAAATTTAATAAATAATGCATTCTCTGTATATAATCATTTACACAATCTGCAATACAAATATTTTTTTTAATGAATAAATATATATAAATACACTGCACATATAAAAACACTGTACATACCCACTCGTCAGCCAACTCACTGTATTTATTCATCCTGTGCAATCTACTGAAGTTTATTTATTATAATCCTTTGTTCGTCTGTAAGCTTTTCAGTTTATTTATTTACCTCTGGCCTTACTAGTCCGATGTACTTGTGCTGTTTCGGTATAGCAAATTTCCCCACTGTGGGACACATAAGGTTATCTTATTTTATTACACATCTAATCTAATGGGCTCTGTTATTAAGGTGCTTTATATAGTGTTTTGAATAGATGTGTAAAACACTCAACCTTTCATCTACTTTGCAGGTCAACCCGCATATGAGATGATGGAGACTGACCCAGACTGGGCTCCATCCCTGCATCTGGGCCACACTGACATCAAACCAACAGACACAGACCGCTCTTTAAGACGTGGTTATCGGGAACAGCTGAAAAAGAATGCCCTGCAAGCAACTGAAACGGGGCTCCATCAGGCTGATAAAATCCTTGAGCGACAGGATGAAGTTACACATGAGGCGACAGAGAACCCTAACCAGCAACAGACTGACACGCAGAAGGCTGCTGAAAACGTTGGCCGGCCAAACACCAAGGATGACACAGAAGGTGGTCGTCAGGAAGGACAGACAGAATGTAACCTGTGTGTGCTCAGGTGTGCAGAGATGAACCGTCTTTTGGAAGAAAACAGAGAGCTGCGGCGTGAACTTGATGACCTGCGGATCTCTGATGGCTTCTTTGGAGACAGTAATGAAAAAGTCAAGTACTACACGGGTCTACCAAACTTGGCAACCTTTATGGCTTTGTTTAATTTACTGCTGCCTCTCATGTCTGCTCAAAATAAAATTCTCAGTCCATTTCAAATCCTTCTGTTAACCTTCATGCGTCTGAGATTGGATCTGCCCTCACAACACCTTGCTTATCTCTTCCGTGTTTCAACAAAGACAGTGTACAGAACATTCAATAAAATGGTGTCATTTTTATATGCAAATCTAAAGCGTGCAATTGTGTGGCCAGATAGACACCTTGCAGAAAATTATGCCTCATCAGTTTGTGGAGGCCTTTGGACATAGAGTCGCAGTGATTATTAACTGTTTTGAAATTTTCACAGAGAAACCAGCTAATAAATGAATGCCAGATCAAGTACTGTTTCAACTTTATTCTTCTTTTTTTATTCTTCTTTTCACACAAATAGAGTTTTGCTTTTTTTAAAGTTACTTTTGAAAAATAACAGCAAAACAAATATAAGTTTCACCATCACTTCAAATATTAACGTTTCTGAAGTTGTAAAAATGTGTGTACAATAAAGAGTGGAGTTTGAAATTTGAAACAAGCGTTATCTTTTCAATCAAGCAGAGAATTTATGAAAATGCAATACAAAATCTCAAATACATAAATAATGCAGAACAGTGTAAAGCTTCAAATGTTTTACTTCATCTTCCTCCCTTGTATATAGCAGATTGCTCTTTAGATTAAATTAGAAAATTTTCATTTTCCCTGGACTTGTTTTCACTGTGGTCTTCCATAGAGATATTACCTAACAGGTGATATCTGTGAAGAAGACTGCAGATCCCAGTGAAAACAGGCCTGGGTAAAGTGAACAGCAAATACAGTGTGCAATTTATCAATGTGCAAAAATTATGACAAGTTTTTTCGTTCAGTCTGATGACCAGCACAAACTACTCTAATAACTGCAGCTATCTGTGCAACTGCCCACAACATCTGCCTTGTCACTGTAATAATAATATACTAGAAAATTTCTAAAGAAATTTTGAGAGGGGCCACCTACTGCCCGTCTGTGGAACCGGGCCAATACGGCCCTGGCAAGTGATGTCGGGGCTCCCCAGACAAACTGCTTACGCCTTTGAGGGCTGCTGAGGGAAGGAAAGAGGGCTAGGTCATGGGCAAAGAGAGCTGTGTGCCACTTGTGCTGAAATCTGGGAAATAGACGTGCACAGCGTATGATGCACAAGGGTAATATGGGTTGTCCATATTGAACCGCAGTGGGTAAAGCTCAGTTGGTGGGCTCCGCCCGCCTGCTAGGAGCCATCTCAGTGATGAAATCACCATTGGCGGGCTTTGCCCACCTTCTAAGAGCCATTGCAGTGATGAAATCACCAATGGCGGGCTCCGGCCGCCTGCTAATAGCCATTGCAGTGATGAAATCACCAATGGCGGGCTCTGCCCGCCTTCTTAGAGCCATTGCAGTGATGAAATCACCATTGGCGGGCTCCGCCCGCCTTCTAAGAGCCATTGCAGTGATGAAATTACAAATGGCTATAAGCAATATGCCAGAATGTATGAGTGTGTATAAGGAAGAGGCTTTTATTTTGTAGAGTCCCTGGAGTCTTATTTTGAAAGTCTATCATGGAAGTGCATCTAAAGATGGGTCATGCCCAGCAGTGATATAGAATCCATTTCCAAATGTTAAATCACTGGTTTTCCATGTTATTAGGTGAATAGTGTCTGTATTACAGAGTAAATGGGAGACTTTTATTGTGAAATTTGCTCTGGGGTGTGTTTTGAAAAGGTCACTAGAGTCTAATAAAAACAACCTGGAAGAGTTTGGGTCATAATGTTTAGCCATTTGCATCAATTAATGCATTAGTATAATCTAGAGGCTTTTATTTTGTAGGGTCCCTGGAGTTTTATTTTGAAAGTCCAACAGAGTTGTGTTTAGAGAAAATGTTTAGACCCATCAATGATAGTTGATGACTTTCCAATCGTTATATCACTCTTTTTCCATGTTATTAGGGCAGTAGATGAAGCGGAAATGGGAGGCTTTTATTTTGAAATTTGCCATAGGGTGTGTTTTAAACAGTCTCCTAGAGTCTATTCTCGCAGATTGGGGTTGAGTTTGGGTCATAATGTTGAGCCATATAGGGCAATAAATATATGTAAAAAATATAGAGGCTTTTATTTTGAAGGGTCCCTGGAGTCTTATTTTGAAAGTCTATCAGTGCTGAGTGGCAAGGGAAGTGTCATGGACGGCAGTCATATAGTATCCATTTCCCAATGTTAAATCAGTGCTTTCACCCTCCATTAGATTAATATGTGCTGTTTAAAACAGCAGAGGTAGAATCTGTTTGAAGCTTGGTTACCTTGACAACGCTTAATGAGCCTCTCACTGACACAGACAACAGCTGCACTCACTATTGGTTTCTTCTTCTCAGGCTTTTTTGTATTGGAAAAACGGCTCCGAACAAACGACTGCTGAGCAAAAACCGTATGAGTTATTCAAAAAACATTTTCACCATGAGCATCAGCAATCCTTCGACTCCAACTATACCAACTTTGGTGTATGTGTGTCATTCAGAACAATATTTATGACGAGTTGAAAACACATAGTCTGATTCGTTTTTCTCCCATCTTCAGCTCAAAAAGAATGGAGAAAGGCTGAAACTCTCATCGACTTTAGGTCGGTCTGGAGGGTTTTAAAGGAAAAGTATTAATCCTACCATAATTCCGAAGACATTGTGTGAGTCCAGAGGTTTCAGTCTACAAACTGACCAAAATGGTGACTGTAGCTCCAAATATGTGGCCGTGAGGGCGAGAATAAAATGTTTTATCTTAAAAAAATGGCCGCCTCACACTAACATTTCAGCAGCTGCACTCTAGCAGGCTGCTGCAGAAGCTAACTGTCAGCTAGCTTCCAGGTGCTTAACCTCCGAACAAACGACTGCTGAGCAAAAACCGTAAAAGGTATTTGAAAAATTCTTTCAGTGAAAGCAACATCTATCCTTTGTCTCAGACTGGGGTAACCTTCATGTCTGTAGGTCTTTCTCAACCCAAAACGAAGCACAAAGAAAATGGTTGGCCCACCTGCTCCTCCCTTTGTTTTAAGCTGCAGCACCTCACTCTCACTCACCTTTTACTGTAGCTGCTAAAGCACCCCTCCGAACAAACGACTGCTGAGTAAAAACCGTAAAAGGTATCTGAAAAATTATTTTTATCTAAGCGACAGCTATATCTTGTCTTCAATTGGAGTAACTTTCATGGCTGTAGGTCATCTACAACCTGAATGGGAAGAGAAAGAAAAAGAAAAAACGTTTTGTCACACCTGATCTAATTGAGCTAGCTGCAGCAGGTCACTCACCCAGCTTTCAGGTGCTTAAAATGTCCTCCGAACAAACGACTGCTGAGCAAAAACCGTATGAGTTATTCAAAATATTTTTTTCACCGTGAGCGTCAGCCATCCTTCGTCTCCAACTATGCCAACTTTGGTGTATGTGTGTCATTCAGAAAAATATTTATGACGAGCTGAAAACACATAGTCTGATTCGTTTTTCTCCCCTCTTCTGCTCCAAAACCAATGAAAAACTGCTCTGATTTTCATCGACTTTAGGTCGGTCTGGAGGGTTTTTAAGGAAAAGTATTAATCCTACCGTAATTCCGAAGACATTGTGTGGGTCCAGCGGTTTCAGTCTACAAACTGACCAAAAATAGTGACTCTAGCTATAAATATGTGGCCGTGAGGGCGAGTTTAAAATGTTTTTTGGTGTTAAAAAAACGGCTGCCTCACACTCTAGCTTTTCAGTTGCTCCACTCTAGCAGGCTGGATTTTGCTAAAACTTTGTGGCGCTTGAGGTCTGATTATACAAAAACCGTAGCAGTTATCAACATACCGTCTTCAGTTTTAAATAGACGAAGGATTTATCTACAAACTGAGCTTTAAACTGTTTTTCTAGGTGATGTATGCCGACACAGTGAAGTGCTGTTTTTTATGCTTTTTTTTCCTCTCCCCATTCATTTCCTATGGGATTTTTTTGCGACGTTTTCGCTAATAATAGGTGGGCCATGCCTTCGGCATGTGGCCCCCCAATAATACGCGGAATAAATATGTGCAATAGTAGTAGGTGGGCCATGCCTTCGGCATGTGGCCCCCCAACTAGAAAATTTCTAAAGAAATTTTGAGGGGGGCCACCTACTGCCCGTCTGGGGAACCGGGCCAATACGGCCCTGGCAAGTGATGTCGGGGCTCCCCAGACCAACTGCTTACACCTTTGAGGGCTGCTGAGGGAAGGAAAGAGGGCAAGTTCATGGGCAAAGAGAGCTGTGTGCCACTTTGGCTGAAATCTGGGAAATAGACGTGCACAGCGTATGATGCACAAGGGTAATATCGGTTGTCCATATTGAACCACAGTGGGTAAAGCTCAGTTGGCGTGCTCCGCCCGCCTGCTAGGAGCCATTGCAGTGATGAAAGAAATCACAATTGGCGGGCTACGTCCGCCTTCTAAAAGCCATTGCAGTGATGAAATCACCAATGGCGGGCTCCGCCCGCCTGCTAAGAGCCATTGCAGTGATGTAATCACCATTGGCGGGCTCCGCCCGCCTGCTACCATTGGCGGGCTCCGCCCGCCTTGTAAAATCCATTGCAGTGATGAAATCACCGTTGGCGGGCTCCGCCCGCCTTCTAAGAGCCATTGCGGTGATTAAATTACAAATGGCAATGAGCAATATGCCAGAATGTATAAGTGTGTATAAGGAAGAGGTTTTTATTCTGTAGAGTCCCTGTAGTCTTATTTTGAAAGTCTATTATGGATGTGCATCAAAAGATGGGTCATGCCCAGCAGTGATGTAGAATCCATTTCCAAATGTTAAATCACTGGTTTTCCATGTTATTAGTTGAATAGTTGCTGTATTACAGAGTAAATGGGAGACTTTTATTGTGAAATTTGCTCTGGGGTGTGTTTTGAAAAGGTCACTAGAGTCTAATAAAAACAACCTGGAAGAGTTTGGGTCATAATGTTGAGCCATTTGCATCAATTAATGCATTAGTATAATCTAGAGGCTTTTATTTTGTAGGGTCCCTGGAGTCTTATTTTGAAAGTCCAACAGAGTTGTGTTTATAGAAAATGTTCAGACCCATCAATGATAGTTGATGACTTTCCAATCGTTAAATCACTCTTTTTCCATGTTATTAGGGCAGTAGATGAAGCGGAAATTGGAGGCTTTTATTTTGAAATTTGCCATAGGGTGTGTTTTAAACAGTCTCCTTGAGTCTATTCTCTAAAATGGGGTTGAGTTTGGATCATAATGTTGAGCCATATAGGGCAATAAATATATGTAAAAAAATATAGAGGCTTTTATTTTGTAGGGTCCCTGGAGTCTTATTTTGAAAGTCTATCAGTGTTGAGTGGCAAGGGAAGTGTCATGGACAGCAGTCATATAGTATCCATTTCCCAATGTTAAATCAGTGCTTTCACCCTCCATTAGATTAATATGTGCTGTTTAAAACAGCAGAGGTAAAATCTGTTTGAAGCTTCGTTACCTTGACAACGCTTAACGAGCCTCTCACTGACACAGACCACAGCTGCACTCACTATTGGTTTCTTCTTCTCAGGCTTTTTTTATGGGAAGTCTGCTCCGAACAAAGGAGCGCTGAAGGAAAACCGTAAATGGAATCTAAAAAATTATTTCAGTCTAAGCAACAGCAATCCTTTTTCTCAGACTGGGGGAACTTTCATGTCTGTAGGTCTTTCACAACCCAAAACGAAGCACAAACAACATGGTTGGTCCCACCTGCTCCTCCCTTTGTTTTAACTGCAGCACTTCACTCTCACTCACATTTTACTGTAGCTGCTAAAGCACCCCTCCGAACAAACGACTGCTGAGCAAAAACCGTAGGAGTTATTTAAAAAACATTTTCACCATGAGCATCAGCAATCCTTCGACTCCAACTATACCAACTTTGGTGTATGTGTGTCATTCAGAACAATATTTATGACGAGTTGAAAACACATAGTCTGATTCGTTTTTCTCCCATCTTCAGCTCAAAAAGAATGAAGTGAATGCCGTAACAGTCCTTGATGTACACCCTTTGCCTCTCATTGAAGACTGTATAGATGAGATTGGACCAGCAAAATATGTTACTAAACTTGAGATGCTGAAAGGATATTGGCAGGTGCCCCTAACAAAAGAAGCCTCTGACATATCAGCTTTTGTCACGCCGGACAGTTTTCTCCAGTACACAGTGATGCCTTTCCGGCTGTGCTGTGTAATGCTCCGGTCACATTTCAAAGGCTTGTGAATAAAGTCCTGGGTGATGTGCCGGGTATATCTAGACAACATTGTTGTGTATTCAAATGACTGGTCTAGTCATCTTGCTACTTTGCTTGAGGTCTTCAAATGCCTTTCATCTGCCTCACTGACACTCAATCTTTCGAAGTGTGAGTTTGGTAAAGGTACCATTCCCTATCTTGGCCAACAGGTTGGTGGAGGAAGAGTATGTCCTGTGGATGCTAAAATCAAAGTAATTTCTGACTTTCCAGTTCCTACCAGTATAAGAGAGCTCTGCCGATTCCTTGGCATGGCTGGATTCTACCGTCGCTTTTGCAAAAACTTTAAGTTTTGAACAACTTAAAGGATTGCTAACTTGTTCTCCTGTTCTTTCTGCCCCAAACTTCAATCTGCCATTTAAACTGGATATTGATGCCAGTGCTGTTGGGATAGGAGCTGTTCTTCTATAGGATGATAAAGATGGAATAGAGCACCCTGTAAGTTACTTCTCAAGGAAGTTTACTCATCATCAAAGTAGATATTCTACCATTGAGAAGGAAGCGCTTGCACTACTTTTGGCATTACAGCATTTTGAAGCCTACCTCGGCTTGAGTGTGAAACCCATAACTGTCTTCACAGACCATAACACACTTGTCTTTCTTTAAAGGATGTACAACCAGAATCAGAGACTTGTGCAGTGGGCTTTACTCATTCAGGAATACAACCTTAAGATCTGCCACAAGAAAGTGTCGGAGAATGTGTTGGCAGATGCTTTGTCACGTGCCCTTTAAGCTTAAGTTTTTTTTATTTTGTGCATTCCAAACATTTATGTTTGGACTTATAAGGGTGGGGGTGTTACATGCCTGCCAGGCTGTTTGTTTTTCTTTCCCCTCCCCCCTTCCCTTTGCTCCTACACAGGTAGCAGAAGCTGGGATCAATCTCCCCTTGATTGATCCTCTCCACCCTTGGACCAATCAGGATCCAGGGAGGTCCTATATAAGCAAGCCACTTGGAGATTCTACCCCCCCCCTGGCTTGCTTGCTGCGTGTTTGGTTCTGTGTGTTTAATGGTCTGTGGTGGGAGTTGGTGGACAAGGTAAGGTCGGGGTACCCTGTACATTTCATCATGTAGGAGACTTTCTGTTAAACTCACTAGGTAAGTAGGTGGGAGCCACCCTTTTAAAGTTTTGGTGAATCTTTTTGTTAGATTAGTTTAGCAGGTTTTTCTGTTCCATTTGTTGTATTTAGCTTAGACCGTAGTTAGGCCCTGTTTTTGTTTTATTGTTTTCTTTGATTTGGCACCACCTAATCGTCCCTTTCTCCCCCACCATGAGTTGCTTGGGATATTCTGTAACAAATAAATTCCTCGTTTTCTTTTCTAATACTCACTTGGTCTCTGAATTTTTTTGTGGCTGTCAGGTTACTCCCCTCTCTCCTCAGAAAGGGGGGGGGGGGGATAACAGAGACCCACTTAGAGCAGCAATTCTACCAAGTGTGTAAAAAAAAAACAACACATTACTATTTAGCATTTATGAAGAAAAAAAAACATGCATGTCTGTCCTCCTGGTCTATCCAGAACTCCTCAAGTGGAAACGTTTTAGTTTACCCTGTTTTATTTAGTAAAAAAATCTTCACAGAACCTTTTGCTTTCCGATTATTAATTGACTAGTCGAAAAAATTATCGACAGAATTAACAATTTTTAAAATAATCTTTAGTTGCAGCCCTAGTGAATTGTCTCAGTCCATCAGCATCTTTTTAAAGATATAAAGATTATGCACTAGGGACAACTACTACTTGTGTGTTTTAGTTATTATTAAAATGATAAACAGTTATTTTTAAGTAAATCTAGGCTCCCTTTAGCTTTAAATGTCTCGTATATAGTATTTATATTTGAAAGGGGGTATACTTTTTCTCACCAAGGTTTTTTAAAAAGAAATCTAATTTGTTTTTTAAACCTGGTTAAGTTACACCATATTAGAGAAAGTATTTACTTTGTCAGTAAGGTTTTTCTAAATCTGTGCAAAGGTGCTTTCATATCCATACATTCATGCATACCTGCTGAATCCTGTTTAAGGTCGGTAGACACAATCTCCAATCAACAGCTGAGGTGAGGTTTACATGGAAACCAGGCAATTCTGTGAGGTTTCTCTTAAAAATCAGGCAGAGAGGGTAGGCGTTAACCATGCAAAGAAAAAGTAATTAGTCACATATTTCTCTATGACTAGATATTTAAATAAATGATAAACATTAATAGAAATAAATTAACAAATTCTAGAGGATATAATTAAGAACTACATGCCTGTCAAAATTTCAGGGTTAAACCAGAAGTAGAGTTTATTTTCACAGACAATGAATCAGCGGGTCCAGTCCAGTGCAGTTCCTGGTGTACATTGAAATTGTCACGCTTCAAATCCTCCTCCTTTCCATACATCTGGCTCTGGGTTTGGTGCTGTTTGTTCCCTTCACAGAGGGAAATTATGTTACAGGTTAAAGGTTCCCACTGATAATAAGTTCATCAGGTGTTCTTGGTTGCACAATCAGTAAAATGCAAGGTAAGAATTAAAATAAGTTGATTATAGAATAACTTCGACATGGCAGGAAAAGGACGAACATCTTTCCACATAAAGGGTCCAAACGAGCCTTGAACCATTCTTTCTGTGAAGAACCACTCCAGCATCATGATGCTAAACTGTTAAAGATATTTCTCTAACCTAACCAGTTATCCATCATATAAAATCTCTAGCCTGGCATCAGTTATTGCAAGAGTCTGTTTCACTTGAAAAAGTATTTATTTACATTATGAGCAAAGTCATACAATCTCACTTTTCAAAATAAAACTAAATTTAATCACCATTTTTCAAATTCAGATTTCTTTTGGACCTACAGCCATGGAAAACTACAAAGATAAATTGTTTACTTAGCATCTGGGGAGGAGATCTAGGTTTAAATATTAATCTAGATAATTATTGACAGTTTGAGGTCAATGAGTGTCCCATTTTGTGGCCAAGTGTTTCTCAATGTCCCTTAGTAACAGCTTAGATGTTAAACCTTTTTTACACTTTACCTCTTTAAATATTAGATATAAACAGGACAACATTATTAGCCAAGTCATACAATTTCACGTTTTAAAATAAAACTAAATTTAATCACCATGTCCAACTGCAGATTTCTTTTGGACCTACAGCCATATTTGTTCAAAAAAAGTTTAGAACCTTGATAATCATTGACAGTTTGGGGTGAATTAATGTCCTGTTTTGTGGCCAAGAGGTACTCGATGTCCCTAAGTAACAGTTTAGATGTTAAAACTTTTTTACGCTTTCCTTCTTTAAATATCAGATGTAAACAGGATCTCCAATGTTATTTCCGTGATTTTTTTCTGGTTCCTACAGCGAGAACAAAGCAGACAGTGGTGGTTATCTAGAGCTATCAAATAGGTATGTGCCAAGTGAGGGGAAAAACAGCTTTTCACAGCATAATTAAAGCATATGTCACAGCAATAGGAAGCAAAGAAAGGAAACCTCCAACTTCAACACAGTATTAGCCATAATCAAACTTTAATAGTTTTGCTACAAGACATGTATTCGTTTCTGCATTTGCTTTTTTTCCCTCTGTGCCTACATCTAAATCTTTATTCTATGTCCTCTTATAAATATTCTATTTGCTTTATGTGAATATAACCAGAGTCTGTGACTCTGAGTGAATTTACCAGATTAATAATCAGCTCTGTAGATAGTGCTGTATGTGATGTCAGGGTTTCTTAAGACTATAGTGGCCCAGGATATGCAAACAATAACTATCTTCAGAATGGAAGGTGTTACTGAAAGGATAAAATTCAAATGAAGAAACAAACTATTTATCAGACAATTGAAGAAAAGACACAATTTTTCATTAAGTATTTGAACGTGTAGCTGTGATATAATTATACTTGTGCATAAATCTATTGCTTTTGTGGTGTTTCAATTAACTCTGGGCCACTCTGTTCTTGCTATTGTTAACAGCAGTCTGTCTTCAGGAGTAGTTCCTGAAAATGTAAAACACGCTGTGGTTCAGCCCTTTCTTAAAAAATCTGCTGTTGATCCCACAATTCTTTCAAACTATAGGCCGATTTCTAAGCTTCCCTTTATCTCAAACATTTCTGAGAGAGTGGTTTGTGATCATCTGATGGCCTTTTTGGATGTGAATGATATTTTAGGTTTTCCAGTCTGGTTTTAAAATGATACATATCACTGAATTGGCTCTTTTAAGGGTTTTTAATGATATTTTCTAAGCTACAGATTCTGGTGACTCTGTGATTCTTGAACTTTTGGACTTTACTGTATCAGGATTCCTCTCTGTTAGTTTGTGTCTCTGTGTTTGTCTCCCTTCCTCTACCAGGAGGCGCCTGGTTCTGGTCCGCCTCCTCACACACCTGCTGATGGTTTCCTCGTCAAATGGAGTGTTCTTAAGCTGCTGACTGCCACTACCTCGACCCCAGAGTGTTTGCCAGTTTTGGGTACTCTAGCCAAGCTGAGTTTTGCTGAGTTAAACTGAGTTCTAGTCAACCTGAGTTTTAACTTTGTTTTTTTGTCTTTGCCTCTCGGCAGGAAGTCATCCTGCAAACAGGATTTTTCGGACCTTCTCTCCCTGGAAGGATCAACTTAGCTTCAAACTGAGCTGGGGATTCAAACTGGAGGTTTGGATCCACTTTCCCCAAGAGATCGTTTGAGCTTCGAAATGAGAAAGGGATTAATCTCGAATACGACCCGTTCAAGTACCGCAGGAAATCTGAGTGGCAGTCAGTTTCTCAGCTCACCTACTAACAACCGCATTCTGGGTAAACACTGTTCCGCCCTCCACTGAATCAGACAAACACTGGAACTACAGCATAAAGACTGGAATCAAGGATTTAACAACTTCTCTGGAAACGTGAGTCAGCAACCAAATCCTTTTCTCCAAGTTCACAAGTCAAACTTCCCACTGAGCCTGGACTAACTGCTGTGTCTTCCCCTCACTTTTCAGTTCCGGTTGAGCAGTGTTGAGAGCAACACTTCTCTCTGAATTATCTCTTCAATAAAACCTGTTAAACCATTTCCCTGGTCTCCCTTCTGCGTTTGGGTCTGAACCTTAGTAAAATCATGACAAACTGCTGCTTTTGATACAGTAGACCTCAAAATTTTACTTTCTTGTCAGGCACAGTAGATTAGCGTCGGGGATACGACAATGGATTGGTTTGAATAATATTTAGAAACCCAAACTTTCTGTGTCTCTCTTGGCGAGGTTATAAGTCTTCCTCTGCTACCCTATTGTGTGGGTTGCCACAGGGCTCAGTTTTTGGCCCGCTTCTCTTTGCCCTTTATCTACTCCTGCTTGGCTCCATAATGAGGAAGCATGGTGTCCTTTTCCAGTGTTATGCCAATGACAGCCAAATTTATATTCCCTTACGCGAAAGTGATGGGAACTCTATTAGCGTGCTGTTAAATTGCCTTGAAGACCTAAAGACCTGGATGGCCCTTAACCTCTTGAAATTAAATGAGACTAGGACCGAGGTCATGGTTTTTAGCGGCTCATCTGAGGTTCCCTTTACTGAGCTAGGTTACCTAGCCCAGTATAGGAGGTCAGTTATCACAAACCTTGGTGTCAAAGTGGATGCTGATCTTAAATTTGATTGCCAGATAAAGGCAACTGTGAAGAAAAGTTTCTTTCAGTTAAGGCAGTTGGCCAAAATAAAGTCCATTCTCTCCAGAGATCTTTTAGAGACAGTAATCCATGCCTTTATCACTACCCGGCTGGATTACTAGGCTGCACGGAGAAAGGGGAACATTTTCACACTCTTCCCAAAGATCCAAAGACTCGACATGCATGGATTGTTTTTGTGTATCAGAGGATCCCTGCAAATTTTGATGCTCAGCTGTTAACTTTCTCTAAGCATTTAAACAAAGTCAAAATCTTGAAGAGTTAAAAGCAACTTTTTTTACTGAAACAAGGGGCTGTTAAGCCATCACAACTGCAAGCTGTAAGTATGATTCTCTCGCTAAGCTGTTCATAGCAATGCTAGCACATCTAAGGTGACCAGATTTGGGTTTCTGAAAAGGAGAACATTTGCTGCTGGGCCACTGACTTAACCAGACAGGCCATTTGAACCAAGCCATCAGCTTGGTTCAGATGATCCGAACCCGATCCGATGACGGTGAAGCAAGGGGCCGCCGTTGTCCAGGCGACCGTCACCGGGTCGGCAGGGTTCCTGGAACAGCACCAGAGCTGATGGCTCGGTTCCGCTGAACTGTGTGGGAATATTTTGCCACAATGAAGCCAAATCAATTTAATGAACAACATCAAACCCTCCCCCTGAGGGTTAGGAATGACTGGTTCCAGCCAAGGGGACAGTCAGCTCATGCATGGACCAATCAGCTGACAAGAAGGCTGGAATCCCAGCAGGAAATACCCATACGTCATTCAGGGTTTAAATCCAAAGCGCGAAAGGGAATCAACCTCTTTTCCCTGGGTTTTATCTCCTGCAAGGGGAGGCCCATTTCACGTGAAATGCTAAAGAAAGCTAGCTGGAAGTAGCTTTCGTTTTCCTGCATTTAAAGTCACGGATTGCAGTGACCCATCGTGCATAGAGCCCTGCTGAACTGGGTAAGACAGGGACCTCCAAATCTGAACACTGTATAGATTTCCCCCCCTTTGTGAGGACCTCCATACCAATCACGGCCTATCTATAGAGGGACGCCTTTGCTTTCGATAGCGTAAGTAGCTTTCCTCGATCTTTAAAAGCCCATCAAGTTCCTCTGCTCTAGCATCAGACGGATCTTAAATTCTTTTGAGAACGGACTCCGGTGAGACGGACTTGACTTAGCTGAGGCCGAACGGCACTTCCCCCAGCCCCCACCCCCCCGCTTCCCCGAACTGCAAGACGTCTCAAAGTAAAACCCAGTGGCGGCCGGCCCATAGGGGGCGCTGGGGCACCGCCCTCCCTGATAAGAAGAGAGAAACGTAAAATATATTTTTAGAAATTAACTCATAAATGTCAGTTTTACTCTCTAGAGTGTGTACCTATAAGCAAAACAAATTATATAAACTACATTTCCCTATCTACTGTCATTCATTTGTGGATTTCCACAGACAGACTCCTACCGTCTCTGTCTTGGGGCTGTGATCAGACAGCCCCACATTTGCAGAGAATCTGTCAATCATGTACTATTGCTAGGTGAATTTAATGGCCAATCACATCTCAGAACTTTATGGTCTTGGGACTCTGAAAATACTGCACTTTAATAGGCTTCTGCACCCAAGCGCAGGTGCAGACAATTAGAGGGAAGATGGCGAATGTAACGAACGAGATGCAGCTTCCACCAAATTCGGTGAGATCCTTATTTATATACCCGTTTGCCAGAAGAACATCCCTGTTGTAGGGTAGGAAAATTTCATGTCATGGTTATTGTGACTGTGACGAATCCACCTCGTCGCTTAAAACATCCTCTAACTTTGCGCGCCACACACACACATTCCTGTTATACTGTGTTTGTGAGGACCAATACACTCGCGCTGAGCCCAGTAGCTCCATTAACTTAAAACACACAAGCTGTTCCTGGTTACCTGCTGGCGTATTGAGGGTGCACATTTAATTTCAGTGGGGTTAGCCGTGTGTGTGTGGGGGGGGGGTATAAAACAGAGCATCAAAAAGAGGTGTGAATACTTTTGTACAGCCATATATGCAGGGCCCCTGGCTTTGCTAACAGGCGGCACAATCAGCTGCTTGGGGCGCCATCTGCTGGGCAGGGTACAACATTGCAGAATGGAAAAATAAAATAAAAGCAAAAAAATAAATGTATGTTTTAGGAAACTGTTCAGACGACAGACCTTTTAAGTTTTTCCTTTAATAACACCTAAAATAGTAAATTAAATCTGTTCTCCCTCATCCTGGTGTTCTCCCTCATCCATCTGTTCTCCCACATCCTGCTGTTCTCCCTCATCCTGGTGTTCTCCCTCATCCTGGTGTTCTCCCTCATCCATCTGTTCTCCCTGATCCTGGTGTTCTCCCTCATCCCTCATCCTGGTGTTCTCCCTCATCCATCTGTTCTCCCACATCCTGCTGTTCTCCCACATCCTGGTGTTCTCCCTCATCCTGGTGTTCTCCCTGTTCTCCCTCATCCATCTGTTCTCCCTCATCCATCTGTTCTCCCACATCCTGCTGTTCTCCCCCATCCTGGTGTTCTCCCTCATCGATCTGTTCTCCCTCATCCTGGTGTTCTCCCTCATCCATCTGTTCTCCCACATCCTGGTGTTCTCCCTCATCCATCTGTTCTCCCACATCCTGCTGTTCTCCCACATCCTGGTGTTCTCCCTCATCCTGGTGTTCTCCCTGTTCTCCCTCATCCATCTGTTCTCCCTCATCCATCTGTTCTCCCACATCCTGCTGTTCTCCCCCATCCTGGTGTTCTCCCTCATCGATCTGTTCTCCCTCATCCTGGTGTTCTCCCTCATCCATCTGTTCTCCCACATCCTGGTGTTCTCCCTCATCCTGCTGTTCTCCCTCATCCATCTGTTCTCCCTCATCCATCTGTTCTCCCTCATCCATCTGTTCTCCCACATCCTGCTGTTCTCCCACATCCTGGTGTTCTCCCTCATCCTGGTGTTCTCCCCCATCCTGGTGTTCTCCCCCATCCTGGTGTTCTCCCTCATCCATCTGTTCTCCCTCATCCTGGTGTTCTCCCTCATCCATCTGTTCTCCCACATCCTGCTGTTCTCTCTCATCCATCTGTTCTCCCACATCCTGCTGTTCTCCCACATCCTGCTGTTCTCCCACATCCTGGTGTTCTCCCTCATCCATCTGTTCTCCCTCTTCCTGGTCTTTTTCTGTCTCTGTGTCTTCCCTAAACTCTTCCTCATCTCCTGTCCTGGTAGATGTTGATGGTATAGAGCTTCCCTGCTGTGACTGGCTACAATATAATAATAATAACCATCATGACAATAATAATGATGATGATAATAATAATGATAATAATAATAATAGCTTTAACAAATATGCCACATTAGTTTAAATAATGGGCTATTAGGGCAACATGACTGGAAGTCTTGTCACGTGGATATGACTTATGGTAGCCTACAAAATAATAGCTATTTTAATACCTGCTGATTTTGTACAAACCACTTAAAAATAAAATGTGAACAGCTTTTAAGATTTTTCAATACGATTAACCCTCCTTTCTTGGCATTGTGCTGCAATTACTAAATCAATACACAAGACAATAAAGAGACCAAAATGTGTTTATTTATGTTTCCTAACAAAACCTATACAACAGAAAACGCTTGTCTTAACACATAGATTTGCAATTGCAAACTCTACCGAAATTATTTGTAGCCTATGTGGCCGTCCTCACGTTATCTGTCATTGACTTGGGCTACAGTGTAAAACTTTATCTAGCCTAACTAGTTTATCATGTGACCAATCAGCAAAAATGCTTGTTTGTTGCTGCTGAATGAGACATTTTAATGCACAACAAAATGATTTAGCTTGATCTGTATATTACCTGGCTAATGGGGCACAGGAGAAGCAGCCTGTCAGCGACCGTTCCTGCTATCTGAAGACGCTTACTGAACTGCTATGATGCTGCGCATCTGGCATCCCCTGCGGGCGACCGCGCGAGTTCACGTGACAAAGGAAGAGAGATAGGCTGGTCGGGTGTGCGTAAGGAGGTGGCTCATTTCGGGGCATTGTTTCAGTCGTTTTTAATGGCTCAGGTTTTCAAAAGATCATTTCAAAACCGACCTCAGTAAAATCTTAATAATATTAATAAAAAAACAACAGCAAAAAAACGAGTTTCAAAAGGGCATTTTCGTTGATAAAGGGCAAACTTCCTAGTGCTTTAGCACCACCTAGTGTCTATGTGTGCACGCCCCTGTATATATGTATAAGACCTGCTTTAATTTCGAACACAAGCAAAAGCTACGATGAGGGCAGGAAATACAAAGAAAGTTTCTCCATGCCATGCCTTTATTTTGAAGGGCACCGGACCGGCGGGCTTGAAAGCCACGCCCACTTCTGAAACCGAAAATTGGCTGGTGTTTCCGTTTTGGGGGCGAAAACGAAAAAAACAAAATCAAGCCGTTTAATGGATTTTGGTTTTATGTGCAGAAACCACAAAACGGGAAATCTAATCGTTTTCTGAGGAGAAAAAGGAGAAAACGGCCGTTTTTCTGTTTTTTCCATGTTGAATTATACCGTTTAATCAAACTGATAAAAAGTACCTTCGTCCAAAACTAACAAGTGTGTTTTTTTAATGTTAGAAGAAAATAGAGATAATTGCAAAAAAAAGGTGTAGCTAGAAGTAAAAAGTTGTCTAAAAAATAATTACTCCAGTAAAGTACAGATTGTCAAAATTTCTACCTAAGTAGAAATGATGAAGTATTTTTACTTTGTTGCTTGACTCTGTCTGGAATAACAAAAGCGATTTCTACACTCAACTGACTTTTTGACGCATCAGTAAATATCTGGATTATTTTTCTGTAGTTTTTCTTAATAACCAATAAATTCACTCCTGCCAGTGGTTCTGGTAGGGGTTTACTTTATGGACCTGCAAATCTACAGGCATCCTCAACTTTGCGCTGAACACATTTCTTTAATGGAAATGACCTGGAGGCTGGATTAGTACCTAGAAATGATGCAGTTTCTTCCTAATATAATCGGGCCCTAGCATCAGTGCTTAGGAACGTCGCTTACATCACTAGTTTTAGTTCAGACCCCACTACAGAGTTTTGGTATTGTTAAATACCAAACAGGGATGTTCTTCTGGCAAACGGGTATATAAATAAGGATCTCACCGAATTTGGTGGAAGCTGCATCTCGTTCGTTACATTCGCCATCTTCCCTCTAATTGTCTGCACCTGCGCTTGGGTGCAGAAGCCTATTAAAGCGCAGTATTTTCAGAGTCCCAAGACCATAAAGTTCTGAGATGCTGATTGGCCATTAAATTCACCTAGCAATAGTACATGATTGACAGATTCTCTGCAAATGTGGGGCTGTCTGATCACAGCCCCAAGACAGAGACGGTAGGAGTCTGTCTGTGGAAATCCACAAATGAATGACAGTAGATAGGGAAATGTAGTTTATATAATTTGTTTTGCTTATAGGTACACACTCTAGAGAGTAAAACTGACATTTATGAGTTAATTTCTAAAAATATATTTTACGTTTCTCTCTTCTTATCAGGGAGGGCGGTGCCCCAGCGCCCCCTATGGGCCGGCCGCCACTGGGTTTTACTTTGAGACGTCTTGCAGTCCGGGGAAGCGGGGGGGTGGGGGCTGGGGGAAGTGCCGTTCGGCCTCAGCTAAGTCAAGTCCGTCTCACCAGAGTCCGTTCTCAAAAGAATTTAAGATCCGTCTGATGCTACAGCAGAGGAACTTGATGGGCTTTTAAAGATCGAGGAAAGCTACTTACGCTATCGAAAGCAAAGGCGTCCCTCTATAGATAGGCCGTGATTGGTATGGAGGTCCTCACAAAGGGCGGAAAATCTATACAGTGTTCAGATTTGGAGGTCCCTGTCTTACCCAGTTCAGCAGGGCTCTATGCACGATGAGTCACTGCAAGACCTCCCATACAGGTAAAAAAATGCCCAGGTTAAAGTTATTTAGAAAGGCAAAAATGTTTTTTAAATATCTCAAACTCATTCAAGCTGAACCATAAGCTAACATTTCAATAACTTTACAGCATTATTTAAGACAAAGTTTTATTAAAGTGGAATGAAATGTAAAAACTAGTTACATAAGGCAATAGCTTAACGTTTACAATAGAACATAACATATTTCAAGTTTTTGTACATAATTAAGTAATGTGCCATTAAGGTTTAAAGGCAATTCATGTAATTATGACATGAAATTAAAGTAAACATTTTTGACTTTTTGCATTATGTTAAACTACGCACTAAAACAATATATGTGATGCCAATTGTCTCTGGATAAGAGTTTACAAATAAAATGAAGCAAGACTCTATGCATTAAAGAAACGGCTTCACAAATAAGTAACTCCACTATTAGTGTGAATTCAATTTCTAAATATCTTTATGGGGCAGTGATAAATTTTACATTCAAACTGGAACAGTGTTTTTTAAATATGTAGTGAAAAGTTTACAACACTGTCAGAGTTAAAACATTCATTACAGAAATATTTTCCTCCTCTAGCAAGACAGAATCATGACAGTAACTTTCACTTCAGGGTGTTTTCTTTTGTGTAGAGTTTAAATTGATCCATCTCCAGCAAGAGTTCTTAGAGGACTTTAAAGTGTAGCACAAAATAGGAGAGTATGCACAGTTCAGGGCATAAATCAGTCCCATAAGCAGTGGTCAAGCTTTCGCTGTACTCTTGCATCCTGGGACAATCTCATAGCTGTCAGATTTTGAAAACAGAGTTACTGACATCACTGTGCTGTCCTCGCCCTGAGTTTTCCCAATTTTTCAGCCGGCCAGACAACGACGCTCCAATAACCAAACTTCTTTCTCTTTTCAGTTGTTTATTGAAGAGTGGCCTCTGACCACTGCCATCGCTTTAGCCATCGTAAACTGTAACATACAAACATTACAAATCAATCACTCTTGTAGCAAGCCAATAACTTCAGCATACAATTATTTACACCACAGTTACATAAGGAAAAATGACTTATACTAGATATTGTTACAGATTAACGCTTCAGAAACATCAAATCAAAAACTAATAAACTCAGAAACAGCTTCTTCCCCTGTGCTGTGAGGGTATCCCATCTGATGTGAGACAGCAGTCTAACACAGATGGTTTCCATGCATTTCTTTCTTTCTATACAATATTTGAATTTAAAATATTAAAAACTATATAAAATAAAGCAGGAAACCTAAACCTAGCCGGAGTGTCTGAAAGAAATTTCACAATGGTAACATGCTGCGATAATTACCCATTTATGAATCACTTTCAAACACTATGTCCCTTTAAATGAACCCCTTGTCCAAAATTATTTTTAAATGTTTGAAAACATGACCTACCAAGCAGTCCTCAAAAAGTCATATTCCTTCTTCCCGTGGTACAGTATAAGGCTGGAGATAATGGCTTCTCTTCTCACCTCAATGCTCTGTTTCTGTGAACAGATTAAGAACATAAACATAAGCATTATAAATACACAATGAGCATGTGAGGGAAGTTTAAGACTTAGGGGTGTCTTGAACCGATCGTGTGACCAGATATCAGAGAAAGAGCGAGATGAAGTGGGTGACTGAGGGAGCGATGGAGAAGGAGCAAAGTTAGTCAGTGAGGTGGGGACAGACAGGCAGCTGAGGGCAGCAAGACATCGTATTTTATTTCATAAATATAAGTAATAAGTTACGTCAATGCTGATACATCAATGGTGTCTTACAATGCAATACATGTCACAGGCTTGTTATTGAGGTAGGTAGAGTAGTATTGTAATATTGTTACATCCCTAGTAGAGCACAAAGAACAGAAAAATGGTCCTGTTAATCTACATGAAACACTTTACTGCATTGCCAAAGAATTTGATCTGTCTGTGAATTAGAAAAAAAGTAGGTCCATCTCCCTGTAAAACATATAAACAAGCAAAACAAGCACACCTGACTCAGTCGGTCCAGGAGCAAACTCGTCTTGGGCCCCAAAACTCCTCCCCTGGCTTTCATCAGCTTTCGTGTGTATTTGTCAAGTTTTTGCCTGGTTTGATCCACTGGAATGGTTGTTGTTCTCCTGATTCCTCTTTGATCTGAATCAACAAAAGATTCACAAGTACAACTATATTTTGATTGAAATTTACATGTTCAAACGGAACATGAATTAGTTAATTAAATATTATTCATTAAGCATAGTTACAGCTTAACAAAGTTAAATGCTTAAGGGCTACAGGAGAAAATAGGTCCTACAAACAGTGAAATAACTTTTTATCTGTGATTTAAAAAAAAAACAGTTAACCCATGTTGGTACAGACTGGTGAAAATATATCTAATGTATTATGAGTTTGGAAGGGCAGCATGGTGGACAGTGGTTAGCCCTCATGCCTCACAGTTTGACTCCTGCTCAGGTGTGGAGTTTGCATGTTCTCTTTCCACCAGTAAACACTTGTTAAAACCCTATTTAGGGCGTTACTCGAAGATTTTCATTATTTCTCCCCCTCATTCTTAATTCGCAGCATACATTAAATTACATTACTTCCATGTCGCCCCCATTTGTTTTACAGAGAACAAAACCACGTTCTATGCTAGTTGATAAACTTATGATTAGTGACGTATGCATAATGATTTATTATCGAACATTTAAAACAGAACAATAATAACTTACCTGCAGAGGCATGCACAGACATTTTGGGGGGCAGGTGCTCAGGAGGGTGGGGGGCAATTTTTAGCGCACGTGGAACACTTAATTATATTTAAAAAAATACACACGCATGTTGAATGAAATTTGACTTTTGTGTGTAACATTCTCTAAACATGAGTTTTCAATGGAAAAAAGTCACACCACCAACAGAACAGACTAAAGTTCATCTTTCTTCTTCATTCATCTGGCTCATCTCCCTGTTTTCCCTCATCCATCTGTTCTCCCACATCCTGCTGTTCTCCCACATCCTGGTGTTCTCCCCCATCCTGGTGTTCTCCCCCATCCATCTGTTCTCCCTCATCCTGCTGTTCTCCCACATCCTGCTGTTCTCCCTCATCCTGGTGTTCTCCCTCATCCTGCTGTTCTCCCACATCCTGCTGTTCTCCCTCATCCTGGTGTTCTCCCTCATCCTGCTGTTCTCCCACATCCTGCTGTTCTCCCTCATCCTGCTGTTCTCCCACATCCTGCTGTTCTCCCCCATCCTGGTGTTCTCCCTCATCCATCTGTTCTCCCTCATCCATCTGTTCTCCCTCATCCTGGTGTTCTCCCCCATCCTGGTGTTCTCCCTCATCCATCTGTTCTCCCTCATCCTGCTGTTCTCCCACATCCTGCTGTTCTCCCACATCCTGGTGTTCTCCCCCATCCTGGTGTTCTCCCTCATCCATCTGTTCTCCCACATCCTGCTGTTCTCCCACATCCTGCTGTTCTCCCCCATCCTGGTGTTCTCCCTCATCCATCTGTTCTCCCTCATCCTGGTGTTCTCCCCCATCCTGGTGTTCTCCCTCATCCATCTGTTCTCCCACATCCTGCTGTTCTCCCACATCCTGCTGTTCTCCCCCATCCTGGTGTTCTCCCTCATCCATCTGTTCTCCCTCATCCTGCTGTTCTCCCTCATCCTGCTGTTCTCCCACATCCTGCTGTTCTCCCCCATCCTGCTGTTCTCCCCCATCCTGGTGTTCTCCCTCATCCATCTGTTCTCCCTCATCCATCTGTTCTCCCACATCCTGCTGTTCTCCCTCATCCTGGTGTTCTCCCTCATCCATCTGTTCTCCCTCATCCTGGTGTTCTCCCACATCCTGCTGTTCTCCCCCATCCTGCTGTTCTCCCCCATCCTGGTGTTCTCCCTCATCCATCTGTTCTCCCTCATCCATCTGTTCTCCCACATCCTGCTGTTCTCCCTCATCCTGGTGTTCTCCCTCATCCATCTGTTCTCCCTCATCCTGGTGTTCTCCCTCATCCATCTGTTCTCCCTCATCCTGGTGTTCTCCCTCATCCATCTGTTCTCCCTCATCCATCTGTTCTCCCACATCCTGCTGTTCTCCGTCATCCTGGTGTTCTCCCTCATCCTGGTGTTCTCCCTCATCCATCTGTTCTCCCTCATCCATCTGTTCTCCCACATCCTGCTGTTCTCCCACATCCTGCTGTTCTCCCTCATCCTGGTGTTCTCCCTCATCCATCTGTTCTCCCTCATCCTGGTCTTTTTCTGTCTCTGTGTCTTCCCTCAACTCTTCCTCATCTCCTGTCCTGGTAGATGTTGATGGTATAGAGCTTCCCTGCTGTGACTGGCTACAATATAATAATAATAATAACCATCATGACAATAATAATAATGATAATAATAATAATTATTATTATAATAATAATAATAGCTTTAACAAATATGCCATATTAGTTTAAATAATGGGCTATTAGGGCAACATGACTGGAAGTCTTGTCACGTGGATATGACTTATGGTAGCCTACAAAATAATAGCTATTTTAATACCTGCTGATTTTGTACAAACCACTTAAAAATAAAATGTCAACAGCTTTTAAGATTTTCCAATACGATTAACCCTCCTTTCTTGGCATTGTGCTGCAATTACTAAATCAATACACAATTAAGACAATAAAGAGATCAAAATGTGTTTATTTATGTTTCCTAACAAAACCTATACAACAGAAAACGCTTGTCTTAACGCATAGATATGCAATTGCAAACTCTACCGAAATTATTTGTAGCCTATGTGGTCGTCCTCACGTTATCTGTCATTGACTTGGGCTACAGTGTAAAACTTTATCTAGCCTAACTAGTTTATCAGGTGACCAGTCGGCAAAAATGCTTGTTTGTTGCTGCTGAATGAGACATTTTAATGCACAACAAAATGATTTAGCTTGATCTGTATATTACCTGGCTAATGGGGCACAGGAGAAGCAGCCTGTCAGCGACCGTTCCTGCTATCTGAAGACGCTTACTGAACTGCTATGATGCTGCGCATCTGGCATCCCCTGCGGGCCCGCGCGAGTTCACGTGACAAAGGAAGAGAGATAGGCTGGTCGGGTGTGCGTAAGGAGGTGGCTCATTTCAGGGCATTCTTTCAGTCGTTTTTAATGGCTCAGGTTTTCAAAAGATCATTTCAAAACCGACCTCAGTAAAATCTTAATAATATTAATAAAAAACAACAACAAAAAAACGAGTTTCAAAAGGGCATTTTCGTTGATAAAGGGCAAAGTTCCTGGTGCTTGAGCACAACCTAGTGTCTATGTGTGCACGCCCCTGCTTACCTGTGAAATGACTTTAGTGCTACATGTTGCTCTGTGATCCTCAGACGTCTGGACACAGAAAGTCGGTCCTGTTGTAGCCACATGGCGCATGCGTTGTGCGTTCGTCTCAAAACCCTGCATTTTCATAGTAAAGTTTGTTTAGAATGTAAGTGTATGTACATACAATAATTCATATTTAATGGTACAAGGAAACCTAAATACATCTCACTCTAACTATATAATTCACGTATTACTTAAAAATATTGAAAAACTCTAGATCTTACTGAATCTTAAAATATAAATTAGAATGACAGTTATTCTAATAGAATTTACTGCAACAAAAAGTATTTTTTTTTTCAACTCCAATCACTTCTAACCTCTTAACGTTTATAATCATTTTCATCCCCTTTCACAGCGACAGGTTTGTCACCTAAATCGCTGCCTTGATCAGACAAATCTCTATTGCGCAGGGTGCTCTGCGTAATTACGCATGCCAAAGACTCAGTTTCACGTTCTCAGATTTTGTTGGAGCGGACGGAATTAATTCGTAAAGACTGTAAAGGGACAAGGACAAATGACGGGTCTGAGCCAAAGCCCCTGATGTTACATGTCCCCTCATATGCGACTAAAAAGTGCGAATCAACATGTACCTTTATGCACATTTGAATTCAAGCGCAGGACGATGTGCCAGCGCAGAATCAAATCACCCAGCCCCGGCAAGACTGTTAAAATTGAGTTTGCATAGTATCCTATCATCATGTATTTACATAAGAATATTATCTTGCCGTAGAGGTACAAACATCTCAGGCATGGAAATGCAGGGATAATTTTTTTCTACCTCACTCCTGTTTGTATTGTCTGTTTTCCCAGATATATCTCTAAAAAAATTCCAGATTTTTTACCGCCACAAAAATGAAGTTCCTCACACAGCACTCCGTTTCATAAATGTTCCATTTATTGAACCATGAGGTGGTAAAATACGCTTGATATTGCGATTAATTGTCCCATTGATGCACAGCGACATCTGCTGGTCATTTAAAATACCTGTCGTGAGTGTCAAATTTACCATGTCTGTTCTGTCGCAGTTAAATCTCTCTGATGACTTTATTCCGAGTAAACCCTGTAGCTATAAAAAATATAAATATATATTACATCTAAATATATGTATATATTTATATATGTATAAGAAAAAAAAACGGGAAATCTAATCGTTTTCTGAGGAGAAAAAGGAGAAAACGGCCGTTTTTCTGTTTTTTCCATGTTGAATTATACCGTTTAATCAAACTGATAAAAAGTACCTTCGTCGTTTTGTTTCATTTAAGCTAATTTTACTTACGGCCTGTTGGTATTTAAAGAAAATAAAAACTATGGAAATAATTAGTTTCATCCAGATGATTAATTTATTTGTGGTTGTACTCTGTACTGCACCAACTTGCAACATACATAAATAGAAAATTAATCAAAGTTAAATATGACACTGTTACCATTAATTATAAAACTAATATAATATGAGGAAATTATCATGCAGAATTGTGGAAAAATTTTCATTTAATAGGCTAGTGCAATAAAGCTTCTATCTTTAACATTTTTTCTTGCATTGCTTTTTTTAAAATAATTTAAGCAATTTTAAAAATGGTACTTTTACATTTTTACTTGAGAAATTATATGAAGTCGATACTCTAACTTCTACAAAACTGTTTTTAAACAGTAGGATTTATACTTCTATTTGAATAATAAATATTTATACTTTTGACGCCTATAATTATAGAATGTGTTGTTCGCCTTACATTCTGATTCCACTCCTATCCAGCAGGGGGCGGTAATGTGCACCTATAAGCTGCTCCCTAACCGCCATTAATGAACAGAATAAGCAGAAGTTGAGGGTTTTTGTATGTAAAGAGGTTAATGACGTCTTTTGGACAAAACAGTTAGCTATAATACATATTTGTATATTTTTTCCTTTAAAAAGTCCCTGGATTCTGGCGTAAATTAGCCAAGGTACGGCTGCTAACGTCTTGCTGTTTTAACAACACGAGCTATTTTATGAATATGATAAAAAAAAAAGACCGTGACTTGAATTTGCTTTTATTCAATTTAAATACAAATATATTTATTTTTAACCCAGTTTGGAGCTAACAATGCTAGATTGCAGCTGTGGCCCGTTTATAGTGACCCATTTGAGTTAAGGCTCAGTATTTATAAGCCTTATTTAATGCTTAGAACTTTGACCTGTGTGATATATTAAATAAACATGTAAATACTTTTTAAATCTTACTTTTTTTTTCATTAAAAGTCAAATAAAAGTTTCCTTTGCAAAGATGTATTGTAAAATGTATATATATATATATGTTTTTTCAAATCATGTAAATGATGTAAAAAGTGAGTAAGAAAAGTGTTTTTGTTTCCTTTGTCCAAGTAGAGATGTCCAATCAAGTCAGGCTGAGGCTGCTGCCCAGCACCAGGTGTCTGTTCGATGAGCCCATCCAGGTGAAGGTGGCCGGGCTGAGGTCCAAGCAGGTGGTCACCATGAGAGCCCGGTCCACAGATGAGAAAGGAGTGGTGTTCAGCTCATCGGCCACCTACAGAGCGGATAACAGCGGGGAAATTGACCTGAATAGAGATGCTTCTTCCAGTGGTAGCTACGTTGGGGTGGAGCCCATGGGTCTGCTGTGGTCCATGAGGCCAGATGTCCTGCACAAAAGGTTTCAGAAGACCAACTCCTTAAACCCCCATGTAGTGAACTTCTCTGTGCATGAAGAGGAGGGACAGATACTGGCAGAGGCAACCAATGAGAGGTTTCTGATGGGAGATGGTGTCAGCCGGGTTCCCGTCAAAGAGGGAAACATTCGTGGGGTCCTCTTTACTCCCCCAGGTTTGTTTTCAACTTCATTTCTAAAAACGCACCAAGAAAGAGTGCATGACTTAAAATGATTTGTTTGGAAACACGAAACTCTGATGTGATTTTAGTCAGAACACAGCAGGATTAGTGGAAAGTTCAGGATCTCTTCAGTTCCAAAACGTTAGACATCTTCTTAGTGGAGTGTTTGAGATTGTCTTCATAATGGTTTCTGCTGAAAATCCAACCCAAGGTGGGGAAGGCTAAGTTTCAAAGTTAGATACCGAGACAATAAAAGCCTAACCGATCAAACTTCAAAGATCAGGACTTCATGAACAACTTCTCCTTAATAAGTTAGACCAGAACATCTTTGCGAGCGATATCTCAGAATTTATACTACTGTATATTTATACTTACACTATAGTACCTCACACAGATAAAATCAGTTATATCCTGTTTAAATCTGACAATTTGAAACTAATTGGAATTCTTTTTGTTTTTTTATTCAAATCTTCTCTAATAAATGCATGTTATGAATTATATTGTCTAAGCTCAAAGTGTGCCTTATACACTCCAAGATAATGTGTATTTTTCTGTGCCTTTGTGTAGTGTGGGGAGAGAGAAAAAAAAAAAAAGAAAATGTAAGGTCATTAAACAATAACTAACTTTATCTGTAGTCCAACAAGGGAAACCTCCAACTTCAACACAGTATTTGCCATAATCAGACTTCAATAGTTTAGCTACAAGACATGTATTTGCTTCTACATTTGCTTTTTTTCTCACTGCCTACTTCTGAATCTTTATCATATGTCGTCTTATAAATATTCTATTTGCTTTATGTGAATATAACCAGAGTCTGTGACTTTGAGTGAACTTACCAGATTAATAATCAGCTCTGTAGATAGTGCTGTATGTGATGTCAGGGTTTCTTAAGACTAAAGTGGCTCAGGATGCGCAAACAATAACTATCTTTTTTACTGAAAAGAAGAAAACAAACTATTTATCAGACAATTGTGGAAAATACACATTTTTTATCACATGTTTTAACATGTTTAGCTGGGATTTAATTATAATTGTGCTTTTGTGGTGTTTCCAATAAATAAGAAATACAATTCAGATCAAATGTAAATATGTCTGCTTCGGTCATAACTGATCCAGAAACAGTGCTGTTAGCCTCCAGCAGCTTCCTCCTCAGTTCTTCATCTTTTTCACCGGGAGTGACATATAGTTGTTAATCAAGTGATGGAAAACTATTTTCCATTGTGATTAAGAACCAATTTTAATACGACTGAAAAAAAACCACCTCATCCTTTTTAATTTAAAATAATTTATTAATGGTCGCGTTCCTATTAATTGATTGACTTTAGGAGTGACAATTAGATGGTCAATGCAAGCACAACTAGAGGCTCGTTCAGATTTCAAGAGACAATCAAGTTAAAGAGATAACTGGAAGGTTGCTTTGCTTTATTCTTCTGAGCTCTTTATCTCAATGCATCAGGAAATATTATGGTTTAGGAATTAAGGTCTACATCCATTATGCAGATGGAAGCTGATGTTCTACTGTTAAAAGTTTATCATTTAGTATCAGAATCTACGGGAGGTTTAAATGATAAAGACAATTTTGTATTTGGCCGCAAAAATCTGATTGGTCCATTTTTATCCATTCCTGCTATAACATGTAATTAGAGAAGGTTTTTATAACCTACTTAGAAAAAATGACAGTTGAATAAAGTGCGTTGTTATTTTCCCTAGGAGAAGGGCCGTTCCCTGCTCTTCTGGATCTGTATACGTTTGGTGGAGGTCTGTCGGAGAAAAGGGCGTCTCTGCTGGCCAGCCGAGGATTCCTGGTCCTGACTGTGGCTCTGTACGGCCACGATGACATGCCCAGGAACATTAAAGAAGTTCATCTGGATTATTTTGAAGAAACACTTAACTTTTTAAAAAAACATAAGAAGGTGAGTCATTAAAATACTCAAACTTTGATCCCTGATGACTCTTTACACTGTATTTAAATCTAAATAAGTAATTATTTCTTAAAATAAGTGCATTTTTTCTTGAATTGAGGAGGTAGGTGAGACATTCTGCCATTGGAACAAGAAAATTACATTTAAAATAAGAAGAAACAATTGCATTGTCTTATTTCAAGTGCATATTCTCATGCTGCGTTCACACCGGACGCAGCAGGCGCGACAGAAGCAGCGACTTTACATGCAAAGTCAATGGTTTAAGCATCTGACGCGCGTGACGCGCCGCGCCGCAAACGCGGTGCTGCTCGAGATGGAAAACTTGCATTTTTGCTGCTCGACGTGCCGCGTCAACCAATCAGAGAAGCTGATCTGGGAGCTGGCAGGGAGAGAGACACAGCGCTGATGATACAGAGCGCTATGATCACTCCTCTGGAACAGTTTATTGACGCATAAATTAACTTAAAATGCAGAAATCTGCCGGCAGAATATGTTCGCTTTTATTATCCTGGTGCCTGCAGTTTAGATTATTTAGATGAAAAACTATGGGAGAATTATCCTGCCACAATGCAAGAGCACATAATTTCAATTTGAGAGAAGTATTTCATCTTCTTGCGCTCAAAACTTATAATGCTCACACTCAAAACATGCGCTCTCTCTCAAATATTTTCTCTTCTCTCTCAAATCTTTGTTTCTTCTCTCAGATTTAATACTTCTTTCACAGATATTTTCTCCTCTCCTTCTCTTCGCGCACAAACCGCGCTCTGTTTGAGTCTCAGATACGCTCGCAAACCCGTAGGCTCTGCTTGCGGATTTTTTTTGCTCTCTCGCAGATTGCAGTCGGATCGTCGCCTAGCAACCTTTCCAACCAATAGAACGACAGCCTCAGAAAGGGTGCGCTTGTTTAACCCTACTGAGTCTGCCTGTGCTACTACGCCACTTATAAGAGCGTCAGCTGAAACTGCTATTTACAGTAGTTTTGTTGCTCGATTCAGCAAAGTTCAGTACTTATGGATAACCCAAAAAATTCTGAATTAAGTAATTTTAAACAATTAGTGGTTTGTTATGTAGAAAAGCAAAGAACTGACATATTAAATTATCTTGAAATACTTTGTTAGTATAATGGCAAATCTTTACGTTTTAACCAGTCAGTGACTTATGGATGTTTTAAAATGTTGGATGAGTGGACAATTGGTCCGAAAGAGGAGTCCAATCGCAGCTCAAGTAGGACGTTACAAGGAAAGGAGACTTATGTCTTCTGAAAGCCACCGCTGTTTTCACCTCAAAGGAGCTTTTCATTGGACTAACTATGCGGTTTGTTGGCTATATCAGCAGGTTAATAAATAATAAGTACTGTATTATGATATTAAAATTGGTATTTATTTATTTATTAAAATTTTATTATCATGTTTAATCAGACCTCAAATTTTATATTCAGTTAAGAGTGAGATGGGTAATTTTCGGAGGCGTGGATGACTTGACCCTGGAAGAGAAATCTTTTTCTCCTGACTTCTATAAGAAAATCAAAGTCAGGATTTTCTCTGACTGACAACCCCGTGGCTGCAAAGCTATCAGTCTGCAGCACTGGGGCCTCCAGGGCACCGTCCTGTCTCCATTTCTCTTCACCCTCTACACCTTCACCTTGTGGGCTGTGTCTGAGGGGAATGAGCTGGAGTACTGGTCAGTCATCATGGACTTTGTGGACTGTTGTGAGAAAAAACACCTGTGTTTAAACCCCAGTTAGACCAAGGCGATGGTGATCGACTTCAGGAGACGACCCCATGTGAACATTCAGGGGCAGGACATAGAAACTGTGGAGAGTTTCAAATACCTGGGTGTTCACGTCAATAAGAAAGCTGACTGGACACATAACACCATAATAATAATTGGAAATAACCATCCAACATTTTAACTTTTTGTAAAAAATTTATTTTTCCCCTAGATTTTGAAATCAATACTAACAAAGTATTTCAAGATAATTTAATATGTCGGTTCTTTGCTTTTCTACATAACAAACCACTAATTTCTTTAATTACTTAATTCAGAATTGTTTGGGTTATCCATAAGTACTGAACTTTGCTGAATCGAGCCACAAAACTACTGTAAATAGCAGTTTCAGCTGACGCTCTTATAAGTGGCGTAGTAGCACAGGCACCCTTAGTAGGGTTAAACAAGCGCACCCTTTCCCAGGCTGTCGTTCTGTTGGCTGGAAAGGTTGCTAGGCGACGATCCAAGTGCAATCCGAGAGAGAGCAGAAAAAATCCGCAAGCAGAGCCTACGGGTTTGCGAGCGTATATGAGATTCGTGCAGAGCGCGGTTTGTGCGCGAAGAGAAGGAGGCAAGCGAGAGGAAAAAATATCTGTGAAAGAAGCATTAAATCTGAGAGAAGAAACAAAGATTTGAGACAGAAGAGAAAATATTTGAGAGAGAGCGCATGTTTTGAGTGTGAGCATTATCAGGTTTGAGTGCAAGAAGATGAAATTCTTCTCTCAAATTTAAATTATGTGCTCTTGCATTATGGCAGGATAATACTCCCATAAAACATAACCCTAACCCTAACCCTCCCATAAACACCTACCAGCCACCGCACAGCGAGGAGGCGACCCGGCCAGAGGCTGCTGTTGAAGGGATTCCTACTGTCAGCGCACCGCCGGTATGTGGGGGTCTGAGCGGCTCCGACAGAAATAATATTGGAAGGCAGGATGGTAATCTGGATGAACTGACTGCACTGATTCAGTTTTCAGGTGGACTTTCTCACTTACAAACATATTAAAACTACTTTATTCCCACTGATCACAGCAAATATAGCTGCAAGGCAGAGAAAGGATAGTGAAGCTCCGACCCAACGCGCGTCAGACCCACTTTTGCACCGTGCAGCCAGAGCAGCAAAGCTTCTTCAGCCGCCCGTCAGAACTAACTGGTACAAGCAGCAAAAATGAAGCAGCAGACGTGATTTTGCTGCTTTTGCTGCGTCCGGTGTGAACGTAGCATCAGATTTTAAGTGTAAAAATACTCCTTCCATTGGTAAACTTCTTTACCAATGTAAATTAAGGGTAAATACTTTTAATTTAAGAAATGTTGACTTATTTCTAGTGTGTTGCATCTATTCAAAGTATTTAACTTTGACCTTGCCTGTTTTTCTCTCAGGCGGACAGTAAAGGAGTTGGTGTTTTATCCCTTTCTAAAAGTGGGGATCTTGCTCTGTCAGTAGCATCTTACCTTACAGGAGTTAAAGCTGTCGTCTGGATCAATGGCTGCTCTGCTAATACAGCCTTACCCCTGTACTACAAGAAAATACAGATTCTTCCAGCATTAATGTTTGACCCCAACAAAGTCATTTCCACCGAGTCAGGAGCCATTATCGCCAAATACGCAATGCATGATCCTCTGGCAGAGGAAAACAAGGCAAGCCTGGTGCCCATAGAACGAGCGAGTGGACGTTTCCTTTTCGTAGCTTCAGAGGATGATCTCAACTGGGACAGCAGGGCCTACATGGACGAGATGATGGAGAGGCTGATTCATCATGGGAAGGAGAACTTTGAGTATCTGAGCTATCCTGAAGCTGGACACTATCTGGAGCCCCCGTATGGACCGTATTGCCCCTCCAGCTTTCATGGAGTTGCAGGTAGACCTGTTCTGTGGGGGGGTGAGCCCAGGTCCCATGCTGCAGCTGAAGTCCACCTCTGGAAGAAGATCCAGGAGTTCTTCAGAACTCACTTACAGGATGACATGCCTCGAACAAAATCCCAATTATAGCTTCTAACAGGAAAATCATAATCCTTTGGCCACCATTCATTTCTGCGTGATTTACATATTAGATCATTTTGGTTATAGTAACTATGAAGCTGTGAATTTGATCACACTGAATTTATGGGTTTATCTTTGTTATTACCCTGTCTGCAGATTTAATGAGACACCACATTTGAGCTATGTTTTTTACCGTAATTATGTCTTGCTAGAGCATCTTTGTTGATGTTTGGTATTATGAAATTGATTTCCCCCACAAATGCACGGCACAGGCCTTGAGAAGAGAAACATTTTGCTTGTCTCATAAAGTTTCTAGATATTGGTTTGGTTATTTGGAGATGACCTGGAAATTATATGTAGTGAATAAACTTAACTTGAATCAAACTTTGATGGTGCACTAAAGCTGATGTTCTGGTTTAAGAGATTTGATTCAATTCAGTTTATTTCTATAGCACGTCATCTTTAGGCACTTTGCAGTTCAGCAGATCATCAAGTCAAATTGATTCAAAGTTTTCTATCTAAGGAAAACCAGTTGATTGCATCGACTCATTGACTGGAATGCAATCCCTCACACTAAGCATGCTTGTAGCGACAGTGGAGAGGAAAAACTCCCTTTGAACAGGAAGAAACCTCCAGCAGAACCAGGCTCAGTGTGAGCGGCCATCTGCTGAGGTCGACTGGGGTTCAATAACACAAAAGCAGGGATACAAAAGGAAACTGACCACTTTTTAATAATCTTCAGGATTACTTTATCAGAATTATCCTCCCCCAAAAGAAGGTTTCACTTTAGGAGATTATTATCAGTTAGTGCAGTTATAAATTTTAAAGAAAGTGTTTCACTTTCTGTCTCCTCTGTGTCACTGAGCATTGCTGCAGAGTACAAAAGCTTGGTTTACTCCCCTTCACAGGTTGATGAATTTGTTGATGGGGTTGCTACTCTCTGTACCTTAGACAACGCAGCTCCTCTGAAAATGAATATGAATGATATGGTTCTATTGGCTTTATCAGGGCATGATCTACAGCTCTCACTGTAGTGTGAAGCGGCCGGGAAGAGGATCAGTGCCTCAAAATCCGAGACCATGGTCTTGAGCCGGCAAAGTGTGCCTTCTCCGGGTTGGGGAGGATGTACTGCCCCTAGTGGAGCAGTTTAAGAATCTTGGGGTCTTGTCCAAGAATGAGGGGAAGATGGATCGATAGGCGGATTGGTGCGGCGTCTGCTGTGAAGTGTGCACTGTACCGGTCTGTTGTGGTGAAGAGAGAGCTGAGCCAAAAAGCAAAGCTCTCTATTTACCGGTTGATCTACGTTTCTAACCCTCATCTATGGTCATGAGCTTTGGGTCATGAACAAAAGAACGAGATCCCGATACAAGCGGCTGAAATAAGTTTTCTCCATAGTGTGTCTGGGCTCTCCCTGGAACCTTGCCTTTGTTCTAGTGCTCTAGAACTGCAAATCTGTCCAATTATCTACAGGCAATTTACCGGTTTCCAATATGCGCACCAATCATCTGGTGCCGACCTGGATAACTGGGGGGGATCCCACTCTAGATTACCGATGTCTCAGTAAAATTAAGTACCTTCTGGTGGCACCTACCTTTGTCTCAGTGCTTAGAGAGAGCTTCACGTTCCTATGCCAGGGTCTTTTGGTTCACAGGTGGAAAAAAAACAGAATTGCCTTTTTTGTCCCCAAAAGAAAAGTTATCTTTTATTTTGTATGTATATTCTTTAGTATTATACTAATTTAGTGCATTAAAATTATTAACCTATTAATCTTTAATTTAGCTAGTTGTTTTTCTTTTGTTATTGTTCTTAGATTACATTTATTTATTTAATTATTCTTATGTAGAAGAAGAGGACTTTGAGCTAATTTTCCAGTATTTGATTTCTAATCATCTTTAAATCTGTTAACAACCTGTTGTTTTTTAATTTAGTTTTTAAAATTTAATTTTAACTGTGCTGACAAAAGATTCATCTTACCAAAAAGAAATGGTTTGTTTTGATCCTCCTGCTGACCTCCAGGGACCTCGACGCCAGAAGTCCTCACTCCCTGAACCTTCAAAACGGGGTATTGAGGCCGGAAGACTGCTTCCTCCAGGTGGTACCTGACACTTCTGACAATCACTGTCCTCGGGAAAAAATCAGTCATAGGAGAATCCTGCCGACAACGCCAATTTGTCGTGGGAAAAAAGTATTCAACTGTTCACCCTGGTTAAATAAACAGAGATCGCTGGATTTCACTCAGTGGGCACTTTATTTTCATATCTTTGCAAAGAGAGAACAGTCATCATACAGCCTTTACTGCTCTGTATTCAGCCCTGTTCTGCCTGCACAGAGTGTGCCCCCCTTACAACAATGGAAAGTAGTCAGAGTCAAAACAAATTACAGACACTTTGGTTTAACAGTAGCATGTTATGAAGAATCTTTGAGAAAAATCTGTCTTGTTTTGGGAAGAGGCTATGTCTGGTCTAAAAACACCCTCACACAGGAGAATGGTGTGGCCTTGAAGGTGAAACAGACTGAGTGAAAACTTTTATAGATAGTAAATAGGCTAAATTAATATATAATAGAAGAGAAATCTAAATTTTCCGAGAACAACATACACTTCAATGTTGAGGTTTGAATCTGCTTCCCCTTTCAACTGGGCGTTTGTCAAATCAACAAGGAAATCCAAAAGACATGCAGCAGAATACAATGGTGAGAAGATTTAATGCTGATGGTGAGACGTATCGTGTTCACTTCCTGTTTTGACATGTGATGGCTAACCAACCAGACATCATGTTGATCGACAAACAGCAGAAGAAGGCAGTAGTGATAGATGTGGCAATCCCAAGCAACAGCAACATCAAGAAGAAAGAACACGAGAAGCTTGAGAAATACCAAGGGCTGAAGGAGGAGCTAGAAAAGATGTGGAAAGTAAGAGCAGCAGTGGTGCCAGAAGTAATTGGAGCACTGGGGGCTGTGACCCCCAAACTGGGAGAGTGGCTACAGCAGATCCCAGGTAAAACATCAGAGGTCTCTGTCCAGAAGAGCGCAGTCCTAGGAACAGCTAAGATACTGCGCAGAACCCTCAAACTCCCAGGCCTCTGGTAGAGGACCCGAGCTTGAGGATGACACATACCACCCCACGAGGGGTGAGAAAACAGTTAGTTTTTTTAATTATATATATATATATAAATAGAGATAGACAGATGGATATGAAAGTACAGTGATTGTGTGTGTGTATAGATAGATACATAGATGCTATTCCTGAAGGCGTTGGTTTTACTTTCCCTCAATTAAGACTATCATGCTGGTCTTTCATTTGACTTATGATAAAGACATTTATTATCATAACAATGTTCATTGTTTACTAATTGCCTTTACGTAAATACATTAATTCTCCATAATCTAAACCAAACATAGAAAACTGTTTCCTCCTCTCATTAACATCACCTGAACAGAATGGTTGTGCTTAAATAACCCCATCCCCCATCAAACAAAAAACTCAAAATTCAATACATATATATAGATATCTATATCTATATATAGATATATATCTATATAGATATAAATATATAGATATATATGTATATCTATATACATAGGTATATATATATATATATATAATCTATATATATATATATATATATAATCTATATATATATATATATATAATCTATATATATATATATAATCTATATATATATATCTATATATATATAGATTATATATCTATAGATATATATATATATATATAGATATATATATATATATATATATATATAATCAATAATAATAATCGCATTAATATGGCTCATGCCACATACTCAGGTATGGTAGGTAGTGTTGTGCAAAAAAGTCAAGGTTGCAATCTGCCAATAAACTGATGGAAGAAGAACAAAATTTGTTCGCAAAAAAAAGTTTTGAGCCTCCGGGGTTCCCGTAGTCCTTCAGGATGTGGAAGAAGTCAAAGCAGGCTGGTTAATAAACACCTGACCTGAATAAGTCCAATTTCTCGGTAAGTTTGTTCACATTAGTTTAGTCACAAGATGCTCGCGTGAAAGTTAAACACGTTATAAAGCGACTTTCTTTTTTTTACCCTGCATAGACCTTCGTGGTAGAAGAAACATTAGCAGATGCGTCACAACTAAAAAGTTAATCATTTATCAGAATAAATGTAAAATGCTTGGAGAGAATTATCTCCTAAAAAGTCTGATTTTTCAAGCTTAAAACTTCTAATCATTTTTTAAACCAGATGCAACAACTTAATTGTGCAAGAAGCATCAAAGTTATTCATAGTTTTTCCACAAACCACAGAATAATAACAGAAAACTAAAGTTTTATTTGTTTTTCTTGCTAAGATAAGTCAAAACTCAAGATGTTTTATGGATATTATAAACCATTTAGATGACGTATTTCTTCAAAACGCATTATTCCAGAAAAAGTTCTACTTTTAGCAAACCGTATTTTCATTCATTCACATGAAACAAACATTAACATCATTCACCTTATACTGCTTTAAAACTTAGTAATATAAGTCAGGCTAATGGCCGCTGACCTTTAGCCTACATTTGCAGAGACATTTGTTTTAGAGCACGTGGTTAGTCCAGAGTTTATGGCTTTAATGACCCTTTGAATCCTATCCTAGTGTGTGGAACGTTAGATTTTAATTCCATGGCTCATCACAGTAATGTATCACTACGGAAGCCGAGGGCGGCTGGATCCCTTAGATGTGGTTTTCCAGAGGAAAGGAGTTAATTTTCTCATCAGATAAATATATCGACAGTCATTTTCTCATGATAATGAGATGATTGGTGCGTTCAAACTGATTACATCCTTCAAATTCACAACAGCAGGAGAGGATTTATAAGTCATGGCAGACTATGTGTAATACTGTAAACAAGGGGTAACCAATTTAAAACCAGTGGAAAATCATCAACCAGTAAAGGTCAGGAGACATTTTTAATTATAATCTGTTACTTTAAACAGAATTTAACACTGAAATAAAATGTAGGTTTTATGCATCCATGTTATACATTGATTTTTTTTATATATATAAAAAAAAATTAATTAAAAAAAAATATATATAGAGAGAGAGAGAGAAAGAGAGAGAAAATTTTCCTATTTTTAAATCTAAATTGTTTTTGAAGTAGAGAACCTCAATCGTTCAGTTTGGAATATTGACAAAATCCTGATAAACATATTTTATAAAACACCTGAACTGACCATTATTTTCTTTTTTCTGTCTTTATGAGAGCAGTGGGCTTCATGCTGCCCTGCAAGGCTTTAAACCTGGGTTTGAATGGAGACAAAGCCATTCTAAAGCACATATCAAGGTGCTCTTTTTGAGCCTGGATCCATATTAGTTTTTGATTCTGTTCATGGTGGAGAATCCTGCTTCACAGCAGCAGGTTGAGCCAAACATTCTCTAAATGTGCAGGGTCACCTTTGAGCACCATTTCACTTTTCTGTCACCAGTTCACTGCAGTTATTCCAGCAGTCCACACTTTCTATGCTCTCTCTTTCTCATCATCTTCTCCTTCTTTCCCATCACTTGGCTTGCCACAGGTTTGCCTGCTGTGTCTAAAAGTAGCAGCAGCAGCAACCCAGACTGACAGCAGCTCATTGGCTAATTAGTATCACATGTGGCCTGGTGCCGGACGCTCCGGAGCGCTTTACTGTATTAACAAGAGAAGCGCTGCAAGTGAAGTTAGACACTGTCTTTGGAGAACATGCGGTAATTTCTAAATGTTTTAAATCGGGTTGGATTTCGGTTACCCGCTAATCCGTGACCTCTGATGTAAATAATCCTGTGTTTAACTTTTATGTAACGAGACGACGTTGTTGGTTTGATGATTTGCTTCCTCTTCTGATTCATAAGCAATTAGACCTATGCCTCCGGTGCCTTAGCACCAGTGTTACACCTGTAGCAGGTATAAGATGCATTAAACCTCAAAATGAGTCCAAATGAAAGATTTTCATTAAAAACAGACAGATTTGTTTCTACTGTATTCCATGCAGTCCAATCATCCACCACAACCTGACAATGAGTGAAAAGAAATGGAAAACTTAAAAAACTGATTGCAGTAACGTTACTGCACAACTACAGGCACCGCAGACATGCATGAACTGGGACTCCAAGGCTGTTGGCCAGCCGCACACATTGCTTATACAGGATAATCGTCTCGTTATCTCAAGGAATTAATAATCGTTTTCTTGTGATAACGAGATAATTATCTCGAGAAAGCCAAGGAAAAACAAATTCCAGTATGACCCCACTCGGCTTCCATAGTATCAAAAACTGATATATCAGAGTTTTTTTGTTTTGTTTAGTAATGGTAGTTCAAAGTATAATTTGAATCTCTTTATTTAAAAGGTTGAAATGATTTCCCATTTCTCAGATTTTTACAGCATCTATATCAGTTTTCTGTTGTAATAATGACCCCATATTCTAACTGTAAAAAAAGAAAATTCAGACTATCAACTCATCATTGACTGATTTTCATAGCTTTGATGCTTAAAGGCTGAGATTATTTTCTGTAGCATAAGTTTGACTTTTTTTAATATTATGATATCTACTGAAAATGTGTTTTGTCTTAATCTCAGAAAGTATGTCGGCCCAAGTCAGGCTGAGGCTGCTGCCCAGTGCCAGGTGTTTGTTCGACGAGCCCATCCAGGTGAAGGTTTCTGGTCTGAGGTCCAAGCAGGTGGTCACCATGAGAGCCAGCTCCACTGACGAGAGAGGATTGGTGTTCAATTCTTCTGCAAGCTACCGGGCAGATGATAGAGGGGAGATTGACCTGAAAAGAGACGCTGCGCACAGTGGGAGCTACGTAGGTGTGGAACCCATGGGTCTGCTACGGTCACTGAAAGCAGATGCTTTGCACAAATACTTCTATAAGAACAGAGCGTTGGAACCTTTCATGGTGAAATTGTCTGTGCACGAGGAGGAGGGCAGGAAGCTGGCAGAGGCGACCAATGAGAGGCGTCTTATCGGAGACGGAGTCAGCAGAGTTCCCGTCAAAGAGGGGAAGATTCAAGGAGTTCTGTTTACACCCCCAGGTATTCACTTAAGCTGTTTAAAAAAGTTGAACTAGATTTTATCATTTAGAAATGAGTAATTAACTTCATTTCTGTCTTTTTTTGTCAGGAGAGGGTCCGTTTCCTGCTGTGTTGGATCTGTGCACCTTTATGTCAGAGAAAAGGGCCTCTCTGCTGGCAAACAAAGGCTTTATGGTTCTGGCATTACCTGTGTTCATTGACAAACCAAACTCAGAAAGGATGAATCTGGACGACTTTGAGGAAGCAGTACGGTTCTTACAAAATCAGCCTAAGGTGATGAGAAATGTCCAAAAATCTTCCCCTTTAAAGAATATTCTAGATATTTAGAAAACATTTCACATCTCAATCTGTGTTCACTGGCATCGTAAAAATGTTTAAAATGCTTTTGGATTTTTTTTGTATTTTGTTGCTGACTGACTGAAAAATATAGAATTAAACCCAAGCAGCCAGCCTCTGGTTTTAGTTGTAATATTAGTATTCAATAGAATTGCTTTCTATAGACAAATTAGTGTTGAGAGTGGGATGCTATAAGAATTTGCCTTTTAATCCAAGGTTGATGGTTTAAGACTTGGTCTTGGATTTGAAAGCTGCTATACCACTTGATCAGTATTTTGTCGAAAATGATGAATTTGTAATGGTCTGCCCTTTTACCAAATTAGATTGGTTGTTTCCACCAAAAGATTGGTCGGTTGTAAACTCCCAACCAGATTGAAACCAAAAACTATTATTTTTTGAACAAAAACTACCAACACCTTTCATTTTGCTCATCATTGCCCAATTTGCATGAACACTTTCACTGTCTGCTTGAGCTAATTTCAATTAAATGATAGAAATACAGCATATCTTAAAAGATCGTTCTCTTCTAAGACGTTTTACACATAAAAAAACGTACAAAAGATTTTTTTACACACCAATCAAGACAAATTTCAAACTTAAATTGGGGGGAAAAAAAGAGAAATAGCAAAAATATCACAGATTATATTAATAACTGTAGTTATGCTTTCCACCAGTAGGTGGTGACATGTTAACATGAAGTTTCATGAAACGTGTAGTTAGAGAAGCATCACATAATTTTTCTAAGGGTGCCGATACTGTTGCCGCACCCTTTTTTAAATTTTTTGTGGAATTGTATCCAATCTGGCTTTTTGACAATAATTTTTGTTTTTTTCATTTGCTGCAAAAATAAATGAAGATGTTAATATCTAGGGCTGGGTAAAAAAAAAAAATATTTAATTGATTTTTGGATCGATTCCTTCAAATTTTTGCAAAATCGATGTGTAGGGAATGAGATCAATTAGTTTTAGAGTTCGTGACGTTCACATTCAAATGAGCAGGCGTGCCGTTTGTTACTTGTTTCAGCAATGCTGAAACAAGTAACAAACCGCTCAGAAAGCTGTGCAAACTGAAGTCTGATGTTTGGAACCGTTTTGGATTTAAAACAACTAAAGATCTATAAAGCGGAGGTCAGTTATTGTAGAAACGCTATAAATCTCAGAAATCATTTGCCAAGATATCACGCTATGCTAACATCCAATAAGAAACCTTTCAGGGCTAAACGTGAGGCTTCAATTTGTTTCACTTTTCACTACAAGTTTTCACTTTTGAGACAGTTTTGTTTACATCTCAAGTGTAAACTATCGGATTTACAAGTTTGCACTTTGTGTTTAACATGACAGGAAAAAATAAAAAACATGAGTATTTTAAAAACACATTGAACCACTTTCATTACTGTAAAAGCAGATCGACAACTGCATGAATAAAAATTTAATCGATTAAGGACTTTGGCTAAAATACCCAGCCCTATTAATATTAAAGCATTTGTAATTGCAATAAGTTGTTGGGAGGAATGGAGAATTACCTGGCAGAATTGAAGGGGTGCAAAAACATTTGGCCAACACTGCAATTGGTTAATATTCAAGTGCAATCATGAAAAGAAAAGAAAATCAAAGAAACTTTGAATTAAAGTACTTCTAATCTAAGAGTGAGGAACATTTTAGGCTGAACTAAAAAAAAAAAAACTAAAAAAACCTAGCTGGTTAACAATAAGATCATTTTAAAAATAGGCAGCAAACACATTTCCTTGTAATACAGTAACTTTCTCTGAGGTTAATTTGATCATTCTGTTGTTTTTTATGTCTTTTGCAGGTGAGCAGTAAAGGAGTTGGAGTAATATCTCGATCGAAGGGGGGTGACATTGCTCTTTCACTCGCTGCTTTTGTGCAAGGGATTGCAGCTGTGGTGTGGATTAACGGCTGCAGCGCCAACGTCGCCATTCCCCTCTATTATAAGAACTGTCAGATCCTCTCGCCGCTGATGTTCAACTTCAGCAAGGTGATTCCCACCAAGTCGGGCGCTAACATTATCAAGTACGCTGTTGAAGACCCTCTGGCTGAGGAGAACGAAGGCAGCGTCGTTCCCATTGAACGAGCCAATGGACATTTCCTCCTTGTGGCTTCTGAGGACGACCTGAACTGGGACAGCAAAGGGTACCTGGACCACATGGTGGAGAGACTGAAGCGCCATGGGAAGAAGAACTTTGAGAGCGTGACTTACCCTGCAGCCGGACATTTACTAGAACCCCCTTATGGACCGCACTGCCCCTCCGCTTTACACGGGATGCTCAGGTTTCCAGTGGTGTGGGGTGGAGAGCCCAAAGCTCATGCTGCAGCTGAACTCCACCTGTGGAAGAAGATGCAAGATTTCCTTCTAGCTCACCTGAGCTGCAGTGCTGCTCAGACTCAGTCCAAATTATAAAATTGGTCTCCTCTAGAGGAAATGTTCCAGGGTTGGTGTCCTTCAAATTTAAGAAGTGGCTTGAATGACTTATTGTTTCATGAATCTTCTGCAGCAGATTTTGGTGACAGTAAGAAAGTTGGTCAGATGAATCAGCTGTGATAAGCAAGAGTACATTTAAGCCTAGAAGATAAACAGAAGCTAATATTAGGATACCTAATTAACTGTAAGATAATGTATGCAATTTTATTTGTATTGACAAACTGTTTATTATTCATTAACTGTTATTAAATGTTTTCAATTTAGTTTATTTATGTTGCGCCAATTCACAACACATATCATCTCAAAACCAGATCATACAGTCAGATTGATTCAAAGTTTTCTATCTGAAGAAAACCAGTTAATTGCATCGACTTATTGACTCGAAGCCAATCTCTCACACTAAGCATGCTTGTAGCGACAGTGGAGAGGAAAAATTCCATTTGAACAGGAAGAAACCTCCAGCAGAACCAGGCTCAGTGTGAGCGGCCATCTGCTGAGGCCGAGTGGGGTTCAGGGAGATAGAAGCAGAGATACTAAAGGCAACTGAAAAAGGCGGCAATGTCCAGGAAAGAAATACCAGTATTTCCTCACAGCTCTGTCCTTTCTGGCCACTTTTTAATAACCTTCAGGATTACTTCATCAGAGTTCTCCTACCCCAAAAGAAGGTTCCTCTTTAGCAGATCATTATTAGATAGTTATACATTTTAAAGAAACTGTTTCACTTTCTCTCTCCTCTGTGTCGCTAAGCAGTGCTGCAGAGTGCAAAAGCTTAGCTTACTCCCCTTCACAGGTTGATGAATTTGTTGATGGGGTTGCTAGTTCTCTGTGCCTTAGACAACGCAGCTCCTTTGAAAATGAAAAATGTTAAAAATAGAAAGCTGGCTGCTTGGTTTAATGCAGAGCTGCACACTTTGAAGCAAAATGCTAGGAAACTGGACAGAAAATATCGCTCCACAGGCCTATGGGAATCATACCTAATCTGGAAAAATAGTTTACTCCTGTTTAAGAGGACCATTTGTAAAACAAGAGCAGCATGTTTCTCCTCATTAATAGAGGAGAATAAGAATTATCCTAGATTTCTTTTTAATACAGTTGCCAAACTCACCCAGAGCCATAGCTCTGTTGAACCGTCCATTCCACCTACTCTTAGCAGCAATGATTTCATAGGATTCTTTATAAATAAGATTGATCTTATTAAAAATAAGATCATTAGCACTCCTCTATCTGCGATTGGTTTCTCTCTAGAGGGTGGGGCAGCATCTGAGGTAGCCATAGAATCTGAATCAGATTTAGACTACTTGATCCAGTTGAACTCTGAGTTAGCAAAAATATTGTCTTCATCTAGTACTTTAACATGTACGTTAGATCTTGTTCAAACCAGGTTGTTTAAGGAGGTATTCCCTTTGATCTCCTCCAATTTAGATGTGATTAATCTATCTCTGTTACAGGGATATGTACCTAAGGCTTTTAAGGTTGCTGTAATTAAACCTCTGCTTAAGAAACCGTCTCTTGACCCAGATGACTTGGTTAATTATAGACCTATATCCAATCTTCCTTTCTTATCCAAAATTCTTCAGAAAGTAGTTGCCAAACAAGTTTGCGACCACTTACACCATAATGAACTTTTTGAAGAGTTTCAGTCTGGCTTTAGAGCTCATCATAGCACTGAAACAGCTCTGGTGAAAGTCACTAATGATATTCTCATGGCCTCAGATAATGGACTTGTGTCTGTGCTCGTCCTGTTGGATCTCAGTGCTGCATTTGATACAGTTGATCATAATATTCTTTTAGAAATACTTGAATATTTTGTTGGATTTAAATGAACAGCACTAGACTGGTTTAAATCTTATCTATCTGATTGATTTCAGTTTGTTCACGATAATGGCAAATCTTCCTCATGCTCAACGGTTACCTGTGGAGAACCACAGGGATCCGTGCTAGGACCAATTCTCTTTACTTTATATATGCTCCCAATCGGTAGAATTATTAGACAGCATGGGAATAATTCTCACTGTAATGCTGATGATACCCAGCTATATCTGTCTATAAATCCAGCTGAAGCTAACCCATTACATAGCTTACAGGCATGTCTTGAAGACATAATAACCTGGATGACTCTTAACTTTCTGCTTCTGAATGCAGACAAAACAGAAGTCACACATCCCAAGTCTCCCGGATGTTCCAGGAGTCTCCCTGATATTGATAGTTGTTAACGGATGCCCGCGAGATGGATAAATTATCCCGGTAAACAGGTTGGCATTCTATCAAAATCAAAGGGAGGAGATGTTGCTCTTTCCCTTTCTGCTTTTGTGAGAGGTGTGAAGGCTGTGGTGTGGATCAATGGATGCTCAGCCAACACAGGTCTACCACTTTACTATAAGAAAAAACAAATTCTTCCTGCTTTAATGTTTGATCGTAAGAAAACATTTTCTCTCTTGCCGAAACCAGTCAGGAGAAGAGCAAAAACATCTTTTCCTCTGAGAAAAGCCTCCAGGGCAGTGTTTTGCTCTTCTTTCAGTGAAGAAATACAGTGTAATTCCGATAAAACTTGCTCGATAGCCACGCTAACGCTAGTTTCATCGGCTGAAGCCGCCATGTTCTTAAGACTGAACTGTCGCGCTTCTTGTTGCGTCACACCTCAACCCGCCTCAAAGGCAACGCTGATTGGACGTTCGTTTGGTGAACGGCTCCAAATTTTCTTCAACGGAGAGTCTCCAGACTGATTAGCGAGTGAAATCTTGAAAGCTCGCGAGATCAGGATGGTCTCACGAGGCTAAGATAAGGTAGTGGATTCACAGAGAAAACTGGCCATATATATATATATATATATATATATATATATATATATATATTAGTGACTGTGAATCATAAATAACAACCTGCCTGCAAATTCTTAGTGCTTTGGGTCATAGCAACCGCAAAACAAACTTTAATTGGAGGTAATTTGTCAGTTCTGTCAGAAAACTCTGTAACTGGAACGCTGATGCTTTTAAAACCTGGTGGTCCATCATCCTAGGATTTCATGTCATATGTAAATCAATGACCCATCTATTGTTTCCCAGGTTGTTGGACTGTTTTTTCCTATGGGTTTTATGTTTGGCAATTTGATAGGTGATGAAACTGCTTCTGTAACCCCCCAGGAACGAGCTCCAGGACCGACTGATAGATTCCTGGAAGCTAAAACAGCAATCCACCCCCTTGTTTAGAGATGGATCTTCTCTTTTAATAAAGATGACTTCCTTTCAAATACCCAAATCATTCTGTCCAAAATCTAAACATTTTGGTCTTCAAAGGTTTGCTCTTCAGGTGGAAGTGTAAATCTGAATCTTGCCCAGAGCTACTGGCTCTCCCGTTTAGCCATACAAATGGAGGATGAGCCTTGATGTGCTTAAAAACATCAGCACTCTAACAGATACAGATTCCTCTAGAGCGAGCCAACAGAATTGACAAAGACTCTTGGATAGGTGTGATTCACACCTATCCAAGAGTAGGTTCGCATAAGGACCATGTCCCTGTAAGACCAAACTGCAGAGGTCTTACAGCTGTTTATGAGCCAAAGATAGAATCCTAAATAAGTGATTTATTTTATATTATATTTTCAGATTACAAATCGTATATAAATCACAGCCATTTGTATAGCGGTCAACAAAAAATACGGAGGCCCACTCACCCACTCTCTAATTACAAATCCCACCTACATCTAGTTAACCCATAACTCTACAAACAAACAAACAACCAAATAAACAAGTAAAAACAAAACCATAACAGGAGGTCAACCCAGCCAAACGAACATCAAAGTATTGTTTCATTTATGGCTCCTACAGTGTATCTGTGTTTATGAGTGAGCGAGCTCATGTGTAGAAGAAAGTGTGTTGTTGTAGATATCCAAAATTTACAATCTGGAGGTGTAAAGTTTATATTATGGTGAGAATGGCAGAGAGCTTGCAACACTTGTCACATAAGAACAGGAGAACAGAGCCTATTAAGGCTGCTTTAGCTGCTGGCAGGCAATGCAATGCACAATGAAGCAGCTGTTTTTGTTACACATAGGAATGCACCAACACCAGGAGAGAAGCACAAGCAGAGATGGAACACCTAAACGGCACCACCTCATGCCACTCAGCCAAGCCTGGATCCTGGTACCCACAGCATCCCAGCAGCCTCATAAAACCCAAGCAGCAAAAAGAATAGACACCATCATAGCAGCAGTCCCAGTGATCAGGCACCAGCCTGACATATTAGAAAAAAACTCAGAAGAACCAAGAGATGGAGAACATTTTACCTGCCCACCAGGTGAGCTAGCCCATAGAGATTTAGGCAAGGCAAGGCAAGGCAAGGCAGCATCCGCCTCAAGACCAGCATATTCTGCAACAGCTTTTCCCCACTGCCATCAGATTGCTAAACTGCTGGAAAAAAACCCTTAAAAAAGTCACAGACTCTGTATCACACTGATAACACCAAACCAAAAGGAATTCAACTAAAGCCGGGCGTACACTGTGCGATTTTCAGGGCGATTTTCCAGTCATGCGAGCATCTTTCGATCGGCCCGACTTTCAGCCTGATCGTGCGTCATGTAGTGTACAGGGGGTTTACGAGCGGTGATCAACCCCTACAACCACCTCCCCATCAGGAATTGGGGAACCGGAGAATATCAGACATGTTTCATTTTCTCCCGACCGTTGTGGACAAATCGCTCAGGGCGCATGCGTAAAGAAGGATTCTTCTTTTTATCCTTCCTCTCAGATGTAAACACAGCAGCGTGGCAGAGATGCAATGAGTGAAATGCAGCTCCGTCTGTAAAAGTGATGAACTGCAGCAGCCATGCCTGCTCAGCCACACCCTTTTTCCAAATACGTCGTTGCCCTTTCTTAATAGGACCCTCAGCATAAAAGTGCAAAAATTGCCAAGGCAGCGCGGTTCACTATAGTGAGCTTAATATCCCTCTTCTATTTGTTTGGCTTCAGGATAGGGAGCTATAGAGCAGCTCCATCATCTTCGGAGTCCGACATGCTTTTTAGTCGTACAGTGTGAGCAGGTAGATCGCACGAGAGCGTCGGGCCGAACATAAATCGTGAGCTGCTGCTCACACTGTACGACTAAACCCTGGAGTTCGTCGTAGAGTTTGAGCAACAGATGTGTGAAATGATTGAAAAAAAAAATCGCACAGTGTACGACCGGCCCAAAAAAACTGCATTTTTGCACCATATACATTTGTCCCTGCAATGCTCTGAACTTCCATATCAATGGATTTTGCACCATGTTTTTTCTCCCACACTGTTTACATTCAATCCCTGCTGCACTTTATGAAATGAAAATATTTCTTTCACTGCTAAGCTGCTGCTCATTTACTGTCTGAAAGCTGTACAAAACAAAATTTGGTATACAAAATGATAATAAAAGTTGTCTAAGTCTAAAGCCTAAGGTATTTGTATAGCAGAATTCAGTACAAGGATTGTTCAAGGTGCTTTACATGAATTAAACCATAAAATATAAGAAAAGTAAAATCAAATGAAGATAAAAAAAATATTATAAAAGTAGGTAGTAAAACAAACAAAACAGTTGGATCACAGCCTTAAACCAATGGTATTTCAGTTAACAGTTCAACAGTCAAAGGCAGTTCTAAATGGGTTTTTAACTTTGACTTAAAATAACTCAGGCTTTCAGCACTTTTACAGTCTTCTGGGGGTTTGTTCCAGGTAAGGGAACCATAGACACTTAAGAGATTATTGACAAGAAGGCAAGATAATCACAAGACCAGAAAACAATGAATGAGCAGTTATTTTTCTAGCCAACATCATAACCGTTTCTAATCAAATCAGCATAAAAGGGAAACAACCAAAATCAAAGCAAGTCTTGACTTTGCCATTCCAAAACTTGGATTATCATTTTTTGTTCTTACATTTCCGTAGATTTGGCATGATGTTTTTCTCTATTAAATATTTTAGTTTGCTACACATTCAAATATTTCTTTATCTTACAATTCTGCCAATAATCACGCCCAGAATTAGCTATTAAATCCAGCTCAAATGCACAATTTACCAGATAGATGATAGTGTGTGTGTGTTTTTTCTCAAATCCTTTAATGAGGTACTATTTGTCATTCTATAGCCTGCTTTCTGCTGTCTGTCTTGTTCTGTAATTTTCTTTGATTTTATAGGCCAAGTAGGAACCTAGCCTGAATTAATCTAGTCCATTTTAATTCAGTTTTCTAATCATAATGTTATTTTGCCTCAGTCTCTAAGGAAAAAGTGAAGACAGTACAAAAACACTTATTTACTTACTGCATTTACTTTCCAGCAGTAATTATTTTTATTTAACTGATTTTTTTTTAATTAAATTTTAAATACATTTTTAACTCAATTTATTTTTAATTGATTAATTATTCTATTTGCAATAAACAATTTTTTAAATCTAGTTTATTATTATTAGTATAGATAGAGAATATTTCTGTTCTTTGGCCATTAACCACTATAGCCCAGTAGATGGCAGCAAAGATACCCTCAAATAATCCCAATATAAAGAAAGGCAAAAAGGAACTTTCCCTTCATCATATTGGTATGTTGTTGTTTCTGTTTTGTTAAACTTAATAATAATTATAATAATAATACATTTTATTTCAAAGGCACCTTTTTGAACACTCAAGGTCACTGTACAAAAGATAATATAATAAAATAATTAATAATAAAAGATAAGACACAATGGCAGAAACAAAGTCAAAACACAGAATAAAATAAATTTTAAAAATTCAAAGGCTGGGACAGGGAAATTAATATTAAACTTAAATATTTATGGTGAAATGCGGACATGAGAGGCCATCACTGCTGTCTAAGCCTTTCATAACACCAGACCAGAGTGAAGTTAAAATCACATGACTTTTTTTTGTGTGTGTTTTGTTTTTCAGAAGTGGAAGAAACATGATGAGAAACCTATATCCGATGTGACAATCAGACACATTTTTTTTTATTTAGGAGGTTTTTATTTTTATTACTATTAAGCCATTAACATTGACAGGGGGAAAAAAACTCTCAGAGAGGATGACTGAAAAGTACTTAAAGAGATTTAGATTAATTACATTCAGAAAGTACACAGTATTACACATAGCAGGGGGATTTATGTCAAGAAACATTTAAATCAAATATAGAGCCATAGAAATCTGAACAACTAAAAAGGTGGATGCAATTAGAAAGGAAGGTTTAGCATTTCTCCATTTAGCACAGTGGATGTGATATTTACCCAACAGCAGGGTAATATTAATGTCACACACAGGCAAGAGAAGGGAATCATTTAGTGCAAATGGGGGCAGATCATTAATTTTCAAAGATAGCCAATCCTTCATCTCTTTCCAGAAGCGATGTGCAGTAGGACACCAGTAAAACAGACGTTTAAGGGTTTCACTGTTATCATTACAAGGTACATTGATTCACCTCATAACCTTTTTTTTTTTTTTCAATTCTGCCACAGGATAAATTTTTTTTATAACTTTAAAGTGTGTTTCTTTGACTTAAAGTAGAATAAACCCTTTAACAAATTTTGAGAATGCTATATCAACTGTATCTAAACTAACAGGAACATCTCTCTTTCAAGTAGATCTATGATCATAATCATGACATTTTCTGGCTTTCAATAAAACTGCTAAAAGATTTATTATTGCATTTTTTAATCAAACAGATTGCATTGTGCAATCAAAAAAACTGGGCAGTATCTGTGGGGAATTATTATTTGGCCTAAAATTTTTGATCGAGTGAATTAAAGGCATTGATTTACACAGTTTGTTATACTCTCTAGGAGACCCACCTCATGGCCTGGGTAGCAGCTGTGGAAAGGAATGAAATCACCTTTAAGCATGTCTCAATCAAAAAGGGTCTGTTCCCTACATTCATATTCAAGTACATTGAACGTGAAGTTTTGTCCGACGGTGTTTATGTTTACACTTCGTGCTGTATTGAAAAAAAGGCATCGAAGGTACCTTATTTACGTAAGGACAGTGAATGCATCCCAGATTGTGTTGGCTTTAAGCAAAGCAGGATAGAGATCAGAAATAGACCAACTTCTCGTTCACAAACACACGGTTGATAAATATGCTTTGCTTTCTGAAGCTTGTTTGTTAGTTTGGAGCTAAGAAATATATATTCAATAAGTTTACTAAGTATAAAGACAGTTGTTAGGGTTACATTTTACTTAAATAAAATGATCAAGATATTTACAGCCTACAAGGCAACTGTGACCCTCCCACACCTGTTGCTGCAGTGCTGGTCAGTTGCATCGAAAAGAAGCTACTTTTCTAAAATGCTATATACTGCTATATAACGTGGAAGTGAGGTTTGATGAAGTGGAAATAGACAAAGTTGAAAAAGGGGAGAAGGAAAAAAAAATGGCAGCCAAAAATCCTTTGGGTAAAATAACTGAAAAGTTAGAGGCAGAAATAAATAATTGTTTTAGAAATAGGATATTAAAGTAAAATGAAAATAAATATTTATGGTGGTGGACATGCTTTAAAAAAATGTTTGGGGTAAATCAGTATGAAACAAAAATAAAAACCTGTTTTAAAAATGTTGGTGTGAATAAATATGAAACAATAAAAAAGGTTGCAGTGGAAATACGGAACAAAAAACCCCAACTTGCAATAAATACACAAACACAAAATAAAGACTTAAAAAGATGTATAACAGAAAAAAGATAAATGCAAGAGGAAAAGTAACAAAAGTGAATCTAAAAATGGATGTTAAAATCATATTTTTAGAGGAATAATTGATCAATTGATGAAGAAATATATTATTTTTATTATTTTGTCCCATTTTATATCATTAAGTCCTTCATTTATTTCTGTATGTATTTTTAATTATGGCAAGATTGGTGCTCCATATATTTGATTTTAAGAGATTTTTGATTTTAAGGTATGTATAGATTTTCTTAAATCAAATCATCTTATGTTGTTTGCATATCTGTGTCATAAGTAATGACGACTTGTAATGTATTTGTCTACGTTTTTCTTTGCTGCCGTCCTCAGTGATGTCAGACAAGGTATGCAGCAGGTGGCGCCACATGATGTGGAGGTGGTGCTAAAATGTGAAGAGGATGATGAGGAAGAGGAAAAGCAGGAAGAAACTAAACTCCCACAATCTGTCAGGGAAAATGCAGAAGAACGTGTGCTGGACCAGTGTGAGTTGGAGCAAACCCCAGGCTTAAAAGATGAACTTACTGATGTTAAACTTACAGAATTAATTTCAATTTAGTTTATTTATATAGGCCAGCACCACCCCGGATCTGTTCTTAGTCTGTGGTGGTTGTGGTCTAGTGGTGGGGGCGTGGCACATGGGTTCCAGAGGTTCTAAGTTCAAGCCCCACTCCCACAGACTGCCACTCTGAGTCTCTGAGCAAGACCCTTAACCCCACACATTTCCCCCAATGGCAGCCCAATGCTTCCCAAGGGGATGGGTTAAATACAAAGGTAAATTTCCCCAGTGTAAGATCAATAAAGTTCAATTATCATTAAAGGGTGAAAATAGGTTAAGAGAGCTATTCCACTTTTCAAGTTTTGTTGTACTACACTAAACATTTCCTGCTTCAGGTACAGACTAAATCTACTCATTTTCACATGTTTCTTCTCACCCTAATGCAGCTGAAGTTGAATTACTTGGATTGGATAAGCCATTTATTTAATTTAACCCATACACTGCTAATTGTGCATTCAAGGACACAGTTGCTTTAGTAGATTGCATGTATGTCTGCACCTGTCCGGCCACACCGGGGTGGGTCAGTAGTCCTCAGCTGTTTGCAGAAATGCTCAGAGGAAAGCTCACCGTCAAATATCTGACTGGCATCACCAGGGGTTATTTCATTCATCTCTAGAGGCTGCAGTGGGGGCAGCCGTCATATTAAAATCACAGAGCAAAGAGCTGGAAAAACTGCTGCCAGGTGACAAAGTTCTGGGAGGTCAGAGTTTTACATTAGTGGAAATAATATGCAGTGAAGTCTGGATTTAAAGACCCCCAAAGGGAACAAGACAGCTTGGACACCCGAGAGCCCATGTAAAGGATTTATTGGTGCAGTTTGCAACACGTACAAAATACTTTCATCAGATGTTCCCATCAGGATGGCGGAACCATGAATTTAGACTTAGCTTCGAAACTTAAGGAGCGGAAAAATCTAACTGGAGAAAAGAAAATTATCATCTGTGTCACTTTCATTACTTTATTTTTTAAATAGATTCTAAGTACAGCCTTAAGTTAAGTCTATTTTGTTTTGTTTGTTTTATGATTGAACTCTTCCACAAAGCTGATAAGTGGTTAAATAACACTTTAAACAAAAAAAAAACAGAATTTGAAGTACAGGTATTTACCTATTATTTACAGGGAGGCAATTAATCAGAAACTTTTCCTTACCTGTTAACTGTCACATGAGGTCCTCGGGATGTTTTATATGTCAGCCTAGAGCTGTCCAAGGGTGAAAATGTGAAGATGTCTTAATTAATGTTTTTTTCAGTTGTTTTTCCTGATTTTTTTCATGGCCAGTTAACAGGTGAATTTGAAAACAGTCTAGATAAAAGTCAGTTGATTTTATGCTCTCATGTTTTGTAAAACTGTTTGTGACAGTGACTGTGTTGATTCAAATCTACCTGTATGGGTGCAGGTGATTTAAGTTGAATCTGCACGACTTCTAGTGAAAACAAGACTACAGTGTTTTGAATGCAGCTTGGAGAGAACAATGGGTATCAGGTTATAACGAGATTATTACCTGGAGTACAAAGCGTAGTGCTGATTATATCCTTCTGCTTTTCCAACTTGGAACTGAAACATATTGAATCTGGATGTGATCTCAATAGGAGATAAATGAAACACATTAATCCCAGGTTTCAATAATTTTTACACTTCCTGCCAGGATTCACTTTTTCCATTTTGTGTTGGACTTTTTTTTCCTTCTTTTTGAAGCAGCTTTGTACTTTTACTCACATTAAAGCTTTATCTACTTTTTCTTTTAATACCTGGGCCTATGTTTGGGTGCTGAGCGCACATATAGTGACAGCACATCCCCACAAACGGCAAAACAACTTTGATGGCTTTAGAAGAAGCAGTTAACAAAACATGACATATTAGTAACCAACTCAGCCAATTATGTCTCCCCTGAGAGGAGCGATAACATGTTATTAGTCTTCGCAGGTTCGCCGCACCGTTAACAAAGACGGAGCAGACCTTGATCTGCCTCCTTGGCTTATTAAACAGCATCACCAAAAAAAAATCCCTTTCTCTTTTCCTCCTGTTCTTTATTTTTCTGGCTCTGCTCCCTTTCTGTCATTTTAATTCAACACAGAACACATCAGCCTCCAGCTTTTATAAGGAGGGAATTATTTTTTCGGCTGCTGTACCTGCATGAAGAGAGGAAGCTGCACCTTTAACTTGGTTATGTGTATTCCTTGGTCAAATTAGATTCAGATGAGTTTATAAATCATTTACATGTGTTCTTTATTGCTAATTCACAGTAAGAAGGGACTTTTGCATATTGTCTCACATTGCAGCAAAAAAAATACTTGTTTAAGCGCTGTTTTGTGTGCTGTGTTCAGGTTCAGGCATTTTCCATCTGCACTGGCCCACATCCAGAAGGATATGCATGACAAGAAAGGGTATATATACTGCATGCATCATTTAGATAGTTAACATTGTGTTACTTCTTGAGCTCCTTGAGTTGTTTACTGTCTCAGGTAGGAGCTTCGGGCGGAGAGTAAGTGTTGGGGCAGCTGTGATTTAAGGAGGGTCGGCCCTCACACACTGAAATCAGGACCGGCCCACCGGGCAAATGTCCAGTATCACAGCTTACCAGTCCGAGCACGGCTATTGCTTCTTTCTACAAGTAGAACTGAAAAGTTTGGGCTGCAAATGTATTCATCCCCTTTATACCTATGCAAAATTGATTGAAATTATATTTTTTTACTTTCTAAGTAATATAGTAAGTAAATATACAGTCATCCTGTGTGTCATTTACCTTAAAGGCAATTGTAGCAGTTATATTTAGAAGTTTTTGAGAGAACATTAGAGAAAAACAGGATAACGCAGGCTGGGGAACACAGCAGATAGATCAGGGAGAAAGATTAGAACAGGGTTAAAGCAAAAATAGTTTACAGCACAGTACTTCAAGCTCTATTCCCAAGATTATGGGAGACCAAGACAAGACTTTGGTGTCCACTAAAACTAAAGGGTCATTCACTCCAAACATGAATCTGTGGAGTGGAGTGAGGCATTTACATGTTATCCTTTGTAAAGGCACTTTCAGGAGTGAATCAATGGTTGCCGATGGGAAGGGAGCATTCTGAGCGAAGTGATTGTTGCAAATTGGGAAATCGCGGTGAATCAGAATGTGGATGGGAAGGTTGACACATGGATCTAGCAAAGTGAAATTTATCTGGCGTTCTAAATTTGAACTTTCCAGTCAGTCTGCATCATATTAACCAATCAGTGACTGGACGTAGATGTGAAGCAGGGTGTTGGAGTGTTGCAGAGGCAAAGCTTTTTTCAGTCAAAAATTCCCCAGAGGTGGGATCCGCCGACCTGCAACGATTCAGCAGCTCCTGGTCATTGGTCCAGGAAAGGTAGAAGTACTACTGGAAACACTACAGCTCCACACAGGTACTGGGTTTAGATGTCCTCAGATCCCCCTCTGTCATTCTTCCACCTCCAGCAGTTAGCCTCTAGACCAGAGGTCACGGATTAGTAGACCGCTGCCCGGATCCGGACAAACCTGCTGGCTAATCCGGACCCAACCTGATTTAAATCATGTAGAAATTGCCACCTGTTGTCCGATGGCGGTGTCTAACTTCACATGCGCCGCTTCTCATGTTAATACGGTAAAGCCCTCCAAAGCGTCCGGCACCAGGCTACACGTGATACAAATTAGCCAATGAGCTGCTGTCAGTCTGGGTTGCTGCTGCTGCTACTTTTACACAGGCAGGCCAACCTGTGGCAAGCCGGGTGATGGGAAAGAAGGAGAAGATGATGAGAAAAAGAGAGCAGAGAAAGTGTGGACTGCTGGAAGAACTGCGGTCAACTGGTGAAAGAAAAGTGAAATGGTGCTCAAAGATGACTCTGCACATTTAGAGTATGTTTGGCTCAACCTGCTGCTGTGAAGCAGGATTCTCGACCATGAACAGAATAAAAAATAAATATGGATCCAGGCTCAAAATGAGCTCCTTGATATGTGCTTTAGAATGACTTTGTCTCCATTCAGACCCAGGTTTAAAGCCTCGCAGGGCAGCATAAAGCACACTGTGAACATTAAGCCAGAAATAAAAACCCAAACAAACGGTCAGTTCAGGCGTTTTATAAAATATGTGAATCAGGAAATTGTCTATATACCAAACTGAACGATTGTTGTTCTCTACTTAAAAAACACTTTAGATTTAAAAATGGAATTTTTTTTTTTTTTATATATTTTTTTATTTAAAAAGTCAATGTATAACATGGATGCATAAACACTTCATTTTATTTCAGTTTTAAATTCTGTTTAAAGTATTATGATTAAAAATGTCTCCGGACCTTTACTGGTTGATGATTTTCTTTACTCGGACTCCACTTATTTTTAATTGGTTACCTCTGCTCTAGAGTCTAGCATCGGTCAGCCATAGCCCCTTCCTGCTCATTGTCCTTGACAGGCTTCTCAGCAGTACTGCTGTTCTACTCCTGGTCAACAGTAGTCTCTCTCCCACCTTCAGCATTCTGTTTCAGCAGCAGAATTATCCAATCTTCCGCCGTGCTCCTTCAATCCTCCTCAGCATCTATAACTATCCTTGATCAGCTGTAGCTTCTCCTCACCCTGGTACTGTTTCCCCATCTGGCTTCTATGATCTACAACTGTGCTTCTTTGCTCTCTTCTTCAGCCCACTCTTCCCAGTGGGCTCCTCCAATCTGATGTGGTTCTTTAGCTCCACAGGGCGGCCCCATCATTCCAGTTATGTTGCTCTCTCTCCTGATGTTCTCACGCTGGTTCTGTCTGACTTCAGAATACTATCTCACCTTACTTCTAATGTCTGGGGCAACCATCTCTGTCTTGCACACTCTGACCAAACAAACATGGCTCAAGCACAGGAGAATATTTGTGAGAGTTCAAATAAAATCTCATCAACAACGCAACGACCAGAGCTCAAATTTGGTTGTCTTCACGATTATTGGCCGGTTGCCCGTCAAGGTCGATCACGTGGAAATCGTCTGATGTCAATGCACTGCTGATTGATCAGTGCAAGTCTAGTAATGGCAGAACAGGGAACAAATCTGGAACAGAGAAGAGGAACTGGGAGTGGGATGGACACTCCTCCCATTTGGTTCTCAGTGAAGTGAGTTGGGTGTAATTTCATTGTTGTCCACATGAACTGTTGGCAAGAGAGGTGCAAAATGTCAAGCAACCAAGGGTAGGTGAACCATAATGAAAATTTGCCAGTTTAGGTGTGATCATTCCTTAACAGGCAATAAGAGGGGGCCATGGTAGCTTTGGAGGAGCTGCTGTGAATCACAGCTCAGGTGGGATGATCTGTTGACGGCCCGAATAAAAGTCTAGCTTTTCACAAAAATGAAAATGGTTTTAAAAGCAGCCAGAAGAACATCGTAAATAGACCTGCTTAACAGAAGATGTGTCAGGGTTCCTGTGTGTGGGTTAGTGCGAGTTGTCCATCTGTACTACAGAGGATCTTTGTGGGGAACTTTATTGGTTTGTTTCAGTATTTTTGCCTCTGTTTTCCTTGGACTTACACTAAACCATCCAAACTAATCTGTGCCTACTCCTCTCTGCATTTGGGTCCTCAGTACAATCATCTTGCCAAACCTGACAAGATGATTGTATGAGAAAACTATCACTACGGCCATTCCTGGTGTTCGGCATTATTGGAAGGGGAAGTTACTCCATGAGATGGACGGTAACTAAATTAACTAAAAGGTTTTGATTAGAGTGTAGTCCTATCTTACTGTGGACCTGTTAAAGCTCAGACTACAATCTTATTCAGACTATGCGATAGGAAAGGAAATCAGATTTTTTAGAGATACTTTCCATCAAGCCTCACTGAGCCCAAACTGTTATATATTGCTTTAAGTCTTTGTCACCAATCAATATAATTCAAATCTGAGTTTCCAAACACTTTCATGGCAACAGGTGCATTAAATAAGTACCTGGGGATGAGGTGTGTTTCTGCAACCATTTGTGAAAAGATGGGTTTGTCAATAAATGCACAAAATATGATCAATAGGGACATGGTTTGGTAGAGATGAGCTTGACTGGTCTGCAGAGCCCTGACCTCAATCCAAACAAAAACACCTTTGAGATTGATTGAAGAAGAGACTGAGGCTCAGGCCTTATTGTCCAACAGCAATATATGACCTCACAATTCACTTCTGGAAGAATGGACCAAAATCCCCCCAAAAACTGCTCCCTTCCTCTTGGAGTGCCTCTGTTATAGCTGCAAAGGGACCGAAGTGATAGTAAATCAGGTTGATAAAAAATGGATGTCAAGTTCATATGAGAATCAAGGCAGATGAGTAAATACTTTTGACAGTTACTGTTATCTATCACATGGACGTTGCCCGGCCCCCAAACACAAAACATGTGAAACACCTTTCAAAAATGTAAAACATGAATATATTTTTGTAATTCTGACAAGGCCTGAGTTTGAATGTTTCTTCTTCTCGATCATTAAATACCACTTCATTCCTATCATGAAACTTTTACAGACCTGCATCCCGTGTGGTATTAACACTCCATCAATCCTGAACGCTGCTGCTGATTTCTGTGCAGGCAGCTGTTCACAGATGCTTTTCATCACCTTGACACATTGTGAACTTTTAAACTTGAGTTCAGTCAACTCTCTTGCAAATCTCTGATCACAGAATTCAGAAGGGATTTTAAAGGAGGGTTGGGCCTTATAACCCGAACTGCAGCTTTTTCTTTCCTATACACAAAAAAACCCTGCATTGTATATCCAACAGCTGCAAGCGTTCAAGCTGCAGATCTGCAGTGGATTCAAAAAGTGATTAAAGGTCAGATTATCATGGTGCAAAAAAAAACTAAAGCTGTGTGTCATGTTCGGCTGAACGTATTTAGCCCACATGCAGAACACACACGGCAACAGGGATCAGTTAACTGTTTATTGATAGAGAGAAAATGGAAGCAACGGAGGCGACGGGGAAGCCACAGCACCGGGGCCCGTTCGACTTCTGAAAGGAGAAGTAGGTGATTAGCCGGAAAGGGCGATCAGGCAAAAAAGAACAGAGGAACGTGAGCTTACCACCGGACGCAGCAACCTAACCGGGGGAGGACGGAGCGGACTCAGGCTCTGATCGATGGAGCTGGTGGCAGGTGTCTCAGTGACAGGTGAGGCTCGGGCTTGGGGGTGACAGAGCTGCGCTGACTTACAATGATCCGGGGCAGCAGGAGAAACCAGAGTGGCTCGAAGCACCTTGCTTAGAGCCAGGAGAAAGGGAGGACCCTGTGGGAACTCAGACCCTGGAGTCAGCACGAGTGGGACCCTCTGAAAGGCGATCGAGAGGTAACCACTACGGTTAACACACTGGCGTCCTCCTGCTGTCTGGATGCTGCTCTTATAGTGCGATCAGACGCAGCTCAACCAGCCACAGGTGTGTGCGCCCTGCCCACCTGTCAACTGCAAACACCTGCGGAGAAAGCAGAAAGAAGCAGAACCGGCAGAAACTGCACGGCCCTGTCGGCTGAGTCCTGACACCACCCCCCCCTCAATGGTCGCCACCCGGCGACCTCGAGGAAGAGGAGAGGAAAGAGTCCACCAACGACCTGTCAGGGAGGGAGGAACCAGAAACCCAGGAACGTTCCTCCGGACCGCAGCCCACCCAGTCGACGAGGTATTGATACCCTCTACCACGCCGACGGGAGGCCACGACCCTTTGGACCTGACGTCCCAGGTGGTCGAGGGTGGGTGGAGGGGGTTCGGCCGGAGGGCAAAACGGGCTAGAGAGGACGGGCTTGATTTGAGAGACATGGAAGGTAGGGTGGGTCCTGGAATGGGACGGGAGACGGAGGCGGACGGTCGTCGGGCTGAGGACGGAGACAATCTCATAGGGGCCAGTGAAACGTGGTAATAACTTCCGATGGGAAGATCTGGACGGGAGGTTTCGAGTAGATAACCAGACCCGCTGACCGGGGTGATAGGAGGGGGCAGGAACTCGCCTGCGGTCAGCAAACCGGCGGTTCAGCTCAGAGGTCCGGTTCAGGGCTTGGATGGTCTGGGTCCAGACCCTTTTGCATCGGTGGATGTGGTGGGCAACGGAAGGTACAGCTATTTCCTTGTGGTCGTCGGGAAACAGAGGTGGTTGGTAGCCCAGAGAAGCTTCGAAGGGGGAGATGCCAGTCGCAGTGGAGACATGACTGTTATGAGCGTACTCCACCCAGGGAAGGAACTGACACCAGTCGGAGGGATTGGTGGAGGTTAGACAGCGGAGAGCGGTCTCCAGCTCCTGGTTGAGCCGCTCAGTCTGACCGTTGGTCTGCGGATGGTAGCCAGAGGTAAGAGAGTACCGGGCACCAAGGGCCACGGCAAACTCCTTCCACACACGCGAGGTGAACTGTGGACCACGGTCAGACAGAACGTCCAGCGGGATCCCATGCTGGCGGAAAACATGCTTCACCAGGAGCTGGGCCGTCTGAAAAGCAGAGGGGAGTTTTCTGAGGGGAATAAGGTGGCAGGCCTTAGAGAAACGATCAGTCACAGTGAGAATAGTGGTCATACCTTGGGAGGAGGGTAGGCCGGTGACAAAGTCTAGGGCTATGTGGGACCATGGCCGCTCAGGGACTGGCAGGGACTGGAGCAAGCCTGCAGGGGGTCTGTTTGATGGCTTGTTCTGTGCACAAACTGGGCAGGCTAGGACGAACTGTTTAACATCCTTGGGTAAGTCGGGCCACCAGAACCGCCGGGAAATGAACTTGATAGTTCGGAGGATTCCAGGATGGGCCGATAACTTTTCAGAGTGGGCCCACTGGATGAGGCGGGGCCGAACGGAGGAGGGGACATAGGTGCGGTTAGGTGGGCCATTACCTGGGTCCGGGTCAGCAGGCAGAGCTTGGGAAATGAGGTCCAGAATCTCCCACTGGAGGGCCCCAAAGGTGCAGGTTGGAGGTAGGATGGGAGAGGGCTCCTTAACTGAGTCGTGGGGGGCGTACAGGCGGGACAGAGCATCAGGTTTTAGATTCTTGGAACCAGGTCGGTAGGAGATACTTAAATTAAAACGGGAAAAGAATAGGGACCAACGGGCTTGCCTGGGATTGAGTCGTTTAGCTGTTTGGAGATAAGCTAGATTCTTATGATCTGTCCATATTTGTACTGGCTGCTCAGACCCCTCCAGCCAGTGGCGCCACTCCTCCAGGGCCAATTTTATGGCCAGGAGCTCCCTGTCGCCGACGTCGTAGTTGCGTTCAGCGGGGGACAGACGACGGGAGAAGAAGGCGCATGGGTGCATCTTCTGATCCAGTCCCGAGCACTGAGACAACACAGCTCCAACACCAGTGTCGGAAGCATCTATTTCGACAATGAACTGTTTGGAGGGGTCTGGATGAACGAGAATGGGGGCCTTGGAAAACCTGTCCTTAAGGTCACGGAAAGCTGAGTCGGCCTCTGTGTTCCACCTGAACGAAGTCTTCACGGACGTGAGGGCATGAAGGGGGGCGGCGATCTGACTGTACCCACGGATAAAGCGGCGATAAAAGTTAGCGAAACCTAAAAACCGCTGCAGCTCTCTTCTGTTCTCTGGTTCAGGCCACTCGAGAACAGCCCTGATCTTTTCAGGGTCAGACCGGACACGCCCCCCTTCCAGGATGAGACCAAGGAAGGTGACAGAGGGTTTGTGGAACTCGCACTTTTCTGCTTTCACAAAAAGCCGATTCTCCAGAAGGCGCTGAAGAACGAGGCGGACATGGTGTCTGTGTTCAGAGAGGGTTCGTGAATAAATGAGTATATCATCCAGGTAGACAAAAACGAAGAGGTTCAGGAAATCACGGAGGACATCGTTCACAAGGGATTGGAAGACCGCTGGAGCATTGCTGAGCCCAAAAGGCATTACCAGGTATTCAAAATGGCCCAAGGGTGTCTTGAAGGCCGTTTTCCACTCGTCCCCCCGGCGGATCCGGACCAGGTGGTAAGCATTACGCAGATCTAATTTAGAAAAGACCGTAGCGGACTGGACCGGTTCAAGAGCGGAGGAAAGGAGAGGAAGGGGGTACCTGTTCTTTACCGTTATAGCATTTAACCCACGGTAGTCTATGCACGGGCGAAGGGAGCCATCCTTCTTCGCAACAAAAAAGAACCCAGCCCCGAGGGGGGAAGACGAGGGTCTAATCAGCCCGGCTGCTAGTGACTCCTTAATGTATTTCTCCAAAGCCTGTCGCTCGGCCTGAGAAATGTTATACAGGCGACTGGCTGGGAGCGGGGCGCCCGACAGGAGGTTGATTGCGCAATCGTAGGGTCGGTGCGGTGGCAAAGAGCAGGTCTGGGACTTACTAAAAACCAACTTGAGGTCGTGATACGACTCTGGAACGAGTCTTAACATTTCTGGATCAACCTCAGCAGAAGGCTGGACTGTGATCGGGCTGGCGGGTTCCGCCGACAGCAGGCAGCTGGAATGGCATTTAATCGACCAGGCTTCGATGCGCCGGTCAGCCCAGTTAATGTTTGGGTTGTGTTGCTGTAACCAAGAATAACCCAACACCAGAGGAGCCTGCTTAACAGGAAAAACCAAGAAGGAGATCTGCTCCCTGTGATTTCCTGAAACCACGAGCTCAAGGGGCTTAGTTCGGTGGGTTATCTGAGGGAGAGCCCCTCCATCTAAGGCTGAGACCTTGAGAGGGGTGCACAGGGGCACGGTTTCGAGCTGGGAGCGTTGAACGAAAGAACAGTCTATTAAATTAAAGTCGCACCCTGAATCAACCAGAGCGGAAAACTTAAAGGTTTCACGGGAAGAAATTAAAGCGGCGCGTAAGCACAGACGCGGAGGAGCAGGGGCTGACAGCTTAACTTGGTCCGACGGTCTCCCTGCTACAGCCGGCGGACCCGGTCTTTTGACCGCTCAGGGCAGTCGCCAATAAAATGATTCGGGGAAGCACAATAAATACATAATTTGGCAGCTATACGCTGCTGCCTCTCCTCGGGGGTGAGCCGTAACCGGCCCAACTGCATGGGCTCAGGAGGAGAAGGAGGACGCGCTGCGGGTCGACCGGGAATAGGATCAGGTGGAGAAGACGGGAGGGATCTCTCAGCTCGTCCTCTAAACCTTCCCCTTAGACGGTTATCTAATCTAACCGCAAGGGAGATGAACTCATTTAGAGAGGCGGGCACCTCAAGACGGGCTAATTCATCCTTTAGTGGCTCGTCTAAAGCCTGAAAAAACACAGTCTTAAGCGCGCGCTCTTCCCAGCCAGCTGCAGCCGCAAGAGTTCTAAACTCAATTGCGAAGTCTGCAACGCGCTTTCCCCGCTGCCTGAGGGCGAGGAGGCGTCGGGAATCAGTCGTCTCATCCGACTCGGCAGCGAAAACCATCTTGAATTCTGTTATGAATTCACTAAATGAGCAGCGGAATCTTCTGCAGTCTGGAAAACGGGATTCCGCCCATCTGAGGGCTCTCCCGGTGAGAAGGCGCAAAATAAAGGCTATTTTGGAGTCGTCATGGGGAAAAGAGCGTGGACTACGATTTAAAGCCAGGGAGCATTGGAAGAGAAAACCAGAACAATCTACACTGTCCCCGGAGAATTTCTCAGGACTGGGAGAAAAAGTCTCAGGGACAGGTGAAAACGAATCAGCTGGCGCTGGACCGGGGGCGGGGTCGGGCTGTGCAGAGGCTGCAGGCTGAGCGCTTGCACTCAGTAAACCTGTCAGCTGATTGAGCTGGGCGGCTACGCCCTGCAGCTGATTCTGAACGGCTAGAACAGTGGACTCTAATCCCCGAATCTGATCCTGCTGGGCATTTAACGCCCTGCCGAATGTGTCCGCTGGGTCTGTCTGGCCAGTGTGTTCTTCTGTCATGTTCGGCTGAACGTATTTAGCCCACATGCAGAACACACACGGCAACAGGGATCAGTTAACTGTTTATTGATAGAGAGAAAATGGAAGCAACGGAGGCGACGGGGAAGCCACAGCACCGGGGCCCGTTCGACTTCTGAAAGGAGAAGTAGGTGATTAGCCGGAAAGGGCGATCAGGCAAAAAAGAACAGAGGAACGTGAGCTTACCACCGGACGCAGCAACCTAACCGGGGGAGGACGGAGCGGACTCAGGCTCTGATCGATGGAGCTGGTGGCAGGTGTCTCAGTGACAGGTGAGGCTCGGGCTTGGGGGTGACAGAGCTGCGCTGACTTACAATGATCCGGGGCAGCAGGAGAAACCAGAGTGGCTCGAAGCACCTTGCTTAGAGCCAGGAGAAAGGGAGGACCCTGTGGGAACTCAGACCCTGGAGTCAGCACGAGTGGGACCCTCTGAAAGGCGATCGAGAGGTAACCACTACGGTTAACACACTGGCGTCCTCCTGCTGTCTGGATGCTGCTCTTATAGTGCGATCAGACGCAGCTCAACCAGCCACAGGTGTGTGCGCCCTGCCCACCTGTCAACTGCAAACACCTGCGGAGAAAGCAGAAAGAAGCAGAACCGGCAGAAACTGCACGGCCCTGTCGGCTGAGTCCTGACACTGTGATAAATTTTTAAGTTACATTTGTCCTGTTAAATTAAACTTAAAGCTACAGTGTGTAATTTTCAGCAACATCTAACGTCCAGACTGCAGACCGCAGCAACATGAACATCTCCCCCCCACCGCTTCTCCCCCCCAACAGTACGGCGAGCGTTACGGGACAAAATGTCTTCCACGACGTCCGCATCACCTACCTTCTCAAGTGATGAGGTTTGTTTACATAGATAATTTTAATACTGCGATCTATTGTTCAGTACCGTCTCAGTTCATCTCTCTCAACTTGCCGTAGTTACTTTCAAGCGTAATGGGCGATCTCGCAATCGCTAGTTTGTTGGCTCTGCGCTGCTGTAGCGCAAAGATGTCTGCCTCCATGGCTGCGAGACCCGCTCCTATGTAATTATAAATAACGAATTCTAAGGCAACGCAAATATTAAGGTTAAGAGGCTGAGCTCGTAGATGATGATAAATAACATAGTTATGTATAATATATTACTTTTCTGACTGTATATCCCTGTAATTATTACACACTGTAGCTTTAAACTCTCAGAGTGGTAATATATATTATATACAAGTTATATAATAACCTAGTTTAATAGGCATGAATGCTGTAAAGTGTTTTTTTTATTACCTTTTGATCCAGTTTCATTTATTAACCCTCCTAAAACCCTTTATAGGGCACTCAGTCAATTAGCTTTTTACCTTTTTTACTTGACTTGTTAACTTTTTTTTCACCTTAATTTACAGTAGGTAATATATCATTCAATGGTTCATCTAATTGGTCAACTGCCAAAATAAGAAGTACAGCCATGTAGCAGCATCTTAGCTGAATGGCTGGATATACTGTAGATCTTGTATATCTAGACCTTACTGAGGGGTGGGACTCAAAAATGCTAACTTGCCCTATAAATGCTTAAATCTCTACTGGTTATTGCAAATCTAGTTAAACTAAATTGCATCAGTGATGAGGAGGATATAAAACCCATCTAGTGCTTTATTTATTTGTATACACAGCAGATAGTTATCAATATATGGAGGAAATATTGTAGGACTGTAAAGACATCACAGGAACTGTACGCCTCCCAAGTTCTGACTGAGTTATATGGAAACCATTATTTTATTTAACAACATGTTCTTCAGAATCTATCACAAAAATCTAAAGTGGGAGAAAAATTTTATGATCTGAAGCAACCAGTTGAGCAACTCTGTATTTAGTTCTAAAGAAAACGAGGTTTGGTCCAAAGCTAATAGAAACAAGACTCTTTGATGAAAGCATGAAGTTTTAAATGCAGTCAGTTTTGACCCCAACATTCCAAGTACTAAAAATCGAAACAAATTGCAATTTACATTTTCAGCACATAGAGAGAGTGCAAATGCAGTGCATTAAAAGTATGGCTGGATCTGCACAAAATAAAAATGTAATAGTCTAAACAGAATACAGAACTAAATCTGATGGGCTATGTTGTTGCCTGCAAACGACTTTGGACAAGAGATCTGCTCAGTGTGGGAGATTTCTAGAACATTTCTACTTCATCAACTTACTTTGCACATATACATGCATACTGAAAGATATAAAGATATATACCCCTTACAGAGCCCTCACCATTCCCTCACAAGTTGTTTTATGTCTGTTTTTTTCTTTTGTGCAGAGTTTTTTTTGCACTCTCAGACTGCATCCTGGATAAAGTCTAAAATATTTTTCTGTCCCCTCCTCTTACCAATTGCCTTTTCTCCTTTATATTTTTTTTACTGTAAGGGCATCACCTTTGAAGACAGCAGGGCATCAGACACAGTACCCCTCCATGCATAATGTCTATGTCTTTTTTTTTTTGTCTTTTCTTGGCCAGGCTGTACCGAAACAAATATTGAACCATGTAGAGCAGGGGAATCTTACTGAGCTATGCTGTAGCTCGTTGATGAACACCTACCAAAAAACTGAAACAGGAAAAGGTTCTTTTGGGTTGTAATCCCAGCCTGGGCTTTTCTGCGTTCACAGAGTAATCCAGGGTTATTATCTCTGGGTTTGCCTACTTCCTCTATCAGTGTTAGAAATCATGACTGTCATGTTAATGGAGCCTAGGCGAAAGTTCAACTGAAGAAACTCACCGCTTTCCTAAATCCACCTGCAACACAGCCAATCAGCTTTGAACCACACCTACACAAAAGCCAAATAGGCATCCAAAGTTCATCTTAAAAGGTCTTAGATATGCACTTGTTTGCTCCTGTGCACAGGCAGTGGATTCGCTGTGTGACTTCATCCAGATGACCCCGTTTCAACCCACCTCTAGCCCCTCCTCCACCATCATAGCTAAAACTTCATCAGAGTTTCATTCCTCCCAGACTCTTACAGCGTTCCCTGTCTCATCTTAACCGGTCTGGCAGAAGACCGCCATGTTGAACCTGGTACTGCCAGAGGTTTCTTCCAAAAGGGGGATTTTTCCTCTCCACTGTCACTTCATGCTTGCTCATCATGGACAGGTTCTCTCAACCTGTGTTATCCAAACTGGACATCCATCTTCCAGGTCTCTGAGTGAAGCTCTAGTATCAGCTCAGGCAGTCCACTAGATCTCCCCATAAAGCTCAGCATCCTCTCTCACTAACCAGCAGTCTACAGACTGACCAACTCTCTCTCCACTCTACCACCAGTTTCAGGCCTGGGAGGGAACAGCCCAATTCTTTGCTCCTGTTCATGCATATCTATCAAAATTAAGCGCTATGTTTCCTTCTGAGGTCTGAGCACCAAAGACTAAAGTAATTGTATCAATAAATTTCTCCTAATTGTCTTTTCTCTTCGTGTGAGTTTTTCAAATTAAAATGTTTTTTATATGTTTGTGCAGATAGCCGCCTTTCCTTAATGCCTCTAGGATGAACTGGTGACCTGTCCGGTGTGTAAACAGCTGTGTAAACAGGTCACTTTTTGGAAACATAAAACAGGAAATCTAAAGAATGAAGCACTAAAATTACTTTGTGGTGTAAAATGTTTTAGAGGAATAGGTCCTCAGATTAAACTGCATGATTAGAAAAAACTAAATACATCATAAAAGAAATAATCCTGGTCTGTTTATCTCAGCATGTCGTCTTATTTGTTTAAACCATCCTTTGCAACGGCACGTACTACCATTGGAATCCAAACTTTCAGTATATCGCTGCTGCCTATTTTATTATTTTTATTCATTAAAAAAATACCCATCTATAGCAGAAAACACTTTCCCAGTACACCGTGTTTTCAGATTGCTGCTGTAGGCACTTTGTTTACACCAACTGATGCATTTTTAATGAGGAATAATAAACCGGAAAGTCAAACGCCTCGACAAACTGGAGAAAATATTCCTTCAGAGGGGATTTTTTTTTTCTGTAAGTACTCAGAAACTTTTTAAGCTACATGAAGCCTGGTCTGAACTTTTGAGAAATCTGTTTAATCAACACAGATCTTGTTGCTGAGGTTTATAAAGCAGGCCAGATGTGGTTACTCCATGTTCTTCCCCAGACTCTCCAGCTCCTAATGCAACATTATGACTGTTATATAAGCCTGCTCGCCTCCACACCTCTGCAGCGGCTTGCTGGGAGCCATTACAGAGATATTAGAAGTATAAATATTTAAATAACAAAAAGCCACAGCCTGCTTCGCAGAAAACCAAAAGGTCTTGACTAGGAGATTGTAACAGGCTGTATTTCTTAAATATCAGCTAATTAGTCTCTGGTGCCACTGCAGGTGTTTACTTTTCACTTTCTCAACAGACTGCTCATCCACAGAGAAAAAACAGGAAGAAATTGAAGGAACTACAATTACCAAGCTATTGTGTCACCTCTGTGTATTTAGGCTGCACGTGTACCTTGGACTCTGTAATTAGTTCAGCATGCTAATAACAGGAGCCGACATCTCTGTTCCCATCTGGAGTCAGAATATATATTTATCTGTGTCCAATGGGCTGACTCAGTTGGAGTTGTTTGCTTCTAAAAGAGTGCTTTATTTAAAGGTTTCTTAAGCTTTCAAAAGTCCAGGCTCTAAAAGAAACAGTGTAGGGTGTATTTTTCAAAATAATGATGTAATATAATACATTTTATTTGTCCTCTGCATCATATTCCTTTTCTTAGGGAGCAGTGATGAACTTGCATTACCTGGGGAGCATTCTGTGCCTTATGGTCTTGCTTAGGGATCCAGAACGGCCATTTGTTTTTCAAACCTGGGATCTTGGCACCTCTACAGGAAGTAAACACCCAGTTCTCCAAAGCCACTGGGCCTCCAATCCTCAAACTCTGTTTTAATAAAAGACTTGATTCCTCTTCACAAAATCCTGCTTTTGGTCTGAGATAACTCTTTGGAGTGACAGACACTTCATTTTCTATCATCCATCCAAATCAATGGAGGTTCCAGCCACTTGCTCGGCCACCAAGCATTCAGGAAAGACTGGTTTTTTCTAGCATTGTACAGTGATAGGATTATAGCTTTGTAATAAAACCTGATCTGAAATTCTACAAATTAGTTTCCAATTCTTTAAAAACTTATTCTCTACTTAATTGAAAACATTTTAGTGAGACTAAAAATTGCTTTAAGGCTCAATTACCTTTTTACTTGCATTATCTTGTGAGACCTTTACCCCATTAGCTTGTATTTTACATCAACAATTGGTTAATTAACTATATTTTACTATTAGAATAAAAAAACAGTGATAGTTAAACTGTCTGTTATGATACCTGTTGGGATCTGGAGATCTGCCACCTGTCTCCAGCAGAGAGCGCTGTGGGCTTCCTGAGCTGGAGTCCTCACCACACCTGAGGATCATCAGCTCATCAGAAGACCACCCTTCTTAAGCAGCAGTCAGACCTTCCTTCGACGCCGCAGTGTTGACCAAGTTTGGTTAGCGAACTTGAGCCTCTAAGAATTTAGGAAATCTTGTAGACTCTAGAGAGAAACAAGCTTTTCTAATCTGCCTCTGTCTTCTTTGATCACAGGAAATCCCACCGACGTCTGAAGCTCTGGATGAGCTTAATCTGAGAACCTGCCTGCCTGCCAAGTAAGCCAAACCGGAAGATCTCAATCTGGATTCCTTCATCAGCTATCAGAGGAAGAGCTTGGAAACATAATCAAGTCTGAAAACTCTCCAGCTCGAAGCTAGACGCTGCTGCTGCTTAACTCTCTGCCTCTTCAACTGTCTCTGGACCCAACCGGTTCCCCCTCTCATAGGATCTGTCAGAACCTCTTCAGGTACATTAAAAGATTCAACTCTCTCATCATACAATCAAACTGCAAAGCTAATCAAACTCTCATTCTCCAGAAAGGAGTTGAAACCAGTCCCGGACCAGCACCTGAACCAGTCATTACATTCTCTGTGTGTGTTTCTCAATAAACTTTGTTCAAACTTTTACTCAGTCTCCAGTAGTGTTCTGCGTATGGGTCAAGTCCTTAGCCCATCATGACAATACCAAGGCAACCTGCTACAATAATGCTAATCAGGCATCTGCTAAAATGCAAAAAAATAATAATAAAATAGGTTGTCTGCTTTGTAAATGCAAAAGTTATATTTAATTCAATAAAATTATATTTTTAGCTTCAATGCTCTGCTGAAGATTTGCAACACAAAGGTCCAGTCAAAGTTTTTTATATTTCAGATCAGATTCAAATATGCATCTTTATAGTTTTCTAATTTGAGTTTGCCAATATCCTATTAATTATAGTTATCATGCAAAAATAAAGTAGATGTGGATGATTTTATTACAGTTTCTATTGTCTGGTAAATTCTGAGGCAGTAATATGATCTGACCTGCAGCCCAGAGTCTGGAGTACTTTAAACAACCTCAAGGTGGTGCTGCAGCTGAAACTATGTCTCCTATTATAATCTTATTTAGAAAATTGACTAATCTTGGAAAAGCAACAAAAAAAGTACATTTTTCTTTTTAAAGAAGTGAAATACATTTCAAACAGTGGACATTTTGTTTTAATCTCCTTTAGAAGTGTAAAAAAGTCCAAATTCAACAGCCATTGTCCTTTTTATTTCCCTGCTATTACTTAAACACAGTGATAAAACTGAGCCAATCGATTTGACCTTTTTTTTTTTTTATCTCCCTTGATGCTGTTTACCAGGAAAAGAACCGACTCTTTTTAGCAGCCTTTGGCAAAACAAGAAAGATTCAAATCTTTAGTCATCTTTAAAAATTCTGTTGTTTTCCATGAACAACTATGAAATAAGAATTTCAAATGATAAATGAGCAAATGCTACCCAAACAAATTTGGACCATATATGATCTGTTTATCCTCCATGTGAAATGAATGATTCTGTTTTACTTTCTCAAGTTAGCTTTCTGTCACACTTATATTTAAAACATTTCTTAACAATAATCCTCCTGAGAACTTGAAGTAAGCTATTTGATCTCTAAAAGTCAAACGTCATTTTCAAATGATGTCTCAGTGAAGAAACTAACAAACACATCCTCTAAAAATCTGTAAACTTCTAAGGTTCTGATGATCTTACCTCATGTAAAAAAAAATCTTTCTCAGTGTAAAGCAATGGACTTTAAATTGCTAGGAGAGGACCTTATAACTGTTTTCAAATTGAAGGCCCACAGTGATCCTTTCAAATAAGTATTTGAACAGCTGTCTATCAGCTAGAATTCTGACCCTCAAAGACCTATTAGTCTGCCTTCAAAATGGCCACCTCCACTCCATTTATTTCCTAAATTAGATGCACCTGTTTGAGGTCAGCTGTCCAACCCATACAATCACTAAGAACCCAACCGCTAACATGGTCAAGACTGTCACTACCCGATCTGTCCCGGAAGCACGATCCATTCTGCGCCATCAGCTCATTTGTGCATCCAGATGGGATCGTCCGGGTCGTCCTCCATTAAATGACCTAAATGACGTTTTTCCCTCCCCAAAAATAGTAAACGTACAAGAAATATAACACGTTAAAGGTTAATAATGCATTTCCTGATAAAATAAATGCCTTAAAAGCCTTTAAACTTTTTCAGCTTTGGATTTAAACATAAATCTAGTCTTTTTGAGTTTTATGTTTTCGTTTCGTTTTAACCTTATGCTATATAATGCCTAATCTAAAAAAAGAAACAGCTAAAATGCAGATAAAAATGGTTTAATCGTATTTGGCCGGACGGCTCTGAGCATGTCCCATGATGACGTCAGAGAAGCAGTTTAACGAAAGGAAATTGTAAAAAGTATAAAACTTATCTCACAAAAGTCATAAAGCATTATGTGATATGTATTAGCATTCTTTAGTGAGTTAAGTATAGTTTTAGTACAATAATTACATTATTTATGGACCTTGGATCTTAAGAAGGTTCAAAGTAGCGCTTCACAGTGTTAAATGTTAAAGGAAAAAATCAGTGCAAGAGACAAGAACTTTTGACCAGGGAATTTTCTGAAAACTGCATTTACACTCAAACATTATTTTTTCAGCTGATCAAAAGTTTAAGACCATAGTCTTTAAAAGCCAAAAGCTGTGCAAAAATCTGGATTCCATGTCATTTTCTGTCAAGTCTTTACACTTTCAAGACCTCCTGATGGCAAAAGCAAAAAAGCTCACTGACTTTGAACGTGAGCATGAGCAAGGCCTCTCACAACGTGCATTCGCTGCTGAGGTTGGACGCAGGAAGACAGTCATTTTGCATTTTTTAAATGATCCTGAGGGTTATGGAACAAAAAAGTCAAGTGGTAAACCCCAAAAAATTTCACCAGCTCTGAGCCGCAGGATCCGATTGGCTGTCCGTCAAGACACAGGACGATCCTCTACCCAAATTAAGGCCATTACTGGTGCTGACTGCAGCCCAATAGCCACGTCTTCTTCAACGCCACAAAATTGCCCATTTCAACTTTTCAAGGGTGCACCCAACATGGGACATTGAAAGATGGAAGAAAGTTGTCTTCTCTGATGAGAAAACATTTAACCTTGATGCTCCTGATGGCTTCCAACGTTACTGGCATGACAAGGAGATTCCACCTAAGATGTTTTCTACACGGCACAGGGGTGGGGGCGCCATCATGATTTGGGGTGTGTTTTCCTTCAATGGAACAATGGAGCTTCAGGTTGTGCAGGGGCATCAAACAGCATTTGGCTATGTGGAGATGTTGCAGCGGGCATCCCTCATGACTGAGGGCCCTCGTCTGTGTGGTAATGATTGGGTTTTTCAACAGGACAATGCTGCAGTTCACAATGCCTGCCTGACAAAGGAGTTCTTCCAAGAGAATAACGTCAGTCTTTTGGACATTCCTGCTTGTTCCCCGGATCTAAACCCAATTGAGAACATTTGGGGATGGATGGCAAGGGAAGTTTACAAAAATGGACATCAGTTCCAGACAGTGGATGCCCTTCGTGAAGCCATCTTCAACACTTGGAGCAACGTTCCCACTAGCCTCCTGGAAACACTGGCATCAAGCATGCCTAAACGATTGTTTGAAGTCATCAACAAGAATGATGGAGCTACTCATTACTGAGTCATTTTTTTGACATTTTGATTTCTGTTTTGGGGGTTTTTCGTTTTTTTTGTTTTTTTGTTTTTTTTATAGCTATGATCTTAAACTTTTGATCAGCCGAAAAAAATCATGTTTGATTGTAAATGGAGTTTTCAATTAATTCCCCACTCAAAAGTTTTTGTGTCTTACTCTGATTTAGTCTTTTAACATTGTGAAGCTCTCTTAGAACCTTCTTTAGATCAAATAGTGCAAAATGCAAATTCTTGCAATTTTTTGACTGGTCTTAAGATTTTGATCAGGAGTGTATATATCTGTTTGCACATGCGCAGGACGGATCGGATAGTGACAAAGACCAAAGAGGTGTCCCAAGACACTAGAGACTTAATGGTATATCTCCACATGAAATTTCCTTTAATATTTAGCTCAGTTATTATATTAACAAATACATATATCATTATTGGTTCCAAACTGTTGGGATCTGGAGATTCTCCACCTTCTCCAGCAGAGTGTGCTGTGGATCCTCCTGGGCTGGAGCCCTCCAGCACAGCTGACGTTCATCAGCTCATCAGGAGACCGGCCTTTATAAGCAGCTGCCAGACCTTCCTTCGACGCCGCAGTGTTAGCCAAGTTTGGTTAGCGAACCTGAGCCTCTGAATTTACTAAGGACGTTATCTTCTTTGAGAAACCTAATTCTAATTGCCTTTGTCTTCTCGCTCCTAGGAAACCAGTCTCTCGAGAGAAGCTCTGGATGAGCTTAACCTGAAACCTGCCTGCCTGCCCTAGAGAGCCAAACCTGAAGTCCTCACTCAGGAATCCACCAGCTGCTCTTAGGAAAGAGCTGATCACTCCAACCAAGGTCTGTTCACTGGAAGTCAGAAGCTAGACGCTGCAGCTGCTCAAGCACTCTGCTGAACCAACAGTCTCTGGACCCAACCGGTTCCCTCTCTCAGAGCTAGCCTGGACCTCTTCAAGGTATCCACTGAAATTTCTGATAACCCATTTAACTCATCTGCAATCAAGCTAACCAACTATCCGTCTCTGCAGACGCCAGAGAATCCCGGCCGGACCAGAACCTGAATCTTGTTGTTGACATTTGTGTGAAACTTAAATAAACTCTGTTAAATCTTTTACCAAGTCTCCAGTGGTGTTCTGCATGTGGGTTTATCTCTAAACCGATCATGACACAAACCCTTTCTTCCCTGGATCCCTTCAAAAATAGACCTTCTTTGTTAGAAGTAAGGGCAAGATTTCCTGCTGATATGAATTTGGGGAACAGCTGAATTTTCTAAGAAAAAAAAAAGTTAAAAAATCTTATCAAGTGTTTGATAAAGCATTTAATACTAGATCACCTTCGTGAAGTACTTGGGGTTTGATCACAATTATACTGTGAATACTGGGACAAAAAAGTAATATAAATATATGAACTTTAAGATTTGCAGACGTTATCACATTGGCTTTCACTGTTCGTTTTTAGGTTGAGACTTGCTAATTTGACAAAAATAAATGACTATTTCTTTGTTGATTCAGTTAATCTGTGATCGACCTCGTGTTCTCAAGAAAAATTCAGACCTGCAATTAACTTGATTACTTACACCTGGCTTGATATAGACGCACCTGTGGAGCCTGACTTGGCCTTTACTCAACGGAGGAAGCTAATATGCACTCATGATTGGTCTGCCTTTATCTCTTACCCTGAGATTTCTAAATTCAGTCTGAAAATAATGCTTCTGCAGAACTGCACCAGAAGATTCCTTTTCATGAAATTTCCTTTAATACTTTGCTCAGTTATTATATTAACAAGTAATCTTGTTGCGACTCTAAGACTTTTCCATGTGTTTAGGACTCTCTTTCTCCATATTAATGTTTTTTTCTCTTTTACTTTGTTTTTGAAACAGAGATAAAAGGCAGATCTATTATGGTTGTTTTTCTACACTGCAGCTGACAGATGAAAAGAGAGCAGATAGAACAAATGAAAAAGGCTTTTACCTCATTTCAGTTACAGAAATCAACAACACGCTGCTCCATTTCCATGTTAAAATATATGAGCAGAGATGGTTACACTTTGTTTACCTGAAAAAAAAAATCTCTCTGTGGGTCTTCAGTTTTGGACTCCAGAACTCTGTATAAATCTAAATTAATCATGAAATATCTTACTCAACATGCAACAAAACGAATAAAATCAAGTGTCTCTGTACTTGTGGAAAGATGGAGAAACCTAAAATCAAACAGCACGGCCTCATTCTGAGAGCTTATGACAGCTAAGAGACAGTTTCTAAATCCTGCGGGAAGGAGGGAGTTCAGTTGTTATATAATGAAAGCTGCAAGAATAAAAGAGAGTAAGATGTTGAGATTCAAAATCGCTTTATTATTCCACACTACCTTGAGAACTGACAAACCGTTAAAGGGGTTATTTGCATGTCAGTTGTGGACAAATCTGTCTTGAACAAATTAAGAGACACAATTAGAGGAAGAAAAATACTTCAAATATTTCAAACAAAAACATCCTTTTCATGGGAGATACTGTCCCTTTAAGCAAGGATTAGATTACCTCCACAGCTCATCGTCAAACTCACCAGAGGTTTGATGATAAGCCATTTATTAAAAGAACATGCTAAACCAGGTAAAAATCTAAAGCATTAAAAGAAGATGGTCTGGAAGAACCAGGGCTAAAACATATTGAAATAAAATAGAGCTTATCATCCATGTCTGTATTTCTTAGAGCTCTTTGTTTTCTCTCGGGAGACAATTAACCAAGTCTAATAAAGGAACGCTGAACATTAAAGACTTTGGACCATTAAAACCACCCTGATTTAACCCAATTGCTAATTTCTATCATTAGTCTTTGGTGTTTTGTTAGTGTAACATTATATGAAAGGATAAAATTAACAATACCAACAGCTAAACATTACAGCCAACAACACAAAAACTGGCAAATGTCATGAAAAACAAAAATAATGATTAAAATAAAATTTAGGAGGCGACTTAACAGTTTTGGCAATTTTTAAAAGGTATGAATTGGTATAACAGACAATAAAAGCTTAAAAGAACTAATGAGAGATTACAATAAGATTTATGTTGGAGTTATTTATTCTTTATTTCTTTATCCATTTCTTTATCCATTTGAATTGTGTTAATTCCTAAACTTATATATTTTTTGTATTATTTACAGACTTTATTTATAGGTTAATTGCTGGATTTTTTGTATTTATTTTTTGTTGTTTTATTATTTTTTCTTTCTTTATTATGTAAAACAGGAAGAAATGTGGGCTGTCCACTTTCTATAATTGTAGCAGCCTGGTAAGGACCAGCAGGCATTTGGGTTAGGGACCCATAGGTTTTTACCAGCGCGAGAGAGGTGACAGAGCAAGGGAATGTTTGAACTCTGTAATGTTGCTCAAAAATATAGGAAATAAATCAACTGAACATCTACAAGTTTGGACTTCAATTTCTTTTGCCTGCGTCAAGAAAACGTGACCCACGTGCCTATAGTGGCTTATTGGAACTTTATTGGATGTTTGGTTTGGCAAACAATTGCCACTACAATATACGTATTAGACCTTTTTTTCAAAGGTGCAAATGTTTAAAGATTCTTTTTCCATTGATTATCAGTTTCATTTAAGTCTCACTAAATACATTAATACAGTTAACTTTAAATACTGGCTGAAGAATAGAACCTTGTGCAACACCTAATGAAATGAAGAAATTTAATTCAACCATCACACTCAGAAAACTAATCGGAACACACAATGCCACATTCCTCATAAAATAATTGCAAAAAAAACAAACAAAAAAAAGTTATATAAATATACATTATTGCCAAAAGTATTCCTTCAACTGCTTTGACTGTAATTTAGTGATCTATTCTTAAACCAATGGGTTTAGTTTGACATTAGTTCATACTTTAGAGCTATAATCTCTTTGACTCTTCTAGGAAGGCCGTCTACAAGGTTTAGAAAAATTTGTTTAGGACATTTTTTTCAACTGTGTGATCACAGATTGACGTACAGAAAGGCCTGGCATCTTTCTCTGTGACAACGTTGGCTGGAGGATGGTTGAGGACCCAAATGCAGAGATGGAAGGAGGCAGAGATGAGTTTTTGCTGATTAATGTTCAACCCAAAGGCAACAGAAGGCCAAAAACAAAATGCAGTAAAAAAAAAACAAAAAAAAAACGGAGATGTCAGCAAGGAACGATGAGAATCCAGCAATGAAGAACTGCAGAGGAGGTGTATAAAAGGGGAACAGAACAAATAGTGGGATTATGAGCTGATATGGAGCAGGAAGACTATGGAGGTAACTAGAAGCGAGCTAGAGGAAAGGATACAGGCACAAGAGGGCAATGGAGAGTAACTCAGAAAATGCAACACACCTTAAATATAATATAAAATGATAAATAAATCAAAGAAATAAACAAAAATGAATAACATATATAACTGACAACTCAGCACTCAAAGTCCAAAGGGGAGAACCATAACACTATGCTCTAATTAGGACCAGAGGTGTTCACTTAATCTTAAATAGTACTCAAAGTGAAATAAACTGTCCATTTAGCAAAATTATTTCACTTGGCAAGATATCTTGAATTAAGGATCAAGACATCATGCCAAAGCTAAACACTTAAAAGCTTAAAGTTTAAACAAGATAAATGTTCCAAGGCTTCTTAATCTAACCAACAAATGTGCTGTCATCAGCTTGAAGTCAGTAATCTGTGGGTCAGTCAAGTATATCCACATAAAACTCTCCAATCCAGGTCTTTATGTACCTTAATTTTTGGATCGGTGCATGTTGGAAGAGAAGGGGGGCATATCCAAACCATTCACCCAATGAATACCAATTCTCTTGGTAAGCTAAATCATTGGATTTCCTTACACTAGAACTAAAGCTCAGCTCCTTAAAAGCAACTCTACAATATAGTCCCCAGCCCAACAAACTATAGGACTACACTTGATAAGATACAGCCACTATCCTGATCTATCTCTATATTTATGCTGCTATAGGCATAGAGTTCTGGAGGACATACTGTAGGGAACCCTATTTCATCATTCTGCTTCAACTATCTCTATTCTCCCTCTCTGCAGAATCTGTTAATTCAATCTCTAACGTTCTGCTCTCTCTGCTTTTTCTCATAGTAGCTTCACCTCGTCTGATCCTTTTTGCTGTGACACCTTCCTGGAGAGAAATATCAGCTGTGCTGCTGCCATCAACACCTTGTTAATAGATGTTGGAGATCGGCATGTTTTTCAGTCTAATGCTGTTTCTCTGACTGTGACTGGCTGGATGTACTCTCTATATCCTCTGACATGGGAGCTGGCTCAGAGCTCGTCTGCCTTGCTGTGTGTTTCCTGGACGGGGCCGCCTTTTATAGCTGCTTTTTGTATCTCTGCTTCTGTCTCCTTGAACCCCAGTCGGCCTCAGCAGATGGCCGCTCACACAGAGCCTGGTTCTGCTGGAGGTTTCTTCCTGTTTAAAGGGAGTTTTTCCTCTCCACTGTCGCTACAAGCATGCTTAGTGTGAGGGATTCCCTTCGAGTCAATGAGTCGATGCAATCAACTGGTTTTCCTGAGATAGAAAACTTTGAATCAATTTGACTGTATGAGCTGATGAACTGTAAAGTGAGATGAAATGACATGTGTTTTGAATTGGTGCTGTATAAAAAACTGAATTGAATTGAACTAAACTACCAACACTTTCTGGCAAATGCCAAACTCCAGTTTTCTACCAGGTCGCCAGATGAAAAGGCATAATTCATAACTGGAGTCCAGTGACATCCTGCTTTACACCACTGCATCCAACACTATTCATGTCACATATACTAAGGTGACCAGATTCTGAAATCAAATCTGGGGACATTTCCAACTCATAGATAACAAGAAATTCAAAATTAGATCAGGAAAATGGGACAGTGATGCCTTCATCCATTTTAACATATTTATTGATAATTAAACAACAAAAATCAAGTGTAAAATCCAGAAATGTGCCTCTCCATACGGTTAGTATTTCCTAAGATTAATGAAATTAACCAATAGTGTTTATTAGTGCCTTCTCTGCCTTCTTTCCCCTCAATCTTCTTTTCTTTCTAGCTCTCTTCTGACTTCTGTCTGCTCTGTTTAACTCTTTTTAAGTAGATTTTTCTTTCTTCACACTAACTGATCTCTCCATCAGTCTTCCTATTTTCCTCTACTCTCATTTAATCTTCTTTCTATCAGTCTTCTAATCTTCCTCCTCTACTTTTCTATCAATCTTACACCCATCTAAAACAGAGACTAAATACAATCAAAATCCCTTCCAAACACATTACCGGTGGTATGTACAGTATTAAAACTTACAATAGTTTAAATAAGATTCTTTTTTCACACACCTGTTGGAAGTTGGTAATTTTTAAATAAGATACTGGGGTTATTCGGGTGTAGCAACACAATCTGTGACCTATCATACATTTTGACCCAAGAATCTCACCATAGACTTCTTTAGATTTATGTATGAATCCAGTGAAGTTAAGGTTAGTAGATAGCAGACTTGTGAGGAGACTCAGTTACAGCAGCAGTTTGAACACGGTATATGATGGGTCACAGAGGATCATGAATCGGAAAGGGGAAAATAACAAATTTTTTTCTTCACTTTTACCCGATGTATTGCATCCAACTGCCATGCATGTGGCCATTGTCAGTTTAACTATAGCTCTCTTGGATTTCAATGATGAAGTCCTCTGGAAATCCTAAGTAATTGTTCTTGATTGCAGTTGTCTTGTAGTTCCCATTGATTTTGCCTGTAAAGCGGGGAGAATGGCGCTGCTGGAAGATGTCAGGAGTGAGGTGTTACTATTTTGGAGCAAAAATGGCCGCTCCCAGACTCAATGATCGCAAAGAAAACTATTATTTTTATTTTTCTACGCTTAATTCATTAAATCACCACGAACGCCTTAGTTTTAGGTATTAACCGGACTTTCCTTTAACTAAAAAAAAAAACTCATGCATCATACTGCATGTACTCTAGATACAGAAAGAGACACTTTGCAGGACTGAAGCTACAATATTTACTCGTTGTTACGAGTAAATATTGTAGCTGTACATTTATCTTTAACTATAAGAAAAAATATATATATTTTGCAAAAATACAATCGAAATAGTCTGACTTTGCAAATATACTTATCATATTTTCTCTTCAAATTTCTTATTTCATTTAAAGCATCCTTATGATTATGAATTAATCATTTTTACCTTTATTGAAATGTGAAGTAGCTAATTATCTAAAGGAATGATCATTTATTAATTAGCATTTTTCTGTGGCAATTATGCATTCAAATTGATGCAGTGACACAAATCAGCTACACAATATATTCAAATAATTTCCCGCTGGGACTAATTATTCTTTAAAATTAGCACATCACCCACTTGCATGATTCTATTTTGCTGCTTAATATCAGAAATCTCAAATGTCTTATTTAAACTTATTTTTGATCAGAAGAAAAACACATTTAGTAAGGCAAATTGATAAGTTTAAAATTGACTGGCAAATCTCATGTGACTGACTTAGATAAGAAATGTCCAATTTTGTTAGAATCTAGCAAACATGTAAAGCTAGATATTTTCTTTATTGTTGCAAGAAAAAATATCTGGTGTTTGAAATTTTTGCAGACTTCTTAGAAGAAATGGAAGCATGGAGGTTTTATCATGATGACTTATTTGTACAGAAAACTACCAACACTAACATTAACTACCAAAAATATACTGTGGAACACTGGAGAATACAATTACAGTGACCTGACCCCCTCTATCTTAGATGCTCTGCTTATCCTTCATCCGTTTGCAGCTATTTGCTGCTCCATGTTTGTTGAAGTGGCCTTCTTTAAACCGTAAAATTATTTCTGATGAACAATGCGGTTTTCCTCCCGGTCGCAGCCCACTGGACCAACTCTATACCCTTCATCGGGTGCTTGAGGGTTCGTGAGAGTTCGCCTGAACCAGTCCACATGTGTTTTGTGGACCTGGACAAGGCTTTCGACCGTGTCTCTTGTGGTACCATGTGGGGGGTGCTTCAGGAGTATGGGGTCCGGGGCCCTCTGTTAAAGGCTGTCCGCTCTCTGTATGACCGCAGCAGAAGCTTGGTTTGCATTGTCGGCAGTAAGTTAGACCTGTTCCCCGTGCATGTTGGTCTCCGCCAGGGCTGCCCTTTGTCACTGGTTCTGTTCATTACATTTATGAACAGAATTTCTAGGCGCAGCCAGGGACCTGAGGGTTAGGGAACCTCAGAATATCATCTCTACTGTTTGCAGATGACGATGTCCTGTTGTCCTCATCAAACCAGGACCTCCAACGTGCACTGGGGCGGTTTGCAGCCGGGTGTGGGGCGGCCGGTATGAGGATCAGCACCTCCAAATTCCAGGCCATGGTTCCCCACAGGAGAACACATGGCACAGAGTGAGGGACGGATGGAGCATGAGCGTGAGATTGATATACGGATCGGTACAGCGTCGGCAGTAATGAGGTCGCTATAGAGGACTGTCGTGATGAAGAGGGAGCTGAGTCCGGGGGCAAAGCTCTCGATTTACAAATCGATCTATGTTCCCCTCACCTGTGGTCATGAGATCTGGGTATTTACCGAAAGGACAAGATCGCGAATACAAGTGGCAGAAATGAGTTTCCTTCATAGGGTGGCTGGGCCCACCCTTCGAGATCGGGTGAGGAGCTCAGTTACCCGGGAGGAGCTCGGAGTAGAGTCGAAAGGAGCCAGCTGAGGTGGCTGGGACATCTGTTTTGGATGCCTCCTGGTCGCATCCCTCGGGAGGTGTTCCAGGCATGTCCCATTGGGAGGAGGCCACATGGAAGGCCCAGGACACGCTGGAGGGACTATGTCTCAGAGCTGGCCTGGTGTCGCCTTGGGGTCCCCCCAGAGCAGCTGGAGGAAGTATATGCAGATCGGGAAGTCTGGGCTTGGATGGATGGATGGATGGATGGATGGATGGATGGATGGATGGATGGATGGATGGATGGATGGATTTTTTTTAAGTTAGATGGTCCTCATCTAGATATACCGGTATGTCATTTCTATAAATTTTCTGAATTGATTAACAAGTACAAAATAAGAAAAAAAATGCTGTGAGTTCCATACATCCTTCCATTCAACAGTGGTTTATATCTGAATAATCCTTACAACATATAGACACACAACACAGATATACATGCATGTAAACAACGCCAGCAAAGTGCAATTTAGACTGACAGATACATTTAATCTGCTCCTCTTGTCAGTCATGGGAAGTGTGGGTACCTAGAGACAACTTTTAAAATCCTTGTGAATAGCTAGGATGCGCTACAAGACCAAAATAAAAAATATTAAATCTTCAACAATAACTAATATATATATATATATATATATATATATTTTTTTTTTTTTTTGTAACTTACTTAACCCAAAGCTGCCATAGTTAGTCTTAAGTACAAAACTGCTTGAACTGTAAATTTTCACATCCTCTGCTCTCATATTTATTTGGCTGGGGTCACACAACATAACAGCTTTTTCCTGTGATAATATTTTTCATGAGGGAATGGTGCAGCTTAGTACATAGATGGCACCATAAAAAGAGAAAAATATATCTTTATTTGAGTTTTTCAAGGAAGTTAGCGAAAGCAAGTAAGACAAATAATCTAGATCAGAAAAGTTTAAAGTTCTTTTTTTATTCTTATCCTTAAAGCCAAATGTTTTTGTTTCTTATACTTATTTTTCCCACTAGAGCCACTGAAGTAAAACCAGAGACCTTCACTAATGGTTGTATTCTTCAAAAGGATAGTCAGAAGCCTGGTTCCCAAAAATAAATGTTGGTAAAAAGACTTAGAAATCTAAATCAAGAGTTTGTTGTTTTGAGCTTAAGTTTCCCAGTAACTTTTTATTTAGCTACTATAACTGAAATATGAAAAAAACAAAAAAAAACAAAAAAACAACTATATATAATAATAAATAACGCATTTATATTTAAATAGTTCTAACATCATTTCTTACAATAATGTCTAATTTATTGTATACTTATGATAAGTATTAACTCACAACATGTTCTAAGATTATTTAGGAAATACAGTCTTGATCTTAACAAAGAGCAGGTATGATGTTCTGCATATATTCAGAATGACCAATACCATTAATTTATAACTTCTTTGTCACATATTTTACTTGGCAAAATATATTTTAGAAACTGAGACATTTGTTCTTGAAACCAGGCCTTTGACTATCCATTTAAAGATCACAGCCGTCTGTAAAGGTCTGTGATTTCACATTAGTGCCTCTAGTGGCAAAGCAACGTATTACAAAAACAAAGAGCAAATTTATCCTTTCCTTTTATAGCTTCCCTACCATTTTGCATTTTTGCTAATGTGTAAAAAAAAAATCCTCTTTTCTGCAATATCCTCAAAGAGAAATTGTATGCAAAAACACATTATGAGTAAAAACTATCAGGTTCAGAAAGTAATACCAATTTTAAAGACATCACAACAAAACAAAAGGTAGATTACCCACTGAGAGCAGAGTTTGCATTTCTTTGTTAAAAGGTTGCTGTGAGATCTGGGAACAGTTATGGGATCTATATACTCTGAGAGTCGATACACATGTATAACACCATAATGCTACTTATTGGTGATATCAGTTCCTTGCAGCTTTTACTTGCAGGTAAGGATGTGCAGAAAGAATGCAGGTTTACAGAAACCCTGCATAGAAAAGCACATTCCCAGGCTCAGAGATTAGAAGAAAGGTCAGCATACTTGTATTTTTTTATCAACTGTGTATGCATGTGTGTTTATGTTTGTATGTAGCCTTAGAGGTCTGGAAATAATTAAGATAAGGGTTGGAGGGAAGGGTGGAGGGTTGGGGGAGGTTTGACATGCATCTCTGCGATATATTTAGCCTGAGGTATTCAGAGGGAGGAGCTTTCCTCTGTTCATTTATTTATGTTCTAAGTATATCAGCACCTGAGATAGTTCAACTGCTTTCCACAAAACTTACTGCGAGAAACCGGGCGTGGTAAAGCAAAAGAAGAGTGAGAGAACAAAATCTACAGCCCTGTTCTGCTTGGAGGCAGTTCCAGGGATAGCAGAGGTGGGAGTTGCACGGCAGGGCAGTTATTGACTGATTTGATTTCCTTAACCAGCTGAAACTGAATACTGTGATGAGATAAGCAAGTCTCACTCTGTGCCTATCAGCATACAGATGTTCTGCCATGTAGGATTGTAACCAGCACAACCTAAAGATGCCACACCACATGAGAAGATGGAGGAGCCAAGAGGAGGAAATAAAAGCCAGGATACAGTTACACATCGGAGAAAGAATGAGAGAAAGTTGGATAATGGAGGCTTTTTGCTCCCTAGAAACACAACTGTCTTCCTTTCAGCTTATCTAATGGATTTTTTAACAGGATTTCAGCAGAAGGCATTTATTCGGCTGATAACCTGAGGGCCAGTGACAACAAAAAGAACATCCAAGGGAAATCAAAGAGTTTTTTTAATCCATCTCCAGGTCAATTCTATAATATCCAGGCCCATTTATAACTTCAAATATATACACACCACACAACTCTATGACACTGATGCTTTTTCAGAAGGCGCTTGAGTAAATATTTAATGTCTCGGCTTTTTTTTACTCTGAAAGTACTAAAAACAGCAACTTTGTAGAAGTTTTTACCCTTCTTAAAGCTACAGTGTGCAATAATTACAGGGATATACAGTCAGAAATGTAATATATTATACATAACTATGTTATTTATCATCATCTACGAGCTCAGCCTCTTAACCTTAATATTTGCGTTGCCTTAGAATTCGTTATTTATAATTACATAGGAGCGGGTCTCGCAGCCATGGAGGCAGACATCTTTGCGCTACAGCAGCGCAGAGCCAACAAACTAGCGATTGCGAGATCGCCCATTACGCTCGAAAGTAACTACGCCAAGTTGAGAGAGATTAACTGAGATGGTACTGAACACACAGACTAATGAAATACTATCTGTAAAATTATCTATGTAAACAAACCTCATCACTTGAGAAGGTAGGTGATGCGGACGTCGTGGAAGACATTTTGTCCCGTAACGCTCGCCGTACTGTTGGGGGGGAGAAGTGGTGGGGGGGAGATGTTCATGTTGCTGTGGTCTGCAGTCTGACCGCTAGATGTCGCTAAAAGTTACACACTGTAGCTTTAAGCTGTTTGTCCATTTTAATTCTATGAGGGAAAATTCAAACTAGAAGTCTTTCAGCCTTTTTTACTCCAATACAATAAACATATCTAGTGTTTGCTGTACAAAAGCTTTCCTTCCTACAGGAGCTGATCAGAGCTGATGGAATGATAGATGGAAGGAGTAAAATACTTGCAGGAAGAAAACCTTCTGGAATGAAAGACTTGAGACCTGGGCATGGTTCACCTTCCTGCAGCACAGTGGTTTAAACCAAAGCACATTCAAGTGTTATAATGACCTAATCAAAAAACCTGATTTAAATCAAATTGAGAATCTCTCAAAAGTCTAAAATACATATTTACAGCTGGTCTCTGTTTAATCTGAGTGCGTTTTAAGTTTTTGTGCAAAGAAGAATTGATAAAATCTTCAGCCTGTGGATGGAGAGACAAAGCTTCAGAGACTTTCAGCTGTAACTGCAGAGACAGTTGGTTCTTTAAGGTTTTAATTTACTGGGGTAAATACATGTGCACAAAACTAATCAGACTTTCCTTTTTTAGTTTGCAATTTTATTTTGGTTGATTGCAGACATTATTTTCAATAAAATAAAATTAATTATGTTGTTTTAGGGGTTTGAATACTTTTTCAAGTTACTCTAAGCACATAACAGGTGATTAAGTGTTCAATGTTAAGCACTGAAAGGGTAGAACGTGATTCTTATAGTTTGCTTTGCAAGCTTGAAAAGGCAAATTTGACAAAACCAAGAGAGAAATGAATGCTTTCTGAAAAAGAATGTGCTCTATGTGAAAAGATTATAATGCTGAGAAGAGAATCACAACAGACTAACAGTTTATTCATTCAAAACTAGCCTATCTGTGAGTACGCTTAGGAGAAACAGGATTGTTTGATTTCCCAGTTTGCAACCACACACTCACCTGGGAACCGCAGGAAACTGGGAACGTTTCATGTCAAGACATCCGCTCACCTCTGGAGGAAGGTAACAGAGGAAACGTGAAACTCAGCCCTTCCTGTTCGGCACTAAAACAGGATCAGAGCTGCAGATCATATCACATCATGTGTTCCTTATTGTCTCAAGCTCCAAAGGTCAGATAGTGGTCAGTGGTGAAGATCTATCTATCTATCTATCTATCTATCTATCTATCTATCTATCTATCTATCTATCTATCTATCTATCTATCTATCTATCTATCTATCTATCTATCTATCTATCTATCTATCTATCTATCTATCTATCTATCTATCTATCTATCTATCTATCTATCTATCTATCTATCTATCTATCTATCTATAAAGAGAGAGAGATAGAGAGAGAGACCTATATAGTTCAAGTTGTGAACAAAATATTTTTTCTAATTTAGTTGATTGTAACTGACTACTAATGAAAACTCCAAATCCAGCATCTCAGACAATTTAGAATATTACTTTATAATATATATCCTATAAATGTTGACCAACTGACAAATACGATACTTGAAAAAAGTGTGCATAATCACGCACATCCTGACGAAGTTGAAACTAGGTGCTGGAGCAGAAACGCATCCCTGAAAACAAAATGGAAAAAAAGAACATGGATCTGCACACTAATCATAGCTCCCAGGCTGGGTTATTCACCAAAACAGTGACGCCACTAACCTCTCACTGTTTTGGTAAACAAACCAACTTGGGAGCTATAATTAACGGGTGATTAGTTTTTTGTTTTTTTATCAGCTGACAAGTATGAACATGAAAAGTAAAAGCGGGTACAGCACTCCATACCTAGTCAGGGTCTGTACACTGGAAAAATCTAAGTCTATAAAAGTCATTTTTTCTTAAAACAAGTGCATGTGTTCTTGGATAGAGGAGGTAAAATAGACATTTTGCCAATGGAACAAGACAATTTGCTCTTAAAATAAGAAACACAACCTACTCAAATTGAGGGTAAATACTCTTAATTTAGGACATTTTAACTTATTTCTAGCTCGTTTTTCCAGCATATTAATGCAGCTATTCAACGTGGCATAGACTCAATCCATCTGTGGCACTGAAGTTATACAAAGGAGATAGTATTAAAAAATATTTGTTAAAACCTGAATAAAATGAAGCGAAAAGACACCCTATCATAGTTCTGCTTTGGATCAGAAACTACATCGTTCAGTCAGGGAGAGAACATTGTCAGTGATGATGCTGTATCTTTCTTACACTGCAAAAACACTCTAGAAATAAGTAAACATTTCTTAAATTGAGTGTAATTAAGTGTAAATTTACCCTTAATTTGAGAAGGTAAATAAGATGATTTGCCAATGAAATTAGTATCTTTACTCCTAAAATAAGATAATTAGATAATATGAACTTGAATAAAGACAATGCAATAGTTTTTTTCTTATTTCAAAGTGTCTCACTTTCGTCCGCAATTAGAGAAAAAATGTACTTATTTTAAGAAAAAAATGAATCACTTAGATTTCCATTTTTTTGCAGTGTGGGAAAGAAGGTCCAACTCTATTTTCTTATGTGATGAATAACTGTTGAATATTTATCACAATCACAGGAGAAAACATTTACTAGGTGCATCACTTGGGGCATGGTGGTTAACAATCCTAGGTCTTCAGAATGCTCATAATTTTAAAAATGTCTGTGTTCTTTTGTTCCTGTCTATTTGTCCATCTAGTTCCTCCCAGAGCTGAGTTTAAAAACTTCTATACTAAATCCAAAAGTTTCATTCTAAGTTCCATGTTGATTTATATTGGGTTTTAGTATAAATAGAAAGTAGTCCAGGATGGAGCAGCTCATAAGGTGGATTTGTTAAATATTAAAAACAACATCCCATATTTTCCTGGCATTGCTCAGGACCTTGATTGACTTGTGTTTTATTGGAACGTTCCCCAAAAACTACAAGAAATTCAGTCTAGTGCAGCCATTCATTTTCTTTTCCCTTTTGCACATATCAACGTTTTAAAACATAGATGATTTGATTATTATTTCATTCCAAGTGAAATCAGGACATGAACACCCATGGAGTTTCCACCTGTTAAATTTCTGACTTGGAGCCGGTCGGATGTGTGTGTCGTTGTGAGAGCTGCAGGTATCCCATGCCTTAAGGAAAGGAAAACACATGTGGCTTTAATGTGGAGAAGGTCTGCAAACCGGACCTCCTTGCATCCCTGAGACCTTGAAAACACATCTATGGATGGAAAGAAGCATGGTAGAAATGCACACACACATTCCTCCAGCCTGATATCTAAAGTATGCTCCACAGTTTGACTGTAGCCTGTACTTTAAAGAGGCTGAGAAACACCCAAACGCAGGCAGGTTTTCTAATGGTTTCAGTATGCTCGACCTCCCTCTGCCTGAATAGATCTAACCTGAGTTCACTCTTTTTTGGATCTTCAAGGGGAATTCAGCTACAAACAGAAATCCTAAAACTCTGAATGTATTCACAAGTAAACTCCAAACTACTGATGCAACATATGACATGAAACCAACAATAGGAGCTATTTCCAATTCTACTTAAAAGTACTGCTTATATATCTTCAGAGGAAACACTTGAATGTGTGTTAGAGATTAGAGGGAAATGCTTTTGTCTTCCCCCAGAGAGAGGCAGAGCATTTTTTCCCCCTGTCAGATCAAAGCAATCATACTGTGATTTGAGAGATGACAGAACCGGGTGGATGTCGGTGTTATGAAACATACATGACCGGATTACAAGAGGAAGCGCTTCCCTGAATAAAGAGAAATTTTGATGAGCTTAAGATTGCTTCTCTTTACCCTTAGAGCTAACCCAGGGGATTGTCAGCAAAGATTTAAATATCTTTTCCATTGAAAATAGAGCTCTGCAGGCCAGGTTTGGAGAGGTAACATGTTTCTCCATTTTCTGTTTTTTCCAATATTGCAAAGCAGCCGTTTGTTAAGGGGAAACATTCAAATGAAAGGATCAGTTAAACTGAGCAATGTTTTGTTTTATGTGTGGTTTGTTTTTATGTTACCTATTGTCATCCACTGAGGACTTGATTCAATTCAATTCAGTGTATTTCTATAGCGCCAATTCACAATATATGTCATCTCAAGACACTTTACAGTTCACCAGATCATACAGTCAGATTGATTCAAAGTTTTCTGTCTAAGGAAAACCAGTTGATTGCATCGACTCATTGACTCGAAGGCAATCCTTCACACTAAGTAAGCTTGTAGCGACAGTGGAGAGGAAAAACTCCCTTTTAACAGGAAGAAACCTCATCAGATTCAGCCAAAGTGATGCTGATGATGAACTGTGGAGGGCAAAGTGTTTCCCAGCAGGAAAAGGTTTCACTTTCACTCTAAATGAAGAATAGTCTCTCTAAATCTCTTGCAGGTTCATGCAGTTATTTTCAGATTAACAGACAAAGTTTCATAATTTTAAAGACTTCAACATCGGTACCGAACCTCCTCTGGTACATTTTAAATACAGTTTAAAGGGGTAGATGTCACGGTTGGTGGAGGTTTTTGAGGACCCAAATGCAGAGACCAGGAGGCAGAGGTGAGTCTTGCAGGTTTTATGACGCAGAAAGCCAGGATCTAGGGGACATCAGGGAAAACACACATGAGGAGCCAAGGAAAGATGAGGAACCAGCACAGAGGAACTGCACAGGGAGAGTATATATGGGAGACTGAACAAAGACTGGACTAATGTGCTGACAAGGAACAGGTGTGGATGGAAACATCTAGAAGGAAGCCAAGGGGAAGGAAACAAACACAAGGGGGCAACGGAGAGTAACTAAAGAAATACAAAAGAATAAAAAAATATATAACCAAAAACAACTAGAAACACACCAAATGGAAAAGAAACCAATAAACTAGAAAACACAGAAAGACAAGAACAAAAAGTATAACTGAAATCTCAAAAAAGAAAACTCAAACAGAACCAAGAAGTGCAGAGTCATTACAGTAGACCCTATATGTTTTAAGCTGAATGAACGCAGTGGTAGATTTCCCACAAAATCTACATCTTAGCGTATCATTAATATGATGCATTAAGTATAATATTGATAATGCACTAATATGGTGCACTAAGTATCCTGAATATGACTAATATGGAGCCAGCAGAGGATTTTTATTATATATATATATATATATATATATATATATATATATATATATATATATATATATATATATATATATATATATATATATATATATACTGTATATTGCACAAGTCACCATCAAGTGCGGCATATACCAGGGTTGTTCTGCATAGGCCTGAACCCCCTCAGCCAGATCATCACAAAGACTGGCTACGGATACCAATTCCGAAGCGGAACAATCATCAGTCACCTCCTCTACATGGATGACATCAAGCTGTATGCCAGGAGTGAGCGAGACATCGATTCACTGATCCTCACTACAAGGATCTACTGCAACGACATTGGGATGTCATTCAGACTGGACAAGTGTGGTCGCATGGTCTCAAAGAGAGGGAAGATGATCAGAACCGAGGGGGTTGAACTACCAGAAGGCCACATTACAGATGTGCAGGACAGCTACAAATACCTTGGGGTGCCACAGGCTAACGGAAACCACGAGGAGATGGCAAGAAAGACTGCCACAGCTATATACCTACAAAGAGTAAGGCAGGTCCTGAAAAGTCAGCTGAATGGGAAAAACAAGATCCAAGCCATCAACACATATGCCCTACCAGTCATCAGATACCCCACTGGTATAATAAACTGGCCAAAGGAGGAGATAGAGGCCACTGACATCAAGACAAGAAAGCTCCTCACAATGCATGGAGGGTTCCACCCCAAATCCAGCACCCTGAGACTGTATACCAAGCGTAGCGAGGGAGGCCGAGGGCTGGTGAGTGTCAAGACCACTGTCCAGGATGAAACAACTAAGACCCAGGAGTACATCAGAAAGATGGCCCCCAAAGACAAATGGCTTGGTGAATACCTCAGGCAGGAGAAAACCGAAAGCGAGGACAAGAAAGAGGAAGGAGAACCATCATGGAGGGACAAGCCGCTGCACGGCATATACCACAGACAAATAGAAGAAGTGGCTGATATCAAAAAATCCTACCAGTGGCTGGAAAAGGCTGGACTGAAGGACAGCACAGAGGCACTAATCATGGCAGCACAAGAACAGGCACTCAGTACAAGATCAATAGAGGCCAGGGTCTACCACACCAGGCAGGACCCCCGATGCAGACTGTGCAAAGATGCCTCTGAAACAATACAGCACATAACAGCAGGGTGTAAAATGCAGGCAGGAAGTGCATACATGGAACGCCACAACCGGGTAGCTGTCATAGTGTACAGGAACATCTGCCATGAGTATGGGCTGGAAGTCCTAAGGTCAAAATGGAAGACACCTCCTAAGGTAGTTGAGAATGACCGAGCTAAGATCCTATGGGACTTTAAGATCCAGACTGACAAACAGGTGATGGCTAACCAACCAGACATCGTGTTGATCAACAAACAGCAGAAGAAGGCAGTAGTGATAGATGTGGCAATCCCAAGCGACAGCAACATCAAGAAGAAAGAACATGAGAAGCTTGAGAAATACCAAGGGCTGAAAGAGGAGTTAGAAAAGATGTGGAAAGTAAGAGCAGCAGTGGTGCCAGTGGTAATTGGAGCACTGGGGGCTGTGACCCCAAAACTGGGAGAGTGGCTACAGCAGATCCCAGGTACACAACATCAGAGGTCTCTGTCCAGAAGAGCGCAGTCCTAGGAACAGCTAAGATACTGCGCAGAACCCTCAAACTCCCAGGCCTCTGGTAGAGGACCCGAGCTTGAGGATGACACATACCACCCCACGAGGGGTGAGAAAACAGGTTTTTTTTAATATACAGTGTTGGGGAGTAACGGATTACATGTAACGACGTTACGTAATTCTGATGATCCATCCTGTGCTGGTGGAGCCTCCTTGAGGAACAGCAAGTGAGCGGACGGTTCTATTTCAGCTTAAGCATCAAAAATGACAGCCTTCCAGCACTGGAAATTTAAGGAGCATTTCATTTACATCTGTGAAAATGGCTCAAATTTAACCGTGCAGTGCAAGAAGTGTTTGCCGGCTATCAACCTGAACCTGCTTGTGTTAGTCTGCAAACTGCGTAAATGGTAGAGCCTGGGGGAGGAACAGAAAAGAGTATGGCCCGATGAGAGGAGTCTGAGAAAATCTTACATGCCTGGTGCTGGCATCTCTTCTTGTGGACATCCTGTGATTGCCTGTCAGCAGTTCCCTCTCAGCTTAGTGCTTTTTTAAGTTTCACATTCAGTTCTCAAAAATTAAATGTTGAACATGGGTCAATACTCATTAAAACCTTAAAGTAATCAAAAAGTAATCAAAAGTAATTAGTTACATTACTTTTTAAAAGTAATCGAAAAAGTTACACTACAATTACATTTTAAACAAGGTAACTTGTAACTGTAACGGATTACATTTTTAAAGTAACTTACCCAACACTGTATATATATATATATATATATATATATATACTATAAATTTATCATTTTCAACACTTGGTATATTATTTCAAAATGTGTCTCAGAGAAGTCTTAAATTTCTAAAACTGGACTTAAAATGTTAAGCATAATCCAAAGTAGTTCCAAGAAGAAGCAATAATATATAGCATTTTCAAAGATTTTATTTATTTATTTTTATGAAAACACAATATTTGTGAAGGAAGCATATAAATGTGGGGGGAAAAAACATGCCGTGTTAATGGCTGCACGAATTGGTGCTTTTCATCCTGCATGGACACGGGGGAGGGGGAAGTCCAGCTCTGAGGTGAAGTGCTGCTGCGGTAATAAAAGTGAAGTCCACCTTTGCTAAGTCAGCTGTTGGTGCATTGAGGATGTTTAGGTGGAAAGAGGTGCATGTATAACCATGGAGGCTGATAAGGATTTTAGAGGAACATCTAGAAGATAGGAGCTTGGCTCCAACAGGAAGGAAACCTTGTTCCAGGAGCAGCCAGTGAGGCATCACTCCAGGAGTTTAGATTGGAGAAATTTACTGTTTTGTTCGCATAGAAACAATAAACATGAGTAAAGTCACAAGGAATCTCAGGAGGATTTTATTTTGTTTGAATACAGGTAATTGTTTATCGCTTTGAGTTATCATCAGACAGCTGCTCAAGTGATAATGACCTGGTTGCAGTTAGGTGTGACTGCAGCATTCAACCACAACCACACCCCTGGTGGAAGACCTGCTGCTGTAGAAGCACAAGCATAGCCAGAACAAACACAAACAGCCATGTTGGTGTGGTAGTCATTATAACAAAGCCCCACTGATTGTTTGTGACTCAAACACAAGGTAGAAAATGGGGGGAACCTTCTGCACAGCTTATCATTTTCAGTTTGGCTGGTAGTAAAAGATAAAATCCACAGAAAGTGGATGCAGAAAGACAGAGGCAGCACAGAAAGGGAAGCTATGGAGCCATGTCAACCTGAAGGACAGGAGCTATGAGGATAGACTACCTAATGCTAAAAGCAGGTCAACAAAAAACGTTAAACATTTAGAAGAAAAACGACCATCATCATCGTTAGTGGATGTGAATAACGGCAGACATCAGCTCGACCGCGTGCTGTCTGGCAACGTCTGTAAGCCTACATCCTCGGAAAAGGAGCTTTTTTTCTTCTTTGATTTTGTTCTCAATATTCCAACATTACTGACTTGGTGAGGATGAGGGGGGGAAAAATTCCTTCCCCAACGTTTTTATTCCCCCCTGTGGCCCTAATACTCCATCATAGATTACAGGTTCATCTCTGAGCTAAGCTAGTATTGGCACTGAAAGATGAGTTCTGCTCTGGCATCAGATATGACTGATTCTGCTTGGGTTGAGAGAAGTTCCCAGTCTTTGATAGCATCCTCCTATATACATCCTACTTATACACATCTAAACAAAATAAATGACTTGTTTCCATGTCTCTGCTAAAGGAGTGCTATGTCTGTGCTAAGAAAAACCTGCTGATGAGGGGATTTGACCAGTTTGATTCATTCAGGTTTGTTTAAAAAGGAGTGAATCTTTTTTTTATTTTTTTTTTATACAGTGTCCTGTCTCGCGATGTGGCAATAAGAATAATTATCTTGATGCCAAAAATAGCCCAACAGATTTTACTTTCACAAGTGGAGCAGTATGGCAGTTGCCATATTGCTCCACTTGTTTCATGCATATAAATTGCTTTATTATAATTATGCAGGGAGTTTTACAGTTTATATGGACACTACAATGTAAATAGAACAGAAAAGGAAAAACAGAAGAAGAAAAAGGAAAAAAAAAGAGAAAAGATGAAAGAAAGAGGAGATAGAAAGGAGACAATGACAAAACATATCAGTCTGCTTCATCACCTGCAACGAGATGCAAAAAGAACAGCACAACCGAAACCATGGTACAAGACATACAATAAAGCAACACCTTGAAACCATCACTGAAGTAGTATTATTTAGTCTTACATGTACTCTGTGAAGATAAGAATGTGGGTTTTCTGTATGGAAGTGAATCTCTGAGTAGCTGGAACCAAGCACCTGTAATTGTTTGGGAGTGAATCTAACAATTGTAGTACCGTATTTTCGCGACTATAAGGCGCATATAAATGTCTTTTTTTCCCCCTCAAAATATGCGGTGCGCCTTATAGTGCAGTGCGCCCTATGTGTGTTGTTCATAGGCGGATCTACTGGGGTGGCATAGGGTGGCAAATGCCACCCTAAATGACAGCCTTGCCACCCCTGCTGCCACCCCAGTTGGCGGTAGGGGTGGCGAGGCTTATAAATTATGGATCATTTGAGAATTACAACCGCTAATTTCTAATGTCGGACTGCAGTGAATGCAGCACGAGATGACGCGAGAGCGACTGAGACTGATTGTTTTGAAAACCGAATGGGGCAAAGCGAGGGAGCCAGGGGTCATGGGGAGAGGAGAAACGGGATGAAACTGGTAAAAATTGATTAACTATCTATCGAGAAATGAAATCATAATGAAAGCACAATGTTGCTAGCATAGCTGCAATGTTGATTTTGAGATGATAAAAATCAGGTTGCAGAACTTTATTTCTCTAACTATGATGTTAGTTAGGCCTGACGTTTCAGGCTCATAAAGAAATATTTGCGGTCAACTATGACAGAAAAGAGACTATCAAGTTTGGTTGTACTCAAATCAAAACGCACAAAGGCATTGGATCTAAATAAAGTTGTGAAGCGTTTTGCTGAGCAACATGGAAATCACTGCATTCAGCTGTTATAGGCATGTTAACTTTATGTTATGCTTTCTGGTGAACCTTTACAGAGGCGTTACATTTTGTTTTGGCACCTGAGAAAATCTGATATATCCTTTAATAAAACCAAAAGTGTTAAAAGTTAAAAATGTGATACTGGTGTGAATCCTGCTTAATATGAAGCAGTGTTGTTGTTTCTTTTTTGTATATATAATATGAAACTATCCAGAAATGACCTGTATGAACCTACTCACAAGCAAAATGTATTTTTATGTTGCTTCTTTTCAGATTTGTGGAGATTTTGATGTAACATACAGAACCCGCCTTTTTGTTGATTTGTTGATACAGCTGTATGGAGGACCAACTCTGCCATATTTAAAAATAAATACAGAAATAAATAAATGCTTAATAAATAAATAAGCATACAATTAATTGCCACCAAAATACAAACAACAAATAAATGTAAGTAGAAATTAAATTATACAGCTACTCATAAAGGTATATAACTCTTTTAATTGGCTTCTTTATTTCTTTGCCTTTTTAATATTTACCTTATTTATTTTTTTGTCATTTATTATCTTCAACTTCATTTTTTAATTACTTATATTTTAAAGTATTTATTTATGTGCATGTTATCATATTTTTGTCTGTTTTATTCTTCCTTTGTATTTTTTTACCCTAGTTATTTCTTCGCCGCTATTTCTTTCTGCCTGCCCTTTTAACATTTCTGCCTGCCATTATAATATAATTTCTAATTACATTTATTTGTTGATTGTATTTTTGGTGGCAATTAATTGTATGCTTATTCATTTATTGAGCATTTATTTATTTCTGTATTTATTTTTAAATATGGCAGAGTTGGTCCTCCATATACAGCTCTATCTACAGCATATTTACATGCATGAAATGTCCCTTTCATGTTGCCGTAACTGCTGTATGTCAAGTTACTGAGGAATAATGGGGTAAATGTGTGTTCAGAGTAAACATTACATAGATTTCCAGTACCTTGTTCGGGTGCCTTGACCCATTTATTTCTACTGTGTAGTTATGCTCACTTTAGTACAGCTCAGTCCATAGATCTCTGATGGGTAACTTTTTCTCTCTATAGTTTCTTCTTGTGCAAATGCTGCAAAGCTGCCTATCTGACAGTCAATCTCACACATCTGCGACTCAGCACCTGTGTCTTACCTTAATACCTTTCCTGTCATAAGGCCCCTCTAGAAGTAGTGTTATCATTCTTCTATCTCCTATTAAGTGAGATCACATTGTACGATGTATTATTAATATGAACTGTTTCACATGAAACACTAGTACTGTACATACTATTCTCACCAAACTGTGATAACTGTGATTAAATTCAGTGTAAACAAATGCCATATGTTGCCACCCCTAAAAAATTCCTGCCCCCCTCTTGCCACCCCATAAATATTTTTCTAGATCCGCCCCTGGTGTTGTTACTGCGGAGGTTGTTGAGACCACCATGAGAACGTTAAAGGGGGAAGTGTGGGCGTGGATTGTGTATAAAAGAACATGTATGTGCTTTATAAAGGAACATTGTTGTCTTAAAAACCCTGAAAATGGCAAAAATTCTTCAACCGCTCGACATCGGTGTGAACCGGCCGTTCAAAGTAAGGCTGCGAGTGGCGTGGGAGCAATGGATGACCGACGGAGACCACAGTTTCACGAAAAGTGGAAGGCAGCGCCGGGCAAGTTAGGCCACCGTTTGCAGATGGATTGCAGATGCTTGGGCTAAAGTGTCTGCTGGCTCTGTTGTTCGAGCTTTCGCAAAAGCCGGCATCATTTCCGAGGAGCCGCCCGGCACGGAAAGTGACTCTGACAGCGAAGAAGGGGAAATTGGCATGTCTGATTTAGCGCAGCTGTTTAATTCAGAAAGAGAGGATGAGGACTTCGATGGGTTTGATTAATACTTTGTAATAAATACATGAATAAAGCACAATCATACTCAGTTTTGCTCCCGCTGTATTTTTAAATACACAGTAGAGGTATTTAAACGTAGTAGAGGACATGCACCTGTATATAAAACCCACGCCCTATAATCCGGTGCGCCTTATGTCTGTGTTAAATACAGTAATGGCACACATAACTGAGACTGCGCCTTTTAGTACGGTGCGCCTTATGTTCATGAAAATACGGTAGTTGATAGTTGATCTTGAAACAAGAGTCGGGTATCTCTCATGTAGAGTCAATTGATTTACCTTACAAAAACACGCTCCTTACACCTTGCCCTATTAATCTTGCAATGTTGCTTCCTTTGGGATGAAAAGAAATAGAATTTGTGTCAAAAGTATTTTTTGTTAATTAATGAATTATACAAGATTTAAATTTGTTTCTGTTATTTGTTCCTCTTAAATTGGTGTTTTGAAAGTTGTCAGGTATCTGCACACAGGATACCTTGGTGTGTTGAATAACAATAGCAAAATGCTAAGGAGTTGCAGATTTTAGACTTCAAGAAAGTCCTGGTTTCTTGTCTTCTTCTTGACAGGGAAAGTACCGCACCAGGTGAACACAGAGATCCACATGTGTTTAAGCAATCCTCCAAACCTAGCATAGGTGTAAGGTTTCCTGCGGCTAGAAGGAAACACTCACACACACAGAAGACTTTTCCCAGTCCAGCTGGAAACGATTAGTGTTTCTCCATCTCACAGGAAGTCAGTCATCATTTCAGGTTGACAGGTACATGGAAGAATCTCACCGATTCTCTCTGTTTAGAGCCGTCCTGTACGACCATCATCTCTGTGATTCTTCACCGCTTCTTGGCACTTGCTCTGATCATCTGTCTGATCAGCTGAAGGAAAGCACCTTTCTTTATGAAGACCAGAAGGTGAACACAGATTCTTCTTTTGCTTTTGTTTTCAGTTGCTTGAGAATCCCCCCCCTGTTTTGAAATGAGTCAGGTTGCTAAAATGTGCCAGTAAAACTTTTAGGTTTTTTTTCCTGCCCATTTACTGCAGAACTTGGTGTTTTTTTGAGGCTAACTTTTTCATTTTGTTATTGAATCTTCTTTTCCAATTGAGTTCATAGAGATACAATTCAATTAAGGCGAAGTTGTTTCACATTTCATACCTTCTACCTGCTCCCATGAGGTTGAAACGAATGGTAACAATTTCCTTCTCTTTTTGATGGCCTAGATAAAAAAAAAGAGCTGTCAATTCAATCTTACCCAGAATTTTTTTACCAAATGCATTTTTAGGCTATTCTAAGGTGACAACAATCACAAACTGTGGATTTGAATTAGTATTTGAGTGCTTTAAAAGCATCCAAAGTGCAATTATCTGGAAATGAAATATGCCATCATGCTATTATCACAGCGATTTCTTCTGCCTCTCTGCTTGTCCATTCATAATTAAATCCTTTATGCATTTCCCATGTAAGTGCCAAGGCTCCTGCCAAGGTGGTCTGACGGAAGTGTTCAGGCAGGAGACATTCTGCTGCCTTGGACAGGAGCGGCTGCAGGAGTGACTTAATTAAACGGTGATGTTACATGTTGGTATTTCAGTGTTTATCTTGCATGTAGGCCAAGGCTGAGGGTGGAAAGGATCTGTGAGGTGTTTAAACACCTTGTGTCAAAGAAATGACTTGTGTCAAAGAAATGTGGGAAGTGCTCAGAGCCTCTTTGAATACAGAATAACCGAACAAGATGTGTATGTTATTCCAAGACCTTTTCTGTCATTGGCAGCTACACATCTGGAAACCTTGGTGCTGCTTTTGGTGAAAATGCAAATGCACGGTTACATTTTGTTCAATGATAAAATGCATGGTGGTCCTTTTTTAATATATAATTATTATTAGTATTTTGATATGCAAGATATGACTTTTTGCAGATAGCAGTGAAATGCAGCTTTAAGGAAGCTGAGGATGAAACACAATTTTTCTGTTATTTTCAGCCAAACACATTTTCCATTTGACTATTTAAGTATATCACCAAAGATACACTGCCTGGTGAAAATACTGTCATAGCATTTCCTATGTGTACCTCTACAGCTGAGGCAATTATTATTATTATTATTATCTTCTGTTAAACACGGTTGGCTGAGATTCCATCTTGAACGTGTCTGAAAATTCTCTGACAAACACAGAAACATGTCAAATTCCTGATGGATTTAGATGGTAATCACTTAAATGCTGCAGTGATTATCAAATAGTAAAACTTAGACCTAGATTCAACCTTATTTATACCTTGGGATTACTCCTTCAGGGTAATCCTGGTTCCAGTAGCTTATATAGAGTACAAAGAGTTAAAAAAAAAGATGCCATTAAAGATGAAAATACAACTGACAATATAAAAAGAGTGAAAAGACAAGGCAACATGTGTGGCAAGAAAAGAAACCAGAGGGATAGATGCTTAAGGAATGGTCTCCTATTCAGGTTGCAGCTGCCTAAATTTTTTTTTTAATCAAAGAACACTTTTCCAAATAGTTTTTTTTTTTCAGTAATGAAGGTTTCAGGATGTCCAGGGGAATCCACGAAGAACCAGGACTGTCTCTTACAGAGAAATGTGTGAGAGAATCCAGCTGCTGAGTTTAAGTGTTGCTCAAGTTTAGTTTTACTTTTTTTTTTGCAAAAAATCCCCAAGTTTACTTTTGTTTTGTGTTAACATTCCATTCAATAAAGAACTATTTTATAAAATCCCCTTAAACGAAAAAAAAAAAAAGATTTTTGGTGAAAGGATCAATGTAGATTCTTAAGTCTTTTTCTTTTCCTCCCATCTTCATATTAGTCAGCATTGTTCAGCAGGTAGTAAAGCAACGGTTAGCACTGTTGTTTTGAAACATGAAGGTTCCTGGTGGAAATCTTGGTCTGGGGTGTTTTTGTCTGGAGATTGCATGTTTTCAGTTGGATGTCTAGATTTTCTCTTGGTACTCCTCAGTCTCACAAAGGCTGAGTGAAAGTCTGACTGAACCTAACGTGAGGAGAGCATCCTAGCTTCATCTGTTCCATAAAGGTCAAACCAGGCTCCACAGTTGTAAGCAATTAAAATAATGCAGTTCTGAACTTTCTTTTGTGAGCCATAAGCCTCTTTTAGCAAAAGATTATGGATTACGGACAACTAAATGCCTTAACTGCCATGATTCACCTGTCTAACTCTTGAACTTAGAGACTTGAAAATAGACAACTTGTATTGACATTTTCTATAGACAGACTGAATACAAAACAAAATTTTGTTTTGTACAGCTGTCATGACATTTTCATTTCTTAAAGTGCAGCAGTGATTAAATGTAAACAGTGTGGGAGAAAAAAACATGGTGCAAAAACACATTGATATGGAAGTACATGCCTGGTTTCTCATTACAGCTCATCTGGTCCACCTGCTCCTGTCTCTATTTAAGGTGTTTGCATCCAGTCATAAGGCCAGATTATTCTTGTTCTCGCAAACCAGTGGTGAGAGTATTTTTAGAGGTCCCTGGTGCTTTGAATTGTCTGATTCTGATCTGTTTTGCATCTCAACTGGGCCTGCCTGTTCCAATCTGATCTCAGAGTGTTTTAGCATTTCCTTAGTGTTTCTGATTACCTGATCCTGACCTGCCTCTCAACCACTGAGCTTATCTGTTCCTGTTCTAATCTTTTTACCTGAACTGTCTTCGGACTCCTGCTTGTTCATCAGCCCCAGAAACGTTCTGTTTGTTCTTGAATAAACCTTTCCTACTGTTTGTCTTGAACATTGGGTCAAATGTTCTGAGATCATTACATCACTGTGAAGAGTCTAGCATTCTTTCCATGCCTTACTGCTTGATTCTGACCTTAGTCTTGCCTCACGGTTTCCACAGTTTTACCTTGACCTTGCTGGACTACTCTAAGCTTTCTGTTTGTATTTTACCTCTAACCACTGATTCTTACCTTCCCCTCGGATCCCTCCTCCTGGCTCTAACCACTCGGCTCTGACCCTGTTTCTGCCCCTTGCCAAAGACTTCTGTTTTAACCCTGGGAATCCAAGATAGAGTATCTGCCTCAAAGTCAGTTCTTGATTGTTCATCTGTCTTATCTACTCTTCTGAGCAGCACAATCTCCTTCAAAGCAGTACAAGCCAGCAGTGACGTCACCACAGAACCAAGCAGATATTAGAGCACTGTTGTGTAACCCAAGTTCAGTATCCTCGTTCTTACATGGATTCTGAGAACTTTAGTGGTTTTATTCTGTCTGCTCAATTTACATTGAGATCCAACCCAGCAACTAACCTGATCTCTCTCCCTGTCTGTTTCTACTGACTGGGTTCCTGTTAACTTTGTTGAAATTAATAAATTGGTTAAATACTGTAGATTGTGTCTGGTTGAATATTGGGTCATTGGTCTGTTATATCACAAATTCAGTTGATCAGGTACTCTGGCCAAAAGTACGGCCCTCAGTAGATGGAGCTAATGTCTCCTAATGTTTGCGCCAATGATCTTAATAGGAAAAAAATTTTGGTTTATGATGGGTGTCACAGCTGACTAAGCAGATCAGTGCCCAGGTTTAACCCATTAAGCCCTGAGGATCAAATTCCACCTGAAATGACATATGTGAATCCTAAACTATAAATTGGAAATACAATTGTTTGCATTTGTGTGACAGAAAGGCATTGAGGGATATTTTTCAGGTGGAACCACTATTTTAAATGTCACCATGTCTGATTTATAGGTGATTAAACAAGAAAAAATGGAAAAATAATTAGCCTCGCCAAATTGTTTTCCAAAATAAACTCTGCAAAACACCATGAAAACCCATTTGAAATTGAGGATGAAACCTCGGTTTTTATAGATCCATATCTTGACTATAACCCAAGCAAATTTGGATTGAATAAGTTGGAGTATGTTACGTGGAAATGTGATTTTGGTGATTTTGGCACAGTGCCAAAATGGCATTTTTTTTCACAAATCTAGTCAGACAAATATGTTTATTTACATTATTAGAGACCCTCTGCATAAGACAAAGCCTTTGCTCTTAATATTTAGCCATTGTTTCATTGAAATTTACCAATATTATCAACAAACTGCTTACGTAACGCATGCCAGTTACAGTACATCACCTGAAATGGTCGCATGATTACCTCCGACCCCACCTTGGAAAGGTCTAAGCCTCTAGTTTCCAATAATGCTGGCCATTAGTAACCTGACTCCGCCAGATGGATTTGCTCCGCATATCCATCTGGAAACCTTCCGTTGAAGTAATTTTGGGAAGGGGCGAATATACTGGTTAGCTTATTGGCCTATGTTGGTGATAGACGGGCCAAATAAACCAATCAGATCAACGAAGCATATGACGTACTAACAGAGCGACGACTATGAGGAGCCAATTGATAGATCAAACTCTTGCCGAAACCATTCGGGAGAAGAGCAAAAATATCTTTTCCTCTGAGAAAAGCCTCCAGAGCAGTGTTTTGCTCTTCTTTCGGTTAAGAAATACAGTGTAATTCCGATAAAACTTGCTCGATAGCCACGCTAACGCTAGTTTCATCGGCTGAAACTGCCATGTTCTTTAGACTGAAGTGTCGCGCTTCTCGTTGCATCACACCTCAACCTGCCTCAAAGCCAACGCTGATTGGACGTTCGTTTGGTGAACGGCTCCAAATTTTCTTCAATGGAGAGTCTCCAAACTGATTAGCGAGTGAAATCTTGAATGCTCGCGAGATCAGGATGGTCTCACGAGGCTAGTCCATTAGGGGGTGTGGCTCAAAACGAATACCTTATTTTGCGTTATTTGTTTACACAGCTATAAAACAAAAAGTACTTGCCATTGGTGTCAGCTGGGCCTGGTACCAGGCCCGCCGGGCTTAAGTAATCCTACCTGTTAGCATGGTTGGTAGTAGGCTAGCTGCAGAGAATAAATTACCATGGTTACTGATGTGTTAATACTTTTGTGAAACAGAGTAGCGGCGTAATTTGGCATGTATATCCGGATAATCCCAACTTATTCTCTAGGCACCTGCTTCCTCCCACAGTTTAAACACACAACTGCAGGTTAAATGGGCTGTCTGGCCCTTTGGTGAGAGTTTGTGTGCTTGGTTGTTTCTCCTGTGGGTCCTTATGTTGCCCTGAGATAAACTTGCTACTTGTCCAGGATGCACCCCTACTGTCCTTCCATGAGAGGCAAAGTATACCCTGCCTGGGTACTCTGCAGGGTTAAGCAAGTACACATCATGGTTAGATTAACAGGTTTCGCAGGAGGAGTCTTTATTGATAAAAAGGAAGATAACATGCCAAAGCAGCAAAGCAAAACATGCAGAGAGTATGTTTCCATTAATCTCTTCTTTTAACCACATGCCAAAGATGAAAGTGATTTTGAAGCAACGGGGTGAAGGTAAAGGTTTAAGGTGACGGAGACGGGTATTTTGAAAAGAAGTAGTTTTAAATAATAAATCAGGCTTTTATCACTTGGTACTGCATGTTGGTTTGAATTGTGAGATGTAAAGCCCCCCTTTTAGTGACTGTCAAGTGTCAAAGAGATTTTTGCAGTGAGAGAAACCCAAAGAGGCAGTTTGATCTCAACCATATGCAATTAGTGTCAAAAAAAAGAGGAGATGGAGGCTGGGAAGGTTTGTGTTGAGGAGGATGATCCAACAGCAATGACAGGATGGGCCTGCGAGATGTTACCTGTATGCTGATGAATGGTTCTCAGGGCGTAGAGATATAGTGGTTTAAGTGAGTCTGTGAGGAGGTATGCTGTAAGCTGACTAGCTGTTGTAGTACAGCAGGTATTGTCAAACTGCTGTTAAGATTCTTTTTTCAGTAAACTTATTGTTAAAATTTAAAGCAGGTTAAACTAAGAGGAATCTCATAATAATTTTCCCCTTAAAGAAAATAATATTTCATATACAGCATGTTTGTTAACAGTAAGCATTATTAATAGATACAGAGGAGCTTACATATATTTTATTGGTCACTACAAATGTACATTGCAATTACATTTGACCTCTGCTTTTAACCTGTCCGTTATGGAGGAATGTGAGGCTTAGAGTGCCACAGGATCAAACTGGGGCTAAGGGTCTTGCTCAGGGACCCAGAATGGGATGCTATGGGGTTTGAACCTGGTATTTGCCAGCACTAAAGGAGATCAACATTTCATTTAACCTGTTTTAACGTTTCATAAAAAGTTGAATTGTGTCGTATTTAGTAAAGCACGTGAATAGGTGTATTGAAAAGATTTTCAATTTAGAGTAAATCTTTTCATCACGGCCTATTTCAATCATATATTTTTTACATTCTAGGGAACATTGTAAGAACTATAGTGAACAAATGTCCCAGCTTTAATTTTCTATAAAGGAAAACAAGTCTGTTGTCTTGTTGTTTTAGGTAACAATAACTGTAATAGTGATGAATGTTTTCTTAAAGGGAGATTTATTCCTAATTAACAAATTTATATTTAAATTTGGATTTATTTAACATTTCCAGGCTGAGATTATGGTAATTCAATAACATACTGTATTCCATGTTCTATGTTTTTCTAATGGTTTTATACAGAAAGTACAGTGCATCGTACAGAAATAAGAAGCAGAAGCTATAAACTGACCCTGCAAATCATGTAGTAATGGTTTAAAAATGAGCTATCAGAAGATCTACTTCTTCCAAAAAGCCCAAGATTGACATTTTGAGAGTTTTCGATTTTACCCTGTAGCAGCCCCAGTCGTAATAAAAGTTAGAAAAATGTTTAATGAGTCCATAGATAAGTCACAAAACATATGGGAATCTGTAGGTCAGGCAGGTTCCAGAAACTACTAAGAGGAGTGCAGTACTTAGTTTGGGCTTATTAACAATAGCTCAGGATGACCTGGTTACGTTATCTGAGCTATTTTCTATATCTATGCTGCTATAGGTTTAGGCTGCCGGAGGGCATGGGCATCACTTTTCATCCTTTTGCATGCATTCTATTTCTATCCTTCCATTCTGCAGTATTTGCTGGTTCAACCCCTAATGTTATGTTCTCTCTGCTTTTTCTTGTAGATCCACCTGGTCTGGTTATGTTTGGATATGACTCAAAGCTGGAGATGACTGCTGCTATAAAAACATTCCATCATGGATGATAGGGCAAGGCATTTTTTTTTCAGCTTTTTTTTTTTTATTGTCATTACACTGTCACAAGTACAGAGTAACGAAATGAACTCTTTGCATTTAACCCATCCCCTTGGTGAACAGTGGGCTGCCATTGTGCGGCATGCGGGGAGCAGTGTGGGATTAAGGACTTTCCTCAAAGACCCAGAGTGGCGGTCTGCGGGAGTAGAGCTCAAACTCAGAACCTCAGGATTCCAAGCTCTATGCTGTGACCAAAAGGCCATCACTCCCCCAAGCTTACAGCACCTGGTAGTCAGAGGCTCCCTTCCAAGAACTAACCAGGCCGAACACTGCTTAGCTTCCAAGATCAGATGAGATCGGACATTTCAGGACGGTGTGGCCATAAGCCCTTTTTCGGAATTCAGCCTCTAATGTGACTAACTTTATGTGCTCTCCAGTTTGAGTTTGGAATCCTTAAAGATGGGCAGACAGGTGGGACAGAATATTGCGCAGGAGCGACATGAAGAGGCTTTGTTGGAAACACATATGAACACAGAAATGACAGGTTTTTCTGGATCTTTAGAAGGAGATATGTAGCAGACAACATTTAATAAAGGGAGACTGGTCTTGTGAGAGAAAAGTAATGCTGGTAAGCTTGGAACTAAAGTACACAGAGAGTGAGTTTGAAATATCTGGAATCTTCCTTAGAGACCAACTACTGTATATTCTCAATTCAATCCTATGTTATTTGTTAAGCACTTATAAAACAACCACAGCTGACCAAAGAAAAATAAATAAAACATTCCCGGGTTAAAGAAAAAACAGATCAAACATGGGTAAAATTAAAATTCACGCACAAAGCAATACAATGGGATAATAGATAAAGGAATAAAAGGATAAAATAAAGCCTGCTGTCTTACTTGGTGTCAAAGGCCAAATCCAAAGGGTTGGTTTTGACAAGAGATTTAAAAACATTAAGAATAGAGGCCTGCCTGATGTGCTGAGGCAGGCTATTCCAGAGCTCTGCAACGCTGAAAGATCGATCCCTTTTGAGCTTCCGCTTTTAGGCTCTCTTCTCCTAATGTGATCAAGAATACCTGTGCCTCACCTGTCTGGAGCCACACTGCAGGTAAGGAGGTGAACAATTACACAACAAGCACAGCAAAGATAAGACATAACAATTGGTCTTTGGTTTACTGGTTTGTAGTTTAAGGGGTCTTCAACAGGCCTTGATGGCTAACCTGCAAACTTTAGATGGATTTATTTTTCATTACCTGAATCAAATGGCTGAATTCCCTCATTAGTATTCAGTTCTGCAGAAATCAGCTTAAAAAACATTTATTTAATTCAGATGTTTAAAAAAGGGGGATGCATCAAAAGTTGCAGGACAGTAGCTCTGTAGGACTGAGGTTTGTAACTCCTGGTCTAGACAGCATTACAGCTGTCAATGTAAATGTTAAACTTAGTGCTATGTCAGGATATCAAAGATGATTTAAAAATATAAAATCAGGGCAGTGCAGGTGGACCAGCAGTTAGCGCGCGCGACCCATGCATGAAGGCCTTACTCTTCGATGTGACGGATCCGGGTTCAAATCCAACCTGTGGTCCTTTGCTGCATGTCTCTCCCCCTCTCTCATACCCAACAGTACACCATCAGTGTACTGTTGAAAAAACAAGCCACTAATGCCGCAAAACTATAAAAAAAAAGCCAGTTTAATGTATAATTCCTTTTGTATATTCCTGTTAAATGTTGATGTTCCAAACAGAGAGCTGGAAACATCACCATTTTCTTTCCCTTGGAAAATTGCAATCAATTTCCATCAGGTTAAAATGATGATCCATGCAAACTTTCACACCTATTGTACGTCTTCTTGCACGCCTGAATTCAGCTTGTAATATTTTTTTCTGCCAGCTGCATAAATAAAATATGAGATTTTTTTCTCTTTTCCCTGAACTCCTTCTTTTACCTCCAGTTATTACTGATGGGAAGCAAGACTGACTTTCATCCTAAATAATGTCAACTTGGATGAGTCATGGGGCGCCGTTGCAGAGACTTACACGGCTCACAATGAGCACGACTCCGTATCCCATCATACTCTGGGACTGCGGCTGGGTGAAATCACTGCTGCACCCCTAGGGAGTTCTTAGCAAATAAAGTTACCCTGCTGGATCCTGGAAGTATAAAAGAAAGGCTACAGAACAATGTGCATATATAGCACACCTTTACAAGGAATTCAGCTTTTATGTATATTTGAGTTTTAACACCTGAATATTCTTCAGTGTGTATTAGCAATAAATACATCACAGGTGTAGGAGTTATAAAACCACTATACCCTTTGATTTGCTGCTGGTTCCATAAATCCTCTCTCATATACATGGCAATTTCATGGATGTGACACAGCAGCTGGTTCAATTTGATAGAATTTGCATGCCTGTGTGTAAAGAGACTTTTATAACCTTACACAGGAGCCCACTGTGTTTATACTTAAAGCTAAGGTCCAACACTGACTGTGATGGATATGCTGGCACATGTGTCCTAGTCGGAGCCAAGGAAAAATCTTGTATTAACAATTGGCAAAGGGTAAGCACAGTAGGAACTAAAAAGCACAAACTTTGAAAACAGTCAAGTGCCCATATTCTGAAGGTCTGCTCCAGAACACCTGAATCAAGTCATTATATTTCCTTCTTAGAAGCCTTCAAAGGCTATACCGGCCTCTTACAGTAAGTCAGGTGTTTGGAGGGAGCAGAAAAACTAGAATAAGCAGGACAGTGGATCCTTAGGACCAGCATTGAAGTTCTCTCTTCTATAGTTTAATATCCATCCATCCATTTTCTGTCATGCTTACCCCAAGCGGGGCTGTGAGGGGTTCTGGTTCCTATCTCAAGCTGTCTACGGGCAGTGTTGGGCACGTTACTTTGAAAAAGTAAATAGTTATAGTTACTAGTTACTTCTCCCAAAACGTAACTGAGTTACTCCACAATAAAAGTAACTAGTTACTAGTGACCTTCTTGTCTTGTGTTTCTAAAGCCAGCTGAATAGAGTGGACAACAAAGGCAAGTACCTACAAAGTGTTTTACATTTATTGCAACTCAACGTAAATGACATCAGGGGGGAACGCTATCTCACGGGCCTATAAACACCGTCAGAATAGCGTTCCCCTCTTCTTAACATGGGGGGCTCTATCTATCTATCTATCTATCTATCTATCTATCTATCTATCTATCTATCTATCTGTCTGTCTGTCTGTCTGTCTGTCTGTCTGTCTGTCTGTCTGTCTGTCTGTCTGTCTGTCTGTCTGTCTGTCTGTCTGTCTGTCTGTCTATCTATCTATCTATCTATCTATCTATCTATCTATCTATCTATCTATCTATCTATCTATCTATCTATCTATCTATCTATCTATCTATCTATCTATCTATCTATCTATCTATCTATCCATCCATATTTCTCCCTTTCTCCATATAGCCTAACATTTGATTGTTCAAGCTCTCTGTAGTTCCCCTGTGGCGCGAGCACAGAGCGGCTGTTACACGCCTTTAGCAAGCATGCGCGTTTCCTGTCGCTTGCGCAGTGAATCGCGATTGGTCGATGCAGGGGAAACCGTATCAGATTGGGAAACGCAGCTCGATGTAACACCGGTATTTCCATCTGGAAAATGCTGTTTTGCTGCTGGATCCTCCTCACTCTCCATCTCTCTATGTGTGCTGTACGTTAACACCCGCCAGCAGAAACACCCACCTACCCAACTGACAGATGGAATCTCACTATATATCAGCCAATCTCATCCTCCCCTCTCTCATGAAAAGGCGCGCACAAGTCCTATAATTAAAAAAAGGTTAATTTTGCGGCCTGAGTAACGTGCAGTAACGGGGTGTCTGCAATGGTAACAACCTTATAGTTACAGTCAAACTAATTAGTTAGATTACTGGTTATTAAAAAAGTTTACGCCATTACTCCCATCACTTTCTATGAGCGAGAGGCAGGGTACACCCTTGACAGGTCCATCGCAGGGCAACACAGAGTTACATCAGGACAAACAATCATTCACGTGCACACTCACACCTAAGGAGAATTAAAGAAGCCAATTAACCTAACAGTCATGTTTTTGGTCTGTGGGAGAGAGCCGGTGTAGGAACCAAATCTTCTCGAGTAGTCACATCTGTTCGAGGCCCTGCCCCTTCTTATGATGTCAATATATGGCAACTCCACTCGGATAAACTGTATTGCACCCGTTTCTTAAGAATCAAATCTCTTTTGGAGTCTCAACATATTATTACCTATATTTGCTATTATTTTACATTTCATTGGTGATCTAATGTGGCTGAAAGTAGAAAACAATCATTGTCAGTCTTGAAGGAAAGTACTGTGTTCTAAGACTGAGCTCTGCCATTTAACAAGGTGACAAAAAAGTCTCAGTTTATATTTATTCTTTTTATTAAGAGCTGAGGGCAGGAGGACAAATGCGACATCTTAAAAATGAGAGATTTTAGACAAAAGTGTTATTTTACTTGTAGAAAACGGACGGTTGTTTTTGACACATATTTAAAAGTAGTGTAGCTTAATATGGCTAACTGACCGAGCTAAAAGAGGCTAACCTGTTAGCTACTGAGCACAGCTAGCCACAGCGCTACCCAGCTCTCCCACTTTATATCATGGTCTAAGAGTTACTTTGTTCAGCATTAACAATTTTTTTCTTGATCAGGTAAAACTTCATTGGTCATTACACACGTTAACACTACAGATGCTCCCGACTCGGCACACTGACACTGCATGACGTTATTATTGTTGTCTGGGCAACCACAATGGTTTACATCATGCAGCAACTTTCAGCCAATGATGTAGCGTAACGTCACTGGCATGCACAGGACCCAAGCAGGTCTGGTACCTACACAGGAGTACCCAGAGAGTACCCACATATGCACATGGAGAACATGCAAACTCAATGCAGAACGACCCCTGGACGGGAATCAAACCCAGAACCTTCTTGTTGCAAGGCAGCAGTGCTATCCACTAATCTGCTGAACAGCCCAAATTTAATATAAAAAAAGGATGAATACAGGAGAACACTCTTTTTTTTTACCACATCTAAAAATTTGATAATTAAATAGAAACAGACAAAATGTTCAGCCTTTCTGCTCTTCTTCTTATGAGCTGCTTCCTATTATCTTTATTTTAGCCCTTTTAAAACTGTACCTCAAAGGTCTCTAATAACTAATTGATCCCTTAGTGCTGCTGAGATACCTGCATTCACCCACCAACATCTATGTTACCATTTTATCCCACATTTTAGGTAAAACCCTGTATATAGCTGCTGAATACCTTCCTGTAGGAGAAACCAACATTACAGTGCCTTGCAGATGCATTTATATCTCTCGAAACTTTTTACATTTTGTCACATTAAAAGGAAAATCTTCAGTGTTTCTTATCAGGATTTTAAGTCATAGACACCCAAAATTGAATTATTTAAAAAATGTAAAATCTGAAATATGTAGGAATCTATCTGTGGAATTTTTCAGCCTCCTTGAATTTGATTATTTAAATAGAAATATTCTGAATTTTTACGAAAAAAATACCTTTAAAATAGCCTTTTTATTTGAACCAAAATGGCATAAACATCATTTGCTACTAAAACGAGCAGAAGAGTGATGCCGTTTGGAGTTTGACCATAGGTAACTGTATCGTTAGAAAATTCTGCAAGGCCTCTCTAGATAAAATCCATTGTGTTCTGAAATAGTGTACAGATTTCACCTAATTTGTAAATTTAAAGTCAATATAAATTAAAATCTTTTGCGAAGTCCTCAGATTTATTGAGGAAACATAAATTAGAAAACAGCATCATGAAAAGCAAAGGCCACAGCAGGTCAGGGGGAAAATTGTGGACAAGTTTAAAGCCGGATTACTGTATGTTTATAAAAGCAATATCCCAGCCTCTGCCTATCTCACAAACTCTTTTTAAGCCATCAGCTAAAATGGTAAGAATGTGTAACAAATGCAAACCCACCAAGACCAGGGAGAGTAATTCCATAAGCAGCCAAAAGGCCCATAGTAATGCTATAGCTCATATGGGAAAATCTGTTGTCAGGATCAGAATATGTTTCATTTTCAAAGTTTGTGCACACCAGCATGAAATTTACATCAGTTGTATGTGCACTAAGTGTTGTCAACATATAAAAGGTCCTATTTAAAAAGAGAGGCAAGATTCAATACATTCACAAATTAATTCAATAAACTGCATTTGGAGTTCATAAAATAAAGAAAATTATGGACAACACTGAGCATCCTCTCCATCAGATAGTCATGAAGCAACAGCATGTTATAGGTTATGGGATGACATGCCTGCCTGCAGCCATCGACATCTACAGCTCACTAAAGAAAACCCTTACAATAAAAGTTAAAGCATTTATTCTCCCTTTGTGATTTTTAAAGTATTTTTAAGTAAATCAAATGTAAATATTTTGGTAACACAGTAACTATTAGTTGTAGGTTAATATAGGTTCATAGCTGTCCTTTAAGAATAAAATAGATTTCCATTCTCTCCCAAACCAGCACATCTCCTCCTTGAGTGGACTTTAATAGTAGCGGGACTATAACCAGACAGAATTTAGCCTTACAATACAAATCACTTTTAAAAATATATTTTTTCATGGTGTCTAAAGCTAGTTAAGTTCATAAAGCTGATAAAAAAGTATGATACACATAAACAACAAATGAGTACCAGTATTTAGTGGTTTAAAGGAGTTTCTTACTGAACAGAACATTTAGGTTTTTTATTGTATGATTTTTACAGGAATCATAATATTTAAAAAAAAAAGTTCAGTAGGAGAAACTGCACTCTAAGTAATCCAAGTCTAGAATAATTTTGGTTTTCCTTTTCACAAAGCTAACAAAAAGGCCACAGTGAGATAAATGCAGCAGAGTCTGCAGCAGGAGGCTTGAGCTCCATATGGACTTGGCAGGGCCTGGTCATGTGACTTCAGAGCGTCCTGAGCTGCAGTGTTGCAACAAATGAGGTCAGCCCCCAGGTATGGGCTTACACAGCAGGCAGAACCTCGGGACGAACACCTCTTTACACACGCATACATTCACACTGTCGGAGTGCACATATTAAAGCTTACAGTGCACTGCAGATCCACAGACACTTCATGCATAAAAATACAAATAGCGTCTCTGATCCATAGCAAAAATGAAGTGATGCAAAATGACATCAGTCACTCCTGCTTCTGCATGTGACTCATTACTGGGCTGACTGCTGGAGGCTCAACATTATCTGTGCTGAAAGCGAGCAAACATACCAGGTTATCAGCACTACCATCACCTGAAGTAGAAATGAGCCTATTGATCCCAAGCTTGATGAGAGGAGGATCCTGGTCGCTGTGCAGGAAATGAATGTTTCACAGGGAAGCTGTCGATCTATTGTGTGTTCGAGCAGCTATAGGTGAATGCATCATCTGCAGAACAGAGAGACAAACCCATGGAAGCCTGCAAAATGTAAAGGGTGCTATAAAACATTAATCTTCATTTGTATTATGTTTCCACCAATCGCTCATTCTTGCATGCTGCTAAACCATATTTCTCATAAAATTGCTTCCATTTTAGGTTTTCTGTTTGGAGCTTGACGCGTACTTGACAAATGAACCAGGAATGCTGCAAGGCAACAGCACCAACGCATGCACCACAAATAAGGAATACTTAAGAGAATAAACAGAAAAATGTTTTTTTTTCACTTATGTACTGTTACTACCACTTTTGTCTTGGAGTGACAGCAGTGGTAAAATCAGGCCAAAAAAATATGCAATTTCTATATTCATTTAGCTTATTCGAAGGAATAATAAAAAAAATATCCAGACATTTTTTCTAACTCGCACTATGAAATCCACGGTTAAATATATAGTTAAGATGTTTTTTTAAAGCAACTTCTGCAGTGATTTTTAATAACAGCTTATCTGAAACAGACCGACGCCTTTGACTTTGCAGAAAAGTAGTGTTGCGCCGATGCCATTTTTTAGGTCCCGATACCAATACCTGGCTGTGCTGTATCGGCCGATACCAATACCATACCGATACCATCTATTTGAAATTGATGTGTGTGTGTGTATATGAAGAACTGCATACTACATGAATGTAAAATATTGGCCATCATGGCTTTGTCAAGCTGCTGCCTACCTTTGTGAAGCAGGAAAAAGACTAATACAAAGTGAATTCAGTAGAATTTTTTTACCTACCTGGAATGGGTGACAATAGTTTAATAAACTTTTGGTTTTTTTTTTTAATGGTATCGGTGCCCTATTTTTCGGTACTCCCCGATACCTATACCACCAATTCAGTGCTGGATCGGGGCCCCGCCCGATCCTTGTATTGGTATCGGTGCAACACTACAGAAAAGTAAATAGGTTAGTTAGATGCTGTTAAGGGATGTTCTGCTCTTTTAAGCTAAGTTCCCCAATTTAAGACAATGACTTATTTTTTTCGACAAAACACTCTCCTTGTTACAATGATAAACTTATCTTGTTGCATACATCTAGTTGTGTTATGTTGGTTATATAGGGTATTTGGTGCTGGTCCTTAAGGTCTCTGAATAGGGTCTGTAACATTGGTTGGGCTGAAAATGGCATATTTACAATGAGCCCTAATGCGAGCCTGGTTAAGAACCCTAGAATAAAACGACAGGTCTTCTTCTGTTTATGGTATGCTCATAAATATTTAGATGAGCTGTGTGCTGATTGGTTGGTTTACAACAGGCGAAGCTGCTGAGCAAAGACGCATCAGAGCAACAAGCACTCACTCACTGAAACATCAAATTGTTGATATCGTAGGGTGACCAGACGTCCTCTTTTTCCCGGACATGTCCTACTTTTTATCCCTAAAAAATGTCCTTTTTGTCCTTAAATTTTACTTAAGATAACAGATTTGATACTAGCGAATATATACTTCTACCCTGTTACACTACTGGGGATCAACCTTTCAATTTAATGGTGTTTAGAAGACATAATGCCAGACCATTCTTAGACAACTTTTATTGTTTTATTTTATTCTACAACATTTACCTATCCGGGGAGAGGGTGTCAGCTTTCAAAGAAAAACTAAAACATAAGCCTTCAGCTAATGTCTAATAAATGTTGGCAATAAATATTTGAGCACTTAGGGACACTTGTAGCTTACTGTAGTTTTGAAGCCACTGCGTAAGCTGATACTTTATTATATATATTTATATATAAACTATAAGAGCAGAAAGAAAAGTTAAGTACCTGGTTATAACCCAATCATCTGGCCATACAGCTAAGGTCCAAATGAGGAAGCAGGTAGAGCAGGAAGATGAAATGAGTAGATCTTTCTCCAATTAGAGGAAGGACATTGGTCTACCAAGACAGGCATAAAAAGGACAGAGAAGAAAAATGTATTTAATTTATTGAATAAAAGGGGTAAAGAAAACTCGGGTGTTAAAAATTCAGTCAGCCTATTTTATTCTGAATAGAGTATTTAAAACTATAATGAGTGTAAATCTGCTCCGGTGTTGGACTTAATAGACAGGAATGCAGTATAACTTTTACTCTAAATGGTGTTGATTACCTGCCAGTCTCTGACAGGTCTTCCTGATTTGACATCAAAATGATTAACTCTGAAAAGTTGACACTAGCTATAGAGTAAATTTTGCTCTGGAGTAAAGTAAAGAGTGGAACCAAATGTTATTTCAAACTGAGTTATATTAAACTCTGTAGGTGTTAAAATAACACTTGTTTTTTTTTTTTTTACTGATTCTACATATTAGTTAACTCTCAATCAATCAATTATACTTTATTAATCCCAAAAGGAAATTCTGTTTCAGTGACAACAGTATGAATAAATTCCATTTAAAAACTAATTATCATTAAACTATTTACCTTTCATCAAATCATCTGGATGTAAAGCAAAACAAAAACTCCCCTCTTAATTCTTAAGGCTGACCAGTGGCGGCTGGTAGAGTTTTCTCCAGGGGGGCCTATAAATTCAAAATAGATGTATACCAAAAACTAATCAAACATATACTAAGTTATCAAACAAGTATACATATATGAATGCCAACAACAAAAAACATTATAAAAACACTTTATAAAAGCAAAACACAATGTCATGTACAGGTTTTCTTTTTGTACATACATTTTGCCCTTCAGAGGCTTTGTGAAAGCAAATCTGTGTTTTGTCACACACCTAAAAAAATAATGGACCAGTGTAATAATGGGGAATTTATTAGTCAGCTTTATATATATTTTTAAATATATAAAAACTATTTACTTTCTGAGAATGTGTTTATTTAAGAGTTTATTTTTGGTTGCAAATTAACACACATAGAAAAACTACAATATATTATAGTATTTTCCATGTGAATTCCAGATTTTTAATTCTTCTTCTGTGACACAACCAATCAGCTTTGAACCACGCCTCCACGAAAGCCAATCAGCATCCAAAGTTCATCTTAAAAGGCCTTCAATCTGCAACTCATCTGCTACCTGGTGCGCAGTGGTTGTTGAGCTGTGTGACTTCATTTAGATGACCCCTTTTCAACCCACCTCCAGCCCCTCCTCCACCATCGTAGCTAAAACTTCCTCAGAGTTTCATTCCTCACGGACTGCGTTCTGTGTCTCATTTCAACAGGTCCGGCAGAAGATCGCCATGTCAAGCCTGATTCTGCCAGAGGTTCCTTCCCAATGGAGTGTTTTTCCTCTCCACTCTCGCTTCATGCTTGCTCATCATGGACAGGTTCTCTTAACCTGTGTTATCCAAGTTGGACTTCCAGATCCTTGAGTGAACTACTAATATCAGCTCACGCAATCCACTGGATCTCCCCATTAAGCTTAGCATCCCGTCTCTCCATCCAGCAGTCTACAGACTGACCAACTTCATCTATCTCCACTCCACCACCAGTTTCAGGCCTGGAGGGGAAACAGCCCAGTTCTTTACTCATGTTCATGCATAGCTATCAAAATTAAGCGCTATGTTTCCTGCCGAGGTCTGAGCGCCGAAGATTAAGTAATTGTATCAATACATTTCTTCTAATTGTCTTTTCTCTCCATCTGAGTTTTTCAGACTGAAATTTTTGTATTGGGCTTGTCAGGTCCCAGCTCCTTTACAAGGATTTTTTCCACCATTGTCCTTCTTGTGAAAGGTTAATCAGACCAGTAAAGATCTGACTGAATTGTGTGAAAGCTGCTCTTCAAGTTCAACTGTGGTCGTCACTATAATCTCTACCTCACTGACTTCTAGCTACAACAGCTCTATCACTGTAATTTTCCCTAGCAACATTATACAATTGGTTATTTCGTCACACTTCAGGGGTGCTTTAATAAGAGAAATTCTATGTTCTTTTGAGGGAAATGCAGTGTTGAATGAGAGTCAATTGGTAGAAGTGTTGTTTTAATAATTCATATTACATGTAGCCACGTACTATTAAGTAAAACTGACACTGATAATACTTTTAAAATCTATATATATTATTTATGAGTTTTCACCTCCACATCTAGGGAGGGCAGCGACCGAGCGCCTCCTATGGGCCAGCTGCCACTGAGGCTGACCCACCATCTGTCCTGGTTGAAATTACCACAACCCTGATATACAAGGGCTATCTGTCCCCAAAACCTCTGTCCTGGGTATGAATCCAAGACCTTTGCCACAGGATCTACTCTTTTCTCTTGTTTTCCAATTCCAAAATAAAAAAAGTAACTTTTGCCACAAAAATAAAAAAGTGAAATTGAAGCAAATCTTTAAATAGTTAGCTTTATAGCCATAATGAATGTTATTAAAGCAGTCTAATTATTACATTACCTTTTGGTAAATTAGAACCAAATCAAGTGAAAAGTGGCTGTTCTGAAACTGTCATCCAATTAAATAACTTAAATGGAGGCATTTACAAATAAAAAGGTATTATGTGGGATTGTGAAATCCAGAGAGGATGGTCTTAAATTCATGAACATTTACAGGAAATTTTCGCATTTCATTTTCCTTTAACCTTTGAATGCATGTTTCTGTGTAACACACCAGTCGACAAACTGAACTATAATGATCAGAAACTTCTGTACATTTTGCTGGCAAGGAGCAAAAAGGCCTTGACAAGAAAATGGCTTTAACAGGAACCTCCAACAACCAAGGACTGGATTAACATAGTGAATATATTTATAATATTTAATAGAGAGACTGTCTTTTTTCCATTGATGTGCAGAGGTACACTTTCTACAAGATATGGTCAAAGAGGACAGAATATGTCAAACCTGTTATGAGTGATTTTTTGAAAACCTTGCTTTCTTTCAGTTTGATGTCTGATTGAATGTGTGATGTCATTGATTGTTGATACTCAGGCTTCCCCGCCACTTTTTTGTTGTTGTTTTTGTGTGTTTTTCTGTTAAGGAAAAAAGATGTCTCTGCTTATAATCCCACTGTGCAGTTTATATATATCTGCATTAACATTTATAATTAGCTTCATGGTCCTCAGTTTCAGAAACAACAGCAGCTGCAGCTCCATCCTCATGTCCAGCTTAAAGCTCTGAGGATGTGAGGAAGGCAGTTAACTTAATCGGCGACTCTTATATGATGAGAAGCAGGTTAAGCTAAATTTTAATCCATTTCTATCTATGCCACTCATATCTTTTTTTTTAGCAGTGAGGGAGAGAAGATAAAAAAGAGGATGGTTTAGGTACAAAACGGGAAGTTTAAAGTTACTCTGAAGGTAGAGAGGAGGATGAAGCTGAGTAACAGCAACCGTTAGGACATTTTTAATGTAGAATTTAAATAAATATAATATCTATAATATTTTCTACAATAGAAATATGTTTGCAAGATACTGAGCAAATATTTAATTGATGCCCAGCTTGATGACTTATAAAAAGGGCTTTAAATTTTGGGTTGCCTCCATACATATATAGAGGTAATGAGACAGCTTCATCTCTTCATTTAAACTTTCCATTGTTTACTTTACAGAACCTAAATCATCCAACCACACTCACCTGAGAGCAAAAAACAAACTGACCCTGGTTTACCTGTGAGTGACCGAAACAGCCTGCAGACTTTGGTTTGTCAAACACTGCCCTTATCTCAGGTATCTGAGCCACCTGACCAAAAAAAAGGTTTAGACCAAGTTTAGCACGTCAGCGAGAGATTAATGCAGTCTAACTGGTTATAAACCCAGCAACAAAGTGTTAGAAAAAATAATTTTTTTCTTCAAATCCCAGATAAACATTGCAAAAATTATTTAGAAATACATAAAAGAAATTATCAAATTAAGTGCATTTACCCTTAAGCCTTTATAAGGCAAGTTACTGTTTTGATCACTTGTATACCCCTTACAAATTGAGTCCCCCCCGTCCCTCAGTGAGGTCTAGAAGCATAACATCTATATCCAGCCATTCAGCAAAGATCCTGCTACATGGCTGTACATCTTATTTTGGCATTTGATCAATTAGATGAGCCCTTGAATAATATATTACCTACTGGAAATTAAGTTGGAAAAAAAAGTTAAGTGAAGAAAATAAGGTAAAAAGTAAAGTTAAAAAGTTAATTAGCTTAGTTAACAATTATATTTAGGTTTATAAACTAAAAACTCTAAGTGCCAGTGTCAGCATTAATGCCTCTAGGGTTATGCTGTACAAAATAAATCTGTCTTTAACTCTCAGTGTTTTTCATGAATTTCTCATAGAAGCACTTTTGTCATTTTTCTTAATATATTTGGGCAAGTAGATGTTTCTTGTTATTACATTGAAATTAATTTTTGCCATAAAAATATCCATATTTTTGGAATGTTACAAAAGTAATAAGGTCTTGTCTCGGATTCCAATAGCACTATTGGCTTGAAATTTTGATTTTCAAAGTATTTCACTGAGTGCCCTATAAAGGGTTAATTTGAGTATGTAAATAAGATGATTTGCCAATGAAATTATATATTTTTTTCATCTTAGAATAAGATAATTAGATGATATGGACTTGAAATAAGACAATACAATTGTTCTTTCTGATTTTAATCCTCAATTCAAAATAAAATGCTCTGATTCTAAGTAAAAATTACTTATTTAGATTTACATTTTTTTGCAGTGAATGAGGGCTTAAAAAAGAATGATGTAAATTAAGGATTATAACTAAAGTAAAGCTATAAAGTGAGCCCTTATTTAGGTTTTTATATTAACACTCCCTATCTAAAACATTTCCCTTTTATTTAAGGTTCATGCTATTCTTTTTTAAATTATTTGAATGAAACAGTATTTAATGTAGAAAGGGCCTTAGACAGAAGACAAATAATCTGTCTCTCATCCCGCTGTGTCATCTTAGTGAGAGGACTTACTATTATCATCATCTCCCCAGAGACACATCCCGACAAGTGAACTGTACACGCATTAGTCATCCTGACACAAAAGTATATTACTCATCTTCTGGCTGCTGTTCCCCTCAGTTCTGCTGAAGCACAGGACAGTAAAGGGGAAGTTAATTGATTTTATGTTTTTCATTTTGGAGGTTTCTTTAAAAAAAGACAGGAAGATAAAGAGGCTTGTATTGTTTTTTTAACTGATGGAAAATACATGATTGTACTCTTCATACCACCCGACCTTGGTGGAAAATACAACAGAAACAGATATTTAGCCTGGAAGGACAGACCTTAATTCAAAGGCCAAACATATTCTGACCAACAGATGACATTTGAGTGAGAACAGCAGACAAGCATCAAAGGCACTAATGTTGGTTCCAGCTTAAACACTGCTGTGATCACGGTTGGAGGTCAGCACTAGATGTTAGCCCTATATTAGCATTTCAAAGTGCCTCGCAACCTAATTATTCATGGTAACAGCCACTGTCAGCTGATTCAGTTTGTAAGGTTTGGTTAAAGCCTAATGTAAATGAATTATTGCCCCTGTTTGGAAAAAGAAAATACACCAAAGCACCCCTGTCCATTAACCACAAAATACAACAAAATGAAGAATCGTCAATCTTTACATTAACTTATTGATATCATACTTTTTCCTTTATTTTAGATATTGTCATTTTGAAATCTCTATACATCTCTATGATTAAAAAAGAGCAACAGAATAAAATAAAATTTAAAAATTAGCCCACTACTGAGTTGTGCTACTTTCAGAAGACGTGGACGGCTCCCCATGTAGTTCTAAAGGGCTCCGTGGTGCCTGGGGACACTTTGTTGGTGACCCTTGGTCTAACATAAGGTTATGTTATGGAGCCTAGGCCGTAGTTCGACTGAATAAACTGATTACTCACTTTAATCTACCTACGACACAGCCAATCAGCATCCTAAGTTCATTTCAGGCCTCCGATCTGTAACTCGTCTGCTACCTAGTGTGCAGGCGGTGGTTGCACTGTGTGACTTCATTCAGATGACCCCGTTTCTATCCACCTCCAGCCCCTCCTCCACCATCATAGCTAAACTTCATCAGAGTTTCATTCCTCCCGGACCGCCATGTTGAGCCTGGTTCTGCCAGAAGTTTCTTCCCAACGGGGAGTTTTTCCTCTCCACTGTCACTTCATGCTTGTTCATCGTGGACAGGTTCTTTGAACCTGTGTTATCCAAGCTGGACTTCCATCTTCCTCTAATATCAGCTCAGGCAGTCCACTGGATCTCCCCATAAAGCTCAGGACACCGTCTCACTAACCAACAGTCTACAGACTGACTAACTTTATTTATCTCCACTCCACCACCAGTTTCAGGCCTGGTGGGGAAACAGCCCTGTTCTTTACTCCTGTTCATGCATATCTATCTAACTTCAGCGCTATGTTTCCTGCCGAGGTCTGAGGGCCAAAAACTAAAGTAATTCTATCAATATTTTTTTTCTTATTGTCCTTTCTCTCCATGTGAGTTTTTCAGATTGAAATAAAGTATGGCATAATCTTAACCTTTTCAGCCAACCAGAGTTACTCTTAGTAGCGTCGCCTGTAATTGAAATATGACAGCAATGCTTTTAACCACAAGCAAAGGCAAATGAAAGCACAATAGACTTAGAATTAGACAACCTTTATTGTTTATGCAGTGTATAAAGAACAAATTTTGTTTTGTACAGCCCTCATGACATTTCCATTTCTTAAAGTGCAGCAATGATCAAATGTAAACATTGTGAGAAAGAAAAAACATGGTGAAAAAAAGAGCATTGATATGGTCATTTTGATGTAGAGACTGTAAATCATATCACAGTAAATAGAAAAGAAACATTTTTATTTACATATAAAACTGTTAAAAATATAATGTATCAAATATTTAATTTATTTAATTATCATTCTTTCATTTAGATTTTACGGCTCTTTAACCTTTCACTTTTAGTCAAAACTTTTCCAGCACTGGCCAGGGAAAGACTATAATGAGACAAGCCACCAAGAGCCCAGTGGTTACTCTGGAGGGGCTGCAGAGTAGCCTAAAAATGGGAATTTAGCCTGAAGGTTCAGCTCTTCCTCTAACAATGCTCATACTGTAGTACACTGGATGACTTTTCATTTGGGAGGACTTTTCTGCATTAATAAGAATGAAATCACTAAAAAGAGGAGGAAAGACTCCTGAGCCCAGAAGCTATTCATGTCAATACCAAATTAGCATTGAATAATGGCATCCGTTTCCCCTTTCACTTGGCAGGCAGCAGGACAACAGTGGCCTGTAGAGATGTTGTGATGTAGCAGGGGGCAACTCTATAGTGCTTCATATCCTGCCAGAAAGAGATTCAATTAAAGCATTACTGATGCAGGGGGAGGGCTGAGCTGCTTGTTGTTATGAGGACTTACTTTGACCTGATCTGCAGGTTGGCACCAAAATGAAGTTGTAAGAGCTGCATAGTGACATTGTCAGTACCAAACCTTTATCTCTTTATTATGGAAATTATAAAAATAAATAGTTTAGGGATTAAATATTAAAGATGTTGTCAAATTATTTGGTAAAAATGTATATAAATAAGCTTTGATTGCAGATAAGTTTTTGGGTAGAAGCATTAACTCTTAAAAAATTGCAGTAGATTAGAAAAGAAAAATTATGAAGTCACTTACAAAGCAGCATATCTTTAATTTAAATGGTTATGAGCTAAACCAATCTCTTATTGCCATTTTTTTTATGCGATACTGTCAAAGCAACAAGACAACATGGGAAATTGCCTTACAAGACTGAAAAAAAATATGTGAGGATTTTTATGTTCTAACCGCTACACCGCTGCAACATCAAGTAATGCTTTTTGTTTCCCTTCTGTGTGAATCCGGGGTAATCCATTTCATGTTTCACTATTGTCAGCTTAAAAAGCATGGAGCATCTTTCAGCAAAGTGTTCTAAAATCTCTTGCTTTCTGTAGGCAAAGCCACCTGCTGTCCAGACAGTGGAAAGACGAGGTGTTGTCTCATTAGCAATTTGCATTACCTAACCCAAATTCATTCTATCTATCTATCTATCTATCTATCTATCTATCTATCTATCTATCTATCTATCTATCTATCTATCTATCTATCTATACATACATACATACATACATACATACATACATACATACATACATACATACATACATACCTTTTAAACTTGTATAATTATATCTTTTTAACCTTTTAAGCTCCTGGAATCTGATGGATGTCCTCTCTGTACTTCATAATCCTATTTAATACCTTTCATATATGTGAATCAATGTAATTAATCTTCTCTTATTAACAATTTTTTCAATTTTAAATACATTATATATATATATATATATATATATATATATATATATATATATATATATATATATATATATATATATATATATATATATATATATATATATATAGATAGATAGATAGATAGATAGATAGATATCAAATTATTTGTTCCTTGATGACTGTTTTAATTCCTATTTAAATTATCTGCGATCTAAAGCGGCGTTTTTAATAAATTGGGCTAAAAAAATGTTGATCTCACCTTCCCTTGAAAAATAAATATCCTACTTGATCTATGGTTTAATTTCTAACAAGAGTTTTTCTCATACAGGCCTATTCTAAAGTTATTACTGTGTAACCAGCTCCTCCCTTTATTGCAACATTTCCTCATGTTCACCTGTGCAGATCAACCCTTTAACCTCCATGCTGTGTGTTTGGTACCGGGCCGGGCCTGGCAGAGCTGTCCGGAGAACCTCCACCCCTGAGCGGCCAGCAGGAGGGGCCGCGCTGAGGTGTTCGAGGAGCCGTAAAAACTGCTGGTGTGTCGTAAACCAGGTGTTTTTTCGTTAAGGTGGGGGAAGGGATGAGAGTCGGGGTGAGGAGGAGAGGGGCGGGTGAGGGGAGGAGGTAACTTGCGGAACGGCTGCGCTTCAGACCCAGCGAGAGGATCATGGCGGATGGCCCCAGGTGTAAGCGCAGAAAACAGGCGAACCCGAGGAGGAGCAGCGGTGAGTCCAAACTCTACTCAAACCGCCTGGAAGCGAGCCGGACAGTCTGTCCGGAAGCTTCTCCGCTTTGGTAAAGTCCTCTTGGGGACTTTTGGGAGCGAGTTGAGGCTCATAGCGGGGACTTTTTTTTCTGACGGGCGTCTGCGTGCGGTGGTGTACCGTTATACCTGGCTGCCTTCTGTCCGCCTAGCGGTGCGCTGCCTGGCCCTCAGAGGACCGTTATCTGTCTGCCTGTTAGAATAAGCACAGGAGCGCTTCCTCCTCGGATCTATCCTCCACTTTCTTTCAACCATCTTTGCTTTTTTAGCACTTTCTCAACACTTGGCGGCAGGTTGAGGGGCTTTCACGTAACAACGTGGCCCGCTCTAGTTTAGGGATTTTTTTTTTAGGGCGAGGTTGTTGCGGGGTTAGTTGCAATGCTAACTTGCTGCCACATCGGGCCGGACGGAGCTTTTTATTTTTATTTTCTCCTCCCGTTCAAAATAATTGAACTTCGCCTGTGTTGCTTTTGTGGCCGCATGGTAAATTGAGAAAGCAGGAGTTCGTGTTGTGTTCAATGTTGTGGGATTGTTTAATTTATCTCCTCTTCATATCGCTTTTATGGCCACAACTGAAGCAACACATGTGGCTTTGTTGAGGTAAGAGTTGGAATTATAGTAGCTATTGTTTAAAAGTCGACATTTTGTCTCCTAGGATCTCTGCACCTGCAAGAAGGAAGGGATTTTACTGTTTTTGAATATTTCAAGGAAGCTTATATCAGTAAAAAATAAGGTTCACCTGTCTTTGCTAATCATTAATAAACTACCCCTCATACTATCTTTCATGTTTGTTTTTTTAACTTGTTTTTATATATATGGAGGACCAACTCTGCCATATTTAATGCAGAAATAAATATCATTCAGGAAATATATAGGGTAAAAAATACAAAGGAAAAATAAAACAAAAATATTATATCATGCACATAAATAAATACTGAAAAAAAAAAAATCAGTTGAAGATAATAAGGGACAATAAATAAATATGGGTATTATTACATAGGTGAATAAATAAAGAAGCTAATTAAAAGATATATACATTTATTTTTTACTATGTAATTTAATTTATACCTGCATTTATTAGTTTATTGTATTGTATTATTTATTTATTGAACATTTATTTATTTATTTTTAAATATGGTAGAGCTGGTCCTCCATATAAATATGTATGGAGACTGTAAAACATGCCTTTAGCTGACAGAGGAACCCATTTAGAGAGCAGTAATTATATCTAATTTGTAATAAAAAATATATATATATATTATAATTTTTTTATTTCAGATAAAAAAAGCTTTTTTTGTCTGTCAATATGCTCTATCCAGAACTCCTCAAGTGGAACCTTTTAGTTTCAACTGGTTTAATTTAACAAAAACTCTTCTTTAATGAACCTTTTACTATCCCATTATTATCAGAATCAGAAATACTTAAATCGATCCATCAAAAAAATTTTCAACAGATTAATCGAGTTGCAAATGAATCGTTAGTTGCAGCCCTAATAGTGTAGATGAATCTATAAAGTAGAATATCATTATAACGTTATTTATTTTATAAAAAAAAATAATCCACATATTACACTGGCTAATTACAAAGAAATCAATGTATATTAAGTTTCTATTGATTTTAATGACAGGTCTTTACAGCTCAAAAAAAACACCATCCTTCACTGTACAATAAAAATTAGAATATAACATAAGACCAATAATGCAAGGGGCTTTTAATACAGAAATTTGTTGTTAATAAAATGTGCAGAAGCAGAAGGGTCAACCACACAGCTTGACAGTGATGGTTTATATCTCAATTAGATAGAAAATCAGGAAGCTTATGTATTTTAGTCATTCAGTTCAATAATTTAAAGATATTCAGTTCATCCAGCATCATATAAAGCCTTTTGTTTTTGTAATTTTGAGAATAATACCTTTTAGCTAATGGTCACCCACACTTAAGTTTCTTAAAAACTTATTTTTCATCAAATAATAAAAACAAGTATTTTAATCATACAGAAAAGTTATGTTTTAGACACTTTATGCCCAAAAAGAGTCAATAGAAAGGCTGTTGTCTTGACAGTTTTCCAGCAGACTATCATTGACACTGATAGGGAGGATAAGCCACTAAAAGCTGTTAAAAAATAGGCTGTACTGATTTGTCCAATGATGTTTATAGAAAGTTTAGTGGAAGGAAAAGGTTCCCGACAACAAAGGTGCATAAAACACTAAACACGTTGTCTTACTGTTTATCGTTTTCATGGAAAATAAGAAATTCAGCTTCACTCTCATAATGATAACATCTACTCCCCATATATTTCATAGGAACTATATAAGCAAATATTTGTTCATATGAGCAACTATTTGAAATCATGTTTTAATCCATTTTCGTAAACAATGCATTACACCACTTTATGTAGCTGCTGTGCTACGGTAGCCATCTTTTAGAGCGGTATTTGTTTGCTGCACTCAATCATAATACATTTTTGTTGAGACATCCGGCTCAAAATGTTCAGATAAAACGCGGAAAGAAATTCAAAAACGCAAATAAGACTCCTTAGACGACATCCTCAGAAAATTAAATTCCTTTTTTAGAAAAAAAAAGAATTATAAAGCATCCTCTGAAGAAAATTATGTGTTGGATTGTCAGCAGGGGTTTGTGTATGTGTCAGAGGAGGGGTGATGTGGGGGGATGAGTGTCTGCCTGCAGGGGAGTAATCCTCACAGCTCTGCAAAAGAAACCGTTTTAAAATCTTCTTGTTCTGGATGTGAAGCAGCTGAACAGTTTTCCTGATGGTGGTTTGGTTCTTTGGCAGCATGTCTGGTCTTTCTCTGGACCTGAGCAGCATACATGGAGTCCAGATCCGGTTAATGGCGTCCCACAATCTCCTCTGCTGTTCCTCCTGATGTGTCCTGTGCATGCAGCTCCCATGACCACACTATCATGCTGATACACAGGATGCTTTCAGTTTGTAGCAGTTAGTGAGGCAAATGAGCAGAGAGTCAGCTTCCTGAGAAAGAAGAGCTGTTGTTGAGCCTCCTTCACCAGGTGGGAGGAGTTCTCAGTCCAGGAGCCCAGGAACTTTCTGCTGACCTCCTCCCCCTGGTATGCAGAGAGGAGCATTTCCACTCTTCCTGGACCTTCTTGGTCTTTCTGGTGTTCAGGATAGAGATATTTCAAAGAGAAAATTGTGATGGTAATGCATTTTTAAAATACCGTTCCCACTTATATCATTGTCGCAAAAAATTATTTACAAACAATTCTGATTAAAATTTTTCCATATCCAGAGAGATCCAGAGTTAGCTCCCAGCTTCAGCTACTACAGCTAGAAACCAAACCTCAGTATGGCTGAAATCTTGAGACCTGAGCCTTCAGAGGCAGATAAAGGCAGTTACTAGGTCATCCTTTCACCTGAAGAACATTATTGTTTTACTTGATGTGTTTTTTTATGTACCTGTCATTTAATTTAATGTATCTCTGTTTATTATGTAACTTTGTTGCCTCTTGGCCAGGACTCCCTTGAAATTGCGGTTTTTAATCTCTTTTTCCTGAGTAAATAAAGGTTAACTAAATAAAATCTGCAAGATAAAAGGACTGATGTTGGTAGATAGAGAAGAACAGCCCATATAGGAGTTTGTGTCGGATTCATACAACATGAACTGTGGATGGATTCATTAGCAGAGCAAGGAAAATCACTGACACATTATTTATGTTACACCTCTCCTTAAACAGAGACAATACCAGGAACACCTGTCCTGGGCTAAGAATAAAGTAAAACCTGCATTTTATTTGGAAACAAATGACCAACACAGATTCAAGAGTAGATGGGAAGAGAATCTAAGCTGCACACGGTCAGAAGAACAGACTACCAGGACAATGACAATGTGTGGCACTAAAGCCTTCATTCTGCTCACAGGCTTTGTAAAGATGCTGGTTTCTTTTTGGCACCTTCCCACGCTGCCAAAATGGCTGATATCTTCTTTAATGATCATGGCATCACTAAGTTGGATGGACTGGCATATTCTCCAAATATAAATCCTACTGAAAATTTGTTGAAAAGTCAATAGGAAGATGAAACTAGCGGAGGCAACGTTACAGATGAGCTTAGGGTCACTATTTAAGGAAACCTGGGTTTGGTAACCTGCCTGCAGAGCCACAGGTTGATCTCATCCATCCAGGTGAAATGGATGCAGTGATTCATGCAAAAAGGAGGCCTGACCAATTATTAGGTGTTTGTACTGTACAAAACATTGGCATACTTTTCAGTAGATTGTTATTTTTTTTTTAATATCTTCCTTTATCTGGTCCTAATGTAACTGCCTGGGAAACTAAGGTTTGGGTTTTTATAAAGATGAACAGAAATAAAAATTTTAAATGTCACTTTGTGTAATAAAGCTATAATGTATCACAAGTATTTTCTTAATTTTGATAGTAAAATATTCGCTTTTCAATTACACTAAACTGCTGAAATGTTGAGAGTTTTTTCTTTAATTACATATTTGGAGCTTTTTATTTGAATCCATTTGGTCATGCCTTTTTCACATCATGAATATCCTCACTGCTTTAGTATCCTACATGTTACAACCTTAATGAAACGTTAGATGTAAGGGAAAGACGTCATCTTTGAGGCTCACCACGCCCACAAAGCTTATTTATTAACACGACTTTGACTAGGAGTAAAATGCATAAGATAAACTGCATAACTACTACTGCTTTAATTAAAGGGCTGCCAAAAGGCCGTTGCCTTTGGCTGGTACAAGTTGAGTCCCGGTTGGGGTATTATTCCATGGCTGACAGCTGCATTCAGTTCCTGAACAAGTCAAATAGCAAAGGACTGAAACTACAAAGGTAGAAAATTGCAAAACGAGCACCTAATTGGAACGCTTAGTTTATTAGGATTGGGTTAAATGCTCTTTATAAGCTGTTATGCTCGATATAGCAACTAGCCACTGGCTTATCTCTGAGGTGTTGAGGACTTAAAAAAACAACTTACATTTTTAGCTTGTTCATATAATACATGCAAATTTTGCTGTAACATTAGTAATGTGGCAACTGAAGGAGATCTACCATGGTGGGCACCTACAACTGCCAAGCTATGATCTTATGTAGTGTCCAGATATAAGTTAACCCTTTATAGGGCAAGTTAGCGTTTTTGATCACTTGCATACCCTTTAAAAATGTCCTCCCCGTCCCTCAGTGAGCTCTAGAAGCACAAGATCTATATCCAGCCATTCAGCAAAGATACCACTACATGGCTGTACATCTTATTTTGGCCTTTGACCAATTAGATGAGCCCTTGAATGATATATTACCTACTGTGAATTAAGTTGAAAAAAGTCAAGAAAAAAAGGTGGAATAAAAGAAGAAATTGACATTATGGAAAAACTGACATAATTTGAGACTTTAGCAAACTATAATGGAAGAAAAGTGGATAAAAAAGACAACATTCAAGGTGAAATAGAGAAATGGCTCTCAAGCAAAGGTTATATCCAGAGTGTTATGTTATATTCAATGTAAAGTATTCATGTACATTGTGTATGTAAACAACTGTGAAAAATGCTAATAAACTGTTGAATGTTAAAAAAAGTAAATAAGCCTAGTTAACAATTGTATTTAGGTTTATAAACAAAGTATTAAGTGCCAGTATCAGCATTAACGCCTCTAAGGTTATGTTGTACAAAAAAAGGGTGTATCTTTCACACTCAGAGTGTTTTTCATGAATTTCTTATAGAAGCTCTTTTGTATTTTTTCTTAATATATTTGTGAAAGTTGGTGTTTCTTGTTGTTACATTGACATTGATTTTTGCCATCAATATATATAAAAAAATTTTTTTATGCTACAAAGGTAATAAGGTATAGTCTTGGATTCAAATAACACTATTGGCTTGAAATTTAGATTTTCAAAGTATTTCACTGTGCCCTATAAAGGGTTAATGAGGTTAGAGTAGTGAAAATATCACATACATTCATAGAAATTTCTCTTACATCACCTGTATTTTTGTTTGCTCAGGTAAAATACCAATACCATCAAAAGAAAGTGATAAATCCTCTTTCCATGACTGTATCCACTCATTTTGTTGATTTATAACTGGAATACCAAAGCTCTTCACTTGCAATTGCAGTTTCTTAAACATCACAAAACCTGGATTTTGTTCTTTTTCTAAATTTTAACAAATAAATATCCAATATGTTTATCTGAGTTTGAACTAATAAAATTCCGACTGTGTGTTTTTGTGTGGAGGGCTATTTCTGTGAAGAAGGGGAAGTTTTATTAATAGAATTTCACCAGAGATGGGTGTGGTAGCTTTAAAGTCGTAGGGAAACGGCTGTTCCAACCGTTGCATTTCCGAAATTCTCCTGAGTGGTGCACGACTTTTCACGCGTGGATAAAGTGAATGTGATTGGTTATCAAGAGGGTGGGGTTGTTGTGGTGAAAGATTCACAAGCAAGTTTGTTTGTGGCCGGTTTGTCAGAAGGATCTTGCTAACTAATTAGCAACTTAGTGCTAGTAGGTTCCCAATGGGAAATTCCATTGGGACCAAGTAGCACTAAATTGGTGACTTAGAAACGACACTGTCAAGGAACGCTATGGACAGAGGAAACATGCAAGAGGAGGAGAGTTTAGTGTCGGAGGTCGTGGATGTGTCTCCTCCGTCATACATTTTTATTTAGAGAAGGAAAGCGGGGAAAAAGATGTTGTGGAAGAGGACGCCAGGGCGGCAGAAGCTTGGTTTGGTGTAGAAGGCTTACAGCTGTACATGTTTGAGCCCTTGCCTCGCAACGCTCCCAGTTCTGTTAGCTCTACGCCTGCTGAAGACACAGACGTCCATCCCCGTGAACACTGGGACGGAATTCAATGGTAAAGGAAATGATTCTTATTTCAACCGTTGCATATATTAGCTGCGACATGAATCAAGATGCTATGACCGAAAAAATTTGATTGACAGATGATTGCTGGTATATGATTGGCCGAATTTAGGTGTTCAGGCTGACATATAACTCACTGGCCTGCATAAAAATAACGAAAAAAACTCAGATTTTAAGACAGGATTTTTTTTTTAAATAGAAATTTTTTACATTTTGGGACAATATGGTCTGATAAAGATTACATTTATAGACATGTTTAAGCCAGAATGATATGACATTTAATTATGACTTCCCTAAGACTTTAATCGTCACAAAACCTGGATTTTTTAAATTTGTTTTTATTTTAACAAATAAATATTGATATTAAAATTCTGACTGCGTGTTTTTGTGTGTTTTTCTGTAAAGAAGTGTAATCTTAATATAAATAGAATTTCTCCAGGGATGGGTGTGATAACTTTAAATTTAGGCAATGAGACAGAGCCTCTGATTGGTCCGTTTCCTACCTGCCTTCTGCTCTTCATAGCGCTTTCCAGCCAATAATAAAACCCCACAAATAGAACCGTTTCCATTATAATAAAACGTTGGGTGTGTGAGTTTGAGCCGGAGGGGCAGGAAATCACCTTTTTTTTCTTTTTTTTTTCTCCCTGCTGCTGACGCCACGACGGTGACTGTGCGTCTGTACAGGAGCCATCATCATCATCATCCCCACCATCATCATCATCATGTTTACCTGAACGCGGATAGCGGGGCGGACAAATGCTCTAGAAATAAACACAAATTCCACCTGCGGCTCTCAGGATCCTCTCTCCGTTTCTTAAAGGGATCACCGAGCCGGGATTAGCGCTCCAAATGTCAACCTGTGCAGGTAGAGAGGCGGATTATTTTATTTTTCTATTATTTTGGTAGTTTTTTTTTTTTGAGTCATGCCAGCCTCGCTTGGATGCTCGCCTCCCTCTGTTCTCGCGGGATTTATGGCATTTCTGACCCACTTGTGCATGCTTTATCTCTCCTTTTATGTGCTGCTTTATGTGCGTCTGGTCGCGCGCACCCCACGCGCTCTCTGTAAATCTGTGCATGCGTGTGCAAAAAGGAGCGCTGCATAAGGTGGTTTTTCCTCCAGTGTTACCTCTATATAACATCGCCCCTTTTTCTATTAAAAAGATCCGATTAGGATCTATTGTCCAGCGGTGATGCAGGTGGCTCTATGTGGAGAGAATGGCGGTCAGAGCCGCTGCTGCAGTGAAGGTGGGGTTTGTTCTCCTGGACGGGAGACAGCCAGGTACGCAAGGTGATGCAACACCTATAAAGGTGCAATTACTGTTGTTTTGCTCGACATTTAAAGGAGCGAATCCTGCTTTGAATGCTTTCATTTTGCTCATTACGTTTCTTTTTTTCTTCCTAAATCATAAAAGGCGTCTCATGGTGGAGGTAGATCCACCGAGGCGCACAATCAAGATGGCAAAAGGTGTTCAGTGTGTCATTGCGCAGCGCTTTCCTCCTCCTCCACCTCCTCCCCCTCCTCTCTGGCGTTCAGCCCGCCTCCTTTCAGACGTGTGTCGGTCATATTTTGATTCCACCTGACACTGGCAGCTGGATCACAGGCGCCTCTTTTGATTTTCATTAGTCTGAGCTGAGGGTCCCATGACCCCCTGCCAGTCCACCTTAATGAGGCAACCAGCTGCTGATACCTGCTGGAATATCTCAGAACCTGCAGGTTTTGATTTAGTTAGTTTTCATTTTACACACTTTTTATTATCAGTATATCAGGGTTTCCGTGGGTCATTAAAAGTTATTCAATTATTATTTTTTAAATGAAAGCTTTAATTGGCATTAACATTCATTAAAGTCGTAGGGAAGTCATATTTAAATGTCAAATCACTCTGGCTTAAACATGTATATAAATGTAATCTGTATCATACAATAGTGTCCCAAAATTTAGAAAATTCCTATAAAAAGAAAAAAAAATGCTGTCTTAAAATCTGTGTTTTTTGTTGTTGTTTTTTTCTCGTTATCATATATCAGCTTGAACAACTAAATCTGACCAATCATATATCAACGGTCATCTGTCAATCTAATTTTTTTTGGTCATAGCATCTTGATTCTTATGTCGCAGCTAATACATGCAAAGGTTAAAATAAGAATAATTTCCTTTCCCATTGAGTTCCGTCCCAGTGTTCATGGGGATGGACGTCTGTGTCTTCAGCAGGCGTAGAGCTAACAGAACTGGCAGCGTTGCGAGGCAAGGGCTCAAACATGTACAGCTGTAAGCCTTCAACACCAAACCAAGCTTCTGCCGCCCTGGCGTCCTCTTCCACAACATCTTCATCTCCACTTTCCTCCTCTAAATAAAAAATGTATGATGGAAGAGACTCATCCACGACAGCGCCACTTACAGGCCTGGCATACATTTTGCAGCGTTTTCATGCATTCGTGTGGACGATCACATTTATTTTACGTCTCCGTCTTTACGACAAACGTTCTGGAAAATATTAGCGTTTCGCGTTCGTTTTGACTTCGTGTGGACGGGGCCTAAAAAACACTTTACATGCACGGGTCACTTTTTATTATCACACTGAAAAAAGTGTAACATGTAGCTGTTCATTCAAACTAATGACTGTCACTCTAAACTGGATAGAATTATTGATTTGATTGTGTAACTCATTCTTTTTTGGATTTTGAGACATCAAGTTTGATTTAACCTGAACTAAATACACGTCTAAAGGGCCCAAAAAAGTTTTTGATTTCTCTTAATATGTTTATATATATTCATGACCTAGAGGTAGTTTTTTTGTTTGAGTCACATGTGAATTGAGCTTTGAACGCTGTCAGAGCACATGATCAAGTCCAAGTGAGGGGGCGACAGTGGCCTTGGGTGTAGGAGTTTGGCCTAAAAGCGAAGGGTTGACGGTTTAAGCTCCGGCTTTAAGTGTTGTTGTTGCATTGCCTACTGATGCAGGTCAGAGTAGTGGTGGTGCCAGTGTACAGCAGCCTCGCTTCTGTCAGTGAACTGCTGTGGCTACAATGTAGCTTGCTACTATCAGTTTGTGAGTTGCTGACGTTAGCTAGCCAAAAGCCCTCGCTCGTTTAACCGGGCTACACCCAGAGCTAAACAAACATTGCTTGAAGGTACAGTGGGGAGTTTTTTTCGAGTTAAATGCTGGATACCCGGCCGTCACTGGCAGCTAGATATTATAAAGAGCAGGAAGGCTGTTGTTGCATGTTAGTTTAGTTAACATCATTTTACATCACCTGCATTCACACCATTTAAGGCTATATTAACAATTAATAAATACGTAATATGTAATAAATTTGTAATCTGTTTCCCTGGTGTTTTTTTTATAGAGTTTGTAAGATCGGAAATGGAAATTATTTTTGAAGTAAAGTCTTAGTCTTAAAGATTATAATTTGGTTATATTTAAATTAATTAACTGGTATCGACACAAACATTAATTCATGTTAATTTAGTAAGTAAGTAAATTAGGTTGGTTCAATTTCAATATATTAGTTTGGTTCATCAACTGAAATGTTCAGCAAATCATTTGGGTCAAGTGCAGTATTATTGTTTACGTCAACATAAAATAACCAGGTCATAACTCGTGATTAAATTCAGATTCTGTGAATTCAAATATTTTAGATGTAATATCTGGACATCTTTTTTTTTTTATTTGAGCTAGGTTATACTTTTTCCAGTGGAGTATATGAAATTAAACTAGATTATATCCGATTTTTATGCTCTGTTTGACAGTTAAAATAGAATTTATTTCTAAATAAATTAAGACTAGGCTGAAATAGCGATTTATTTATTTATTTTAATATTTAACTAAACTATAAATAGTTTCCCCCATTAAGTAAACATAATCTATCTCTGCTATTGACAGTCTCTTCATTCCCATCATATTTTACTTTACTTTTAAAAGTTGCACAGGTATGCAGCTCGTTATTTGATCACATATGCTTTCACAATAAAATGAACATCATCTATTATAAAATAATAATTTCAATATGCTAACAGGAAGCTAGGCTAATGCATGCTATTTCTATCTCTTCTTTATCTCTGTTTAAATCTAGAATAGTTAAAACGAGCGTTACCTGATCTGGAATACTCCTCTCTCTTTAAAGATTTTTCAAAGGAGTGTTGTTGAGGATTTAGCCTGATGAGAAGTGCTTTTATTACATGTAAACTCGCTTAGCTGCACCTCTAGTAAAACTGGTTGAAGCTAAACTAGGCCTGTTCTTAACAGTTTCCTGTCATTGTATTTTTATAAACAGAATACAAGTTTGTATGAATCCCTATCTGTTTTATAGAATCTATGTTTAATGTGGATGAATTCAGTTAATGTTTAGATCATCTGAATAATTTAGATGATAAAGCTGAGCTACTTAAAGGTAGCCCAGAGTAATAGAGCTGTCACCCTCAAACTGAAACTCAAGGTTCAGATGATGTTAGATTTCTCAGAAATGATTTTAATTTTTCAAGCCTTCAAATCTATGCAATCTGTTCAGCTTTATGACTAACATACATGTCTCCACCTAAGGTAAAATATTCACAGTTTAATTTTCTTTACTCTTTTAACTGTATTCCCTCAGGGCAAAGTAAAGTAAATATAGTGTGTTATCAACTACAAAACCAGGAGTCCACCAGTGCAGAGAGTTTCAGCTTATCAGAACTCTCCGCATGTTTTAATATGGATAAGCAATGACTGAAATGTAGTGTGCATAAGAAACAGTTGTTGGTGAAGACCTCTTCAAACTTGGAAACAAAGTCCAGTGGATTGTTTTAAACTTTCTTTTTTGGAATAAGACAGTTATTTAAAAAGATGGATATTACAGTGAATGTTATTAATGTTATAATACTTGCATCTGCAAATGCTGTCCATGATGAGACAACTTATTATGGAAAGGGACACAAATTTAATGAAGTTACCTGCTAACTTTTAAAAAATTGTATTTAGTAAAAATAGTTTCCTGTCCTTTAAAAATATGATTTCCACAAGTAAAGAAAAGTCAACTTAGATTCACATATAAACACCCGAAACCGTAACTTTGACCTTTTTACCTAAGTTCATAACATTTCTGGTAGAAACAGATCTTCCAGAGTTATTCCAACAGTTTGAAGGAAACAAAGCGACTGCAGTCCTGCTACCTTTGGTCGTGGCTTCATTATCCTGCACCTTTAAAGGGCTCCATGTTTGTATATTCATGGATGCAGGCTTGACTGTGCTGTAATCTTACACTGCAATTTAGGGACTGGAGGAATGCAGCCTGGTGTTAACATACCTTTACAGGATAAACAGAGCGGCCACCTCCCAGGCTGGAGTCAGCAACAGCTTGGCTCCTCGCCGCCCTCTGTCTACAGGAAGTGAAAACTTAACTCGCTGGATTTGTGTAATTTATGTTCCCTTTTTTAGTTTATACTGTCCTGTTTTATCCAAAGTACAGCGTTATATCTAGAGGAGACTTTAGAAGACTTTTTAGTTGTTGCTTGTATCTATTCGTGCACCAAATAACTACATTTAAAGAGACTAAAATGGTAAAGAATACATCAGTTTGCTGCCTGAGAGGTAGATAAGGAACATTTTCTCAAGTGTGTTCCTTTTAACCTGCTACTGAAGTTGTAATGCATTGCTAAAGGTTAGCATATCTTGTTCTTAATTTGCTCGGCATATCAAATCTGTATTGAATAGTTCATTCTGCAGAGGACATTTATTAGACCACCTTCTTCGAATAAACCCAAATGATTCTTTTCTGCGTATGAATGTGCTACAGCCAGTCTGAGCTGAGCTTCTCTGCTTCCAGCTGTTTAACGCTGCAAAGCAGTCATGTGAGTGTCTTGCCTCCAAGGGAACACTAAGCATATTTGCAGCTAACTTGATTTGCCATAGACTTGATTCACCTTAGTGCTCTGATTAGAAAATGCAGTTACTCTAATCCAACTTGTTATTGTAGCATTATCCTGGGTATATCTTCTCTTTCGTCTCCAATGAATGTACATAATTTTATATGTATTCCATCGGTGTTATGTTAGTATGTTATTGGTGCGTGTTTGATTGTTTGAAATGGGGGTCAGGAACTGATCTGGAACCTGTGATTATTCTTGTGACTTTCTCCTCATGCTGAAGCGCCTGGGGCTGCATGTTTCCTTTGCAATAGTGGGCCTGTGGAATGACAAAGCACCACAGGATGTCTTCACTAAGTCAGCATTAACCCCTCCCCGTTGCCCTTTTATGGTGCAGAGGGGCGGTGCATTGTGGCCAGTGATGCTGGTGCTGTGACTAATTGAGGAGAGTGTATAATGTGTGTGTTTGTGGATTTGAGTGTGAATGTGGGAAACTGCTACTTTCCTTTAAGCTTTGCATAACAACACAAGCTCTTTTGTTTGGGTTTACATGCATTAACATGTAGCCTCAGAGGTAAAATGATCAACAGTCACAGTCTTACTGTTGTGTGTCAGTTAAAACCAGAGTAAATCTGATGCATCTGATTGAAACTGCAAGTAAAAAATGTTCCACTTTATTAGTTTTATTGTATTTATGGAGTTTGAGTTTTATTTATTAACTCCTTTTAAGGTAAATCTCTCATTATTGCCGAACAGTTTCCATGTCCCTGCTGGAAGAAATAATTCCCCGCAGCATGATGATGCTAACAACGTGCTCCACTGTAGTGGTGGTTTATTTAGGATGATGAGGAGGAGCGGTGTTTTAAATTTTGTTCCGTTTGAGCAGTAAACTAATTTTTAGAAATTAGGGCAGAACAATTTAGCCAAAAATCAAAATTGACGCTATGTTCAACCAATACTGTGGTTGCGAGTCTGTTGTTGTTACATTGGATTTTATTTACAGGTATCAGAAGAAAAAAATCTGAATTTACATAAACACTGCACTGTTTTGCATATTAAAGTCACACATCAATTTCCTGTCAGATTTTGCTCCATGTTGAGGGTAGCATCAGCCTAGTGGTTAAGGCATAGAGCAGAGGTAACAATTAGAAATCAGCTTTGGTCCGAATAAAAAAAGAAAATCAACAACCAGTAAAGGTCAGGAGACATTTTTTTTATTATATCTGTTACTTTAAACGCTGAAATAAAATGAGGTGATTTTACATCCGTGTTATACATTGAATTTTTAAATAAAAAAATAAAAATATATATAAAAAAGAAATTTTTCCATTTTAAAATCTAAAGTGTATTTTTCAAGTAGAGAACAACGATTGTTCAGTTCAGTATAAAGACAATATCCTGATTCACATATTTTATAAAACACCTGAACTGACCGTTTTTTGGGTTTTTATTTCTGTCTTAATGAGAGCAGAGGGCTTTATGCTGCCCTGCAAGGCTTTAAACCTGGGTTCTTCACTGCAGTTCTTCCAGCAGTCCACACTTTCTTTCACCTTTCCTCGTCGTCTTCTCCTTCTTTCCCATCGCTTGCCACAGGTTTGCCTGCTGTGAATGAAGTAGCAGCAGCAGCAACCCAGACTGACAGCAGCTCATTGGTAATTAGTATCACGTGTAGCCTGGTCCCGGGCGCTCTGGAGGGCTTTACTGTATTAACAAGACAAGCAGTGTAAGTGAAGTTGGACAACATGCGATATTTTATAAATGTTTTAAATGGGTCCGAATTAGTAAGCAGGGGGGTCCGGATCCGGGCGCAGTCCGATAATCTGTGACTTCTGGCATAGAACTTGAAACCCTGAGGTTCTGAGTTGGGGCCCCACTCCCACAGACTGCCACTCTGGGTCTCTGAGCAAGACCCTTAACCCCACACTGCTACCGGGACGCCCCACAATGGCAGCTCACTGCTCCCCAGGGGGATGGGTTAACCCTCACTAGTCAGCGAAATACTTTGCTAATCAAAATTTCAAGCCAATAGTGTTATTGGAATCCATGACAACTATGGGAGAATTATCCTGCTATAATGCAAGAGCACATCATTTCAATTTGAGAAAAGAATTTCATCTTCTTGCACTCAAAACTTATAATGCTCACACTCAAAAGATGCGCTCTCTCTCAAATATTTTCTCTTCTCTCTCAAATCTTTGTTTCTTCTCTCAGATTTAATGTTTCTTGCACAGATACTTTTTCCTCTCGCTTGCCTCTTTCTCTTCGCGCACAAACCGTAGGCTCTGCTTGCGGATTTTTTTTGCTCTCTCTCAGATTGGATTGGATCGTCGCCTAGCAACCTTTCCAGCCAATAGAACGACAGCCTCGGAAAGGGTGCGCTGAGGGACGGGGGAAACTCCATTTGTAAGGGGTATGCAAGTGATCAAAGACGCTAACTTGCCCTATAAAGGGTTAAATGCAGAGGAAAAATTTCTCCAATCAATAAAGTTCAATTATTATTATTATTAACCTATCATACACAATCTAATATATTGAAGCCTGTGTTTGTAATGTGAGAAGATGTGTAGAAGTTAAAGGAGTGCGAATGCTTATGCTCTGTACAGTCTGTGGAGTGAATGTGTCACATTTGAGGTACAGATACTGAGGGCGTTTTTTCAAGCAGAGAGGTGTCGGCTGTTGCACAGGTGTGACTGGCCTGTGCTGCTGCCTGTGAACTCTCAGCGTCAGGCTTATTTTTAGTCAAGGTGAAAGGGAAATGGCGTCCTGTCCTCTGATTTAAAATGAAACCGAGAGCAACTAATTGTGTCACTCAGTTTGAGCTTAGTCAACTTCGGTTCTCTTTAGAAAAGTTTCAACTTTTTAATAGAAAGCTTTTCATCATTTTTATCTTTTCATGTATTTTGGAGGTAATTGAGGAATAAACTGATTATTTAATGAAAACATGACTGTATCTGGTGTTATAGCTCTGAGCTCTTAATGCTGAATGCTAATCTTAAACAAAATTTAAGCGTGGAACCGGAACTGAAGTCTGATGAACTGCTTGGTTCTTTTTTAGCTTGGCTCTGCTGATTTAGATACAGAACCTACTTCTCATTCAAGCATCTGAATATTCATGTGTTGAAAAAGCTCCCAGCTAAAACTCCCCTCTCAGTGCTTGTTGAGAGCCCACTCTCTAAAAGCCACCTTGTGGTGAAGTAGCTAATGAATGCATTATAGATTTTTTAGAAGTTTTATCTTAGAGTTTGTGTGGAAGACGTGAGCATGCAGGCCTCCGTTTCAATGCAGAAAGAATCCCATTCATAGTTGTTTTAAGAGAGAAAACGGAGAGAAAGTCCTTCACATTCAGCCAGTCGGGAGCTTTTCTCCCTCTTCTTTGGTGGCGGTAGAATCTGTAAACCCCTGCAAGCCCAATTCTCTTGTTTCCTTCAGCCTGAAAGGCAAAGTGGATAAAAAAAACTCAGCTCAGAGGGGGAGGGCCATGAGGGTCATGAGGGCGAAAAAGAGCGGGGATCCAGGTGGAAAAAGGGTCCCAGCATTCTCGCGCACCTCGCTCTTCTAGCTGGTCCATCTTCACGAGTCTTTTTCCTCATTGGCGGTCATAAAAACAAAGCAAGCTGGTAAGGTACTAAACAGGAAATACGCATAGAGTAGAGCAGATGTAGATTTGACCAATCAGAGGCCTCCTGTCTGTGGTCACCTACAATTTTGGAGAGGAGCACCAGAGTTTCTGCAGAAGGGGCGGGGCATATCTGCATTAACTGCGACACGCAGACGACCTGGTTTCTGAGTATAAATCAGCCTTTACTGTTCCTCCCAGCCCACTTGTAGATAAACAATAGCTGCACTAGTTTCTATAAGGAATGCATGAAGATATCCTACCTTTTTTGTACTATTTACTAGCTGAGCAGCAGTTTTATCAACAGATAAACACTGCTGCTCAGCTATGTTTTACTCTGGGATCTATGGAGCCAGAGAGTTGTTTGTATTTTGATCTGGAAGCACAGACTTCCAAAAAAAAAAGCTTTGAGTAAACTTCAATTATTCATAACTTCAGGGGATAAATGTGCTCAGTGCTTTTCCTTCTGTTCTGTATAAAAAGCTGATATTAGCTGCTGCTTATTAGGAGTATCATTTAGCAAAAGGTGGGGGAGGGGCATGTACATACATTTGTTAAACCTTATTTGGCTTTTCTCTGGTTATAACGGGTGGGATAGACAATGTTTCTTTAGGTCTTTTTTCTAAGTGCTCTCTGAACGATGGATTTTCTTTCAAGGAAATAAAACAGTTTCTGGTTAAATCTTTCTGGGTATTTTCTACTCCAATCAGGAAAAGCTGAACAGAAGAATGTTAAATGGGCAGTAGGATGGTAGGGGACTTCTGAGCAGAGCCACTGTTCTCAGGAGACATTAATCATGGGAGATGGACAGGTGGGTTAGGAGGGGCCAGACTTACTAAAGACACTCGTGAGACTGCAGAGGGACCGGCAGCAGGAGCAGGAGCAGGACAGGTGGGAGTGGAGGAGCAGAGAATTAGATTAGAAGCACTGCAGAATGATTTATTGTCTCCCGTTTCTTTACTCAGCTCTCCATTTAGGGAATATTTTTTGATTGAAGCCGGAAATTGAAGCAGATAATGTTGGTACCACTGTTATTTGCATTTGCATCTTATTATGTGAATGTGTATATACATATCTGTTTGCAGGCCAGCTTACAGCCTCTATGGCCCCCCAGCAAGATAACTTATTATATTCCTTGAATATCATGGGTGCTTTAATAGTAACAGCAGTGTTATATCTACATTTGTAAGTACTTTTGGATACAGCTGTCTCCCATTTGATAAACATCCTAATTATTAAACATTAACAGAAAAAAAAAAACGCAAAAACTATGGAGTACTGTTAAAAAAATGCTACTAGGGGAAAAAATGGGCATAAAAGAATTGATAACAAAAATAACAGTGACCAGAAATGAACTTTAAAGATGTTTTTAGACAAGGACACGCTTTTTTCAGCTGGCAGCTGATTGGCTGCCCCCCCTTCCCTATTAACCCAGAGAACTCGCCTAAATCCTAGCACATCTTTTTCAATCGCCTAGTGGCTTTTACTACTGAGTTGGAGATACACAAATATAATGTAGGGAGATGACATTGATTGGCAATGGCTTATTTAAGTATTTCTATTATCACTGTGCAAATTAAATTAAATTCAGTTTATTTCTATAGTGCCAAGTCACAACACCTGTCCTCTCAAGGCTTTTAACACTTCACCAGATCATACAGTCAAATTGATTCAAAGTTTTCTATCTAAGGAAAACCAGCTGATTGCACCGACTAATTGACTCAAATGCAATCCCTCACACTAAGCATGCTTGTAGCGACAGTGGAGAGGAAAAAATCCCTTTTAACAGGAAGAAACCTCCAGCAGAACCAGGCTCAGCGTGAGCGGCCATCTGCTGAGGGCGACTGGCGTTCAAGGAGACGGAAGCAGAGATGCAAAAAGCAGCTGTAAAAGGCGGCCCCATCCAGGAAACACACAGCCAGACAGAAGAGCTCCGAGCCAGCTCCCATGCCAGAGGAAGAAGGGAGAACATCCAGTTAGTCACAGTCAGAGAAACAGGACTACTCTGGAAAAACAGGCCAATCTCCAACATCTATAAATAAAGGTGTTGATGGCAGCAGCACAGCTGGTATTTCTCTCCAGGATGGAGTCACAGCCAAACAGGAACTGACGAAGCTACTATGAAATCAACAAAACAACTTGTTGTGTTTCCATGCATCTGTAACCATAGAAAATATACAAACAGGCCATGATATCAGTAAATGTTGCTTTAATGATACGTCTTAACAACCAGAATAGATAAATAGTGTTTCACAGCTACTTTTAACTTGTAAAATATTTTTATGCTGCATTAAAGCACAGTTATACTGTTATAGAGAGTCTGAAAGCATGGTTTCTAAATAGACAGCTGACATTTAGTGGAACCTAAGCAGTCGTTTTTGCGATATGACTTTAGCGTTTAAAGATGAAGGTGTTGCTGCCCTGATTGCCTCTACCACCCAGTAGGATTCATGCAGGGGGAACAGAGAAGTTGATTAGTATCAGAGTGGAGCTGTGAATGCTTTCTGTCTCTTCTCCATCCAGTGCTCTCTAAGCTTGATGTATGGTCTATGGTCTAACATGCCTGCAACTCAAAGAAGGCCAAAGGAGGTGCTTCCAGACAAGATATGTAAATGTATTTAAATCTGGGGAACTGTCAGTAGAGATTTAGATTTGTTTGTTAATGCTGAAGACAATTAGGCTCTGTGTTTCCCAAAGCATGGAGGCTAATTCACAGAGGACTGAAGGAAGGAGCTGGAGAGGAGGGGAGAGAGTTATTGAATTACAGGTGATGGCTGCTAATTGGGCCCTCCAGAGATTATGGATGTCCTCAGTGTGAGCGTGTACGTCGGGCTCTGGGGACCCAGACTCGATGAAGCTGTTAGGGTAAAGTGCGGGGCCCCAGCTCGCTCTCTGAGTGCTGTGCTCTAGAGGCCGTCCTGTCCCCGTGGAGGAGCGCTAATGGATGCCACCCTGCCCCGATAAATTTCCCCCAGCCTATGGATGGATGGAGTAGCGCCGGCTGCTGTAATTGAGGCGGCTCACCGAGTGTTAGGAGTGCTGGTGGAAGAGCTGCAGGCATGAAGCCACATGATGGAAGCACAGCTGGGACTGTAAGGGTCTTTACCACCTTACTATGGTTCATAGCAGGACATGAGGAACATTTCATACAAAATATCAGCATTGGATTAAAATGAAGCAACGGTTGAAATATTGTTATAAAAGAAACAATATTTTTTTGCCTGTCAGTCTAACATTTTTTCGTGTTGCGGTATCAGTTAGCCTGTTGCACTGTTCATTGTGTGATTAATATCTATAACTATAGATGTTGGTGCTTTGGTCAGTCATCAATGCTTTAAATATGCTATACTTTAAAAATTTTATAAATAAAGTTTACTGAGAAGGATAAGGTAGTGCAGTAGTAGAATCTTGCTCATAAAAACCTTTGATGATATTTTTACTCTTTTCACTCTTTGTCAGTGTGATAGATACGGCTCATCGTCTATTACTTATGTTTGTTTCTTTTTAATCCTGTTAATTATGCTCTTATGGTTGCATTAGGGCTCAACCTCAGACATGGGAGCTGGCTCGGAGCTCGTCTGCCTGGCTGTGTGTTTCCTGGACGAGCCGCCTTTTCAAGTTGCCATTTGTATCTCTGCTTCTGTCTCCTTGAACGCCAGTCAGACTCAGCAGATGGCCGCTCACACTGAGCCTGGTTCTGCTGGAGGTTTCTTCATGTTAAAAAGGGAGTTTTTCCTCTCCACTGTCGCTACAAGCATGCATTGAGTCAATGAGTCAATGCAATCAACTTGCATTGACAACGTTTTCCTTTGATAGAAAACTTTGAATCAATTTGACTGGATGATCTGGTGAACTGTGAAATGCATTGAGATGACATGTGTTGTTAATTGGTGCCATAGAAATAAACTGAATTGAATGGCTTATCTAAAGCCATTATCGGATACTGTAGACTGAAACCAATAATCAAATACATCATTTAGTGAAGCATAAAGCTCTGTGCCATGTTTGTTTTTTCAGGAAAATACTTTATAGACAATAAAAGACTTGTCAGAACCCTAGTCTAATTTCTGACATTATTTCAGCCGGTTGTGCCATCTTCCTTTTCTGTTATCATCTACAGCCTTGTTACTGCTGAGCTCTTAGTCTTCACTATAGAGTCTCCTGTGCTGTCATTCAGAACGCCGCCCTGATCCTCCACTTTTGTTGATCAAAGCAGTTCAAGGATCAGGGCTGCTGCCGTTGCAGCGGCGCGACTACTGAGGTGTCAGCTGTACGTCTGCATGAGATGTGGGGCAACAATTGAACCCACTTGCTCATCTTTTCAGCCTGTGCTACTGCTGTCTGTTTGTGTATGGAGGCCAGAGCTGTAGTCAAAGGGAAATACAAAACGTCAGACCTTTAACAAATAAATGCTTTTCCTCCTACAATCAGAAAGAAGATTGGTGCAAATCTTATTATCTGAAGTGATTTTTTTTCCCAAGTCAATTTCCTTCCAAAAAATTAAAAACAATCCACTGGACTTTTTTTCCAAGTTTGGAGACGTTTTGCTTCCCATCGAGGAAGCTTTTTCAATTCAAAATGTCAGAAATATTGAAATAGAAAGGGATGAAGGGGTTCACCCCCTTGGAATGGTTTCTATTAGCATGTTTTCAAAACCAAAACAAGGTTTTTATGGGCTGCTGTATAAAACCTCAAACTCAACTCTGTTCCTGACATTTTGAATTGAAAAAGCTTCCTGGATGGGAAGGGAAACGTCTTCAAACTTGAAAACAAAATCTTCTTTTTGGAATAAGAAACAGTTATTTAAAAAGATGGATATCAGAGATAAATGTTTTTTTTTGGTCAATGTTTAAATGCTTAATGTTTAATTTTCCTTTTTTTTGGAATGACTATGACCTGGATGACTGAGAACCTTCACTAGCATAAGTCAGTTTCCTATAAAGCATGAAACCTTTCTTAAAGCCTGTCAGCCAGGTTTTCTTTTTTGTGTTATTAGAACAGAAGAACTGGTACAGGTTTACCCTCTAAGGCTACAGCATTAACTTTTTTAACTGCTTTTCATTAGCAATGTTTGTTTCTCTTGCCTCCTGCGGCAGACGTCTTCATTTGAGCTCAGCTCTGCTTCACCATCCTGAGGGGAGCACGTGTAGAGGCTCATTAGTCACCAGTCGCTCTGCCTCCAGAAGATTACATATGTGGGGAGTGGTTCAAAGACACTATCTGGCCGTGTATTTTTTCCCCCCTAATAGGTTTACCATGGGCGGTTCTAGACAGGGGCCAACGGGGGCCAGTGCCCCTGTAGAATATGTCCTGGCCCCTGTACTGAAGACATAATACTCAAAGAAATTCTAATGATGATATGCGCAGGACGGACATGATTACTGATGGGTCCTTTGTATCCATTTAATTTATTTTCTTTACAAATAAGGTTTTACTAGTTATTTGATATCAATAAGGTGATTGCTTCAGTAGTTTTCAGAAAGGATCCCAGTTTTCATCTGCTGAATGTTTTTTTTCCCAAACAAATAAAAAAATACTAATTTTTACAGCTGAATTTATCATTTTTTCTTGAGCTCTAATTCAGATTTTATAGAAAACTGTAATTTTAAAATTCCCAAACGATGAATGTATATTGACCTAATAAGACATACATTTTAATCAAACCTAATTGAATAGAAATGTCACTTTATGCAGCTATCTTAATATATTTGAATCCTTTGCCCTGTTTTTTATTTCATGCTTTTCTGTGCCCCCATGAAAACATGTGGGCCCCCTCCTGGCCCCGTGGTATATTTGATCTAGAACTACAACTGAGGCTTACCCTGAGAATAGAAACACAGGTTGGTCATGTTAAGAGTTGATCAGCAGGCTTTAGTGATCACTATGGTGGATAAGCAACTTTTGATAGATTGTTATCATTATTTTTGCGCAGTTTTCCTGAAATCCAGTATGTAGCTAAATGCAGAGTAAGATTAATTGATCAAAATGTATTAAAATGAATGAACAGGCTGTCTGGGTGCATAGACGTTTATTTTGGATGCGTAATTTGATATAGATTCTCTGCAAAAAGCAAAACAGAAAGATTCACTCAAAATCAGTTGTTTTCGATATAATAATATAAATAATTTCTATGACTGAAAGTAGATTTGAGTTACTTAAATCATAAGGGAAGCCTTTAAACTGTGTCAAATTGTTACAGAAACAGCTTTTAATTTCTGCTTAGTATTGTTTCTGAGCGGATTTGAATATTGCAAAATAAAAAAGAAAATTAAACAAAAATATGATCGTTTTTTGCTTTTCAATGATTACATCCCTCTAAATAATACAGTAAGTGCATATAGACATTTATATTTGAATTCATTTCCAAAAACTTGCCTGAAATGGAGTGATTTCTGTTTTATACAGTCCCACTGCCAGTGGGACTGTATAAAACAGTCTAATCGAGCTGAGAGAAGCGACCTGAGGGCTTTGCTGTCCCTAAATTGTGTTTGTGTGTCTCAGTTGAACACCCTTCCCAGCGTAGCAGGTGTGCCTAAGCTTCAGCACCATTACAAGTCCCATAAATACCACCTGACACCATTATAGAAGGCAGGCTTCGATATAAAAGCCTCTTCCCGTGGCGTGCAGCCCCTCAGCACAATTATATTATGGCACACTTAAGGAGAGGAACGTTCCAGCCCTCTGCTGAAGCTCTTAACAGACCCCACCAGCCGCAGCACACCAACCCTCTCAGTCTTCAGGCTTCATATTTTAGCTGTTTTTATTGCTCAGGTTAATTACTATTTTTCAGACGAGCTTAAAAAAACAGCACCACTAATTAATGGGACTTAAACTGCTTTTTAGTTGTTTTTAAAACCAAATCTTCCTCTAAGGCCTCACTGCCCCCTAAGACACCCAGTCCAAAACTTACATCAATACTGAAGTTTAGGTCCAAATTCAATAAGGCCTTTAGATATACTGGTTTTCCTTTCAGTTTCCAGTTGATGTGGCACATCTTGTGTCAGAGGTTGATGCAAACTAGTGTTGCGGCGATGCCATTTTTGGGCCCCGATACCTGTAGGGCCCTATAATTTCTGCGATCACGGAATTGGCAATTTAACGCGGAATCAAGTGTAAATGCGGAATTTCTACATTTGACATGAAATTCTGCTTTTGTGTGGGAGAAGAACGTACGTCGGGGGGAAATGCACACCGGGAGACGCAAATCTGTGCGACACAACCCCTCCCGCTCCATCCCAACCCATTAAACATTGAAAAAAAATGGCGAAGCGGCTCTCCACAGCTCCGCTTTCTGCAAAAAAGTAGAGAAACGCTTGCTTACATACTTGCTGTATTTTGCCTTGTTTTTTATGCATTTTAATGTATTGTATGGAAAATATGATTCTTTATGAAATACTTTAGAATTCTGAAATTCAGAGGTCCTATTTTATTATTTTACTTGAAAAAGCTAATGAAGCACTTTTATTTATAAGCAGTGGTTCATAACCATTGATATTTTGTTAGTACTTAGAGTGCAGTGTTATGTTGCATCATGCAGTATCACAATCAGAAATACTTTAATAATCCCAGAGGGAAATTACTTTTGTTACACGCTCCAGTTACGGTTTTATACATATATATACACACATCCAACAACACAAGATAATAAAGATAAAAATAAAAAAGAGATAAAATATATACACATATAGCTCTTCTGTATATATATATATCTATGCATGTATATACACTCACCGGCCACTTTATTAGGTACACCTGTCCATCTGCTCGTTAACACTTAATTTCTAAGCAGCCAATCACATGGCGGCAACTCAGTGCATTTAGGCATGTAGACATGGTCAAGACAATCGCCTGCAGTTCAAACCGAGCATCAGTATGGGGAAGAAAGGTGATTTGAGTGACTTTGAACGTGGCATGATTGTTGGTGCCAGAAGGGCTGGTCTGAGTATTTCAGAAACTGCTGATCTACTGGGATCTTCACGCACAACCATCTCTAGGGTTTACAGAGAATGGTCCGAAAAAGAAAAAATATCCAGTGAGCGGCAGTTCTGTGGGCGGAAATGCCTTGTTGATGCCAGAGGTCAGAGGAGAATGGCCAGACTGGTTCGAGCTGATAGAAGGGCAACAGTGACTCAAATAACCACCCGTTACAACCAAGGTGGGCAGAAGAGCATCTCTGAACGCACAGTACGTCGAACTTTGAGGCAGATGGGCTACAGCAGCAGAAGACCCCACCGGGTGCCACTCCTTTCAGCTAAGAACAGGAAACTGAGGTTACAATTTGCACAAGCTCATCGAAAATGGACAATAGAAGATTGGAAAAACGTTGCCTGGTCTGATGAGTCTCGATTTCTGCTGCGACATTCGGATGGTAGGGTCAGAATTTGGCGTCTACAACATGAAAGCATGGATCCATCCTGCCTTGTATCAACGGTTCAGGCTGGTGGTGGTGGTGTCATGGTGTGGGGAATATTTTCTTGGCACTCTTTGGGCCCCTTGGTACCAATTGAGCATCGTTGCAACGCCACAGCCTACCTGAGTATTGTTGCTGACCATGTCCATCGCTTTATGACCACAATGTACCCAACTTCTGATGGCTACTTTCAGCAGGATAATGCGCCATGTCATAAAGCTGGAATCATCTCAGACTGGTTTCTTGAACATGACAATGAGTTCACTGTACTCAAATGGCCTCCATAGTCACCAGATCTCAATCCAATAGAGCATCTTTGGGATGTGGTGGAACGGGAGATTCGCATCATGGATGTGTAGCCGACAAATCTGCGGCAACTGTGTGATGCCATCATGTCAGTATGGACCAAACTCCCTGAGGAATGCTTCCAGCACCTTGTTGAATCTATGCCACGAAGAATTGAGGCAGTTCTGAAGGCGAAAGGGGGTCCAACCCGTTACTAGCATGTGGTACCTAATAAAGTGGCCGGTGAGTGTATATGAATATGTAAAAACTAAATCCAAGTAAAGTGAAAATCCAAGTAAAGTGATAGTAAAAATAAAAGTACTGAGTAAATGTGTTTTTTTACCTCAATAAATTTAAGGTCATTCCTATTTTATTTGTGTACATTTTAATCATTAACATTAAAAGCACATTCTTTTTACGACTGAAATAACAGTAAAGGGTAAAAAAAAACTGAATTCGCAAAAATTAAAATGGAATTTTCAAAAATGAAAACGGAAAAAACGTAATGTGGGAAAAAATAAAACGGAATTTTGGAAAAAATAAAACGAATTTTATAGGGCCCTATACCTGGCTGTGCAGTATTGGCCGATACCGTCTCTTTCAAATTGATGTTTGTGTGTGTATATATGAAGAACTGCATACTACTAGGATGTCAAATAATTGCCATCATGGCTTTGTCAAGCTGCTGCCTACCTTTGTGAAGCAGGAAAAGGACTAAAACAAAGTGAATCCAGTAGAACTTTTTATTGTCTACCTGGAATGGGTGACAGTAGTTGAATAAACTTTTGGCCATCAAAATGGTATCGGTGCCCTATTTGTTGGTACTCACCGATAGTGCTGGGTGGGGGCCCCGCCCGATACTGGTATCGGTATTGGTGCAACACTACTGCAAACCTGAATATCTAGTTGGATTTTTGTGGAGATTGATCACGGGAGCGTTAACCCTCACACAGATGATATTTCTGCCGAGTGGCGATCTAAACCTTCTTGACATTTCGCTAAACTGCGCAGGGGAAGGTCCGGCTTGTCCCTCTGTTTTCCTTCCCCTCCTCCCAGTATTGTGTGTGGCTGTAAACACAGAGGCACACCAGCACGTCGCCTGTGATATGCTGCCTGGACGGCTGGGAAACCCAAGTTTAGCAGTCTGCCTTTGTCTTTCCCTGCCTTCCATGAGGAGATCAATCTAAGCTCTTTATTGTTTTGATGTTTTCTTACAGCACAGCTTTGAAGTAGAACTGGGTTAGCATCTCATTATGCTTTTCGAGCAGGATAGTGGGCTTTTTAAAAAAAACTCAGGAAGGATTTCTGCTACTTGCTCATTTCTTTGCCCAAGCTTAAAAAGCTGCCCGGAACAAGAAGTTTGATGCCTTAAACGTGAAAGTTTGATCCGTTTGCACATGAATTAATAAACCAAAGATTATACAAACAGGAATTTACACCGACCACTGTAATATGAGGCATCCAGCAACCTCCCCACAGTTAAACTTTGAAAACACACGATCAGCCGCAGTGCCATCCCTAAACTCTGATAGCTCTATGGTAACTCAGCTTGACGCTCCTGTTGATGACAGCTATTCAAAGCAGGACACATAACTGTCCCATATCCAGACGGCAGCGGATGGTCTTCATTTACGTAGGACTGCAGTGCCAGCCCAGGCTCAGTGCCAGATTGCTGCCTGCAGAGCTCCGAACGGTTGGTGCCAACTCCTGACATACAGTAGATGGGAGGTACTGTGCTGGCAGAGCCAAAAACACTGTGGTCTGATTAAGTAATATGGTGTAAGCTTTGGGTGTTGTCTGCTAGATGAATATGATGGAAAAAATATTAATAATTTAGTTGAGTAATTAAGCTTCAGATTGGCTATGTAGAGCACTTTGAAAAAGATTAATATGAAAGACAGGTACGAAAACTGAAGAGCTGGGAGCAAATATAGTTGATTTTTATTTTAGCTAGGATAGACGTAAATGTCACCACTATCAAATGCTGTATGGTGTTTCTCTTTTCAATATAAACAACTGAAACATTTTTCAAAATTTATATCAATCTCAAATCATCAGAGTTTATCTTTGTTCAAACAAAACTCATAAAAGTCAACATATGAGAGACTCAGAGAGTCGTTAGACTCTGCTCTCTAAAATCACAGCACTATCCAACTAGAATGTATCTGTGGTGGATTATGATATATGATAAAGCCAAATATGTCTTTTTAAGGTTAGAAGGTAAAGGTGGGAAAAATATGATTGTTTCTTACAGTGGGCTATAAAGAGGATGTTGATTTCATGAAAAGAGGAAGGATAAAAGTGATGCATTTAGCGCAAAGTTAACCTTTTAAAGGGATAGTGTTGAAGAAATTAGGCTTTTTATTGGCAAAAGGCAAGTATTGCTTTAATAATATTCTGTAAAAATCTGGTAACATTACATCAAAAATGAAAGTGTTCTCTGAGCTTAGAATTACAAATAAATAGGGAGTGGTCCACTCAATGGGAGATGCCAAGTTTTTAAAAGAGTGGCTGAAAAGAGGACAAACTTATCAATCTTATGTGTTTTTACCTGTATGTAAAAACATGTTATTGGTGGATCATTCTACCTTTCACTTTCTCTTGCAATGCACACCATCTGTCCAGAGAGAGGCAAGAGAACAAACCAAAGAAGAAAGAGAAGAAATAACTGGGAGTCTTAACTGGATGAGCTCCATTGCAACAGTTATCAGCTGCTGTGGAAACTCCTTTAACCCCTAGAACCCGACGGACCCACCGGTGGGTCCAGCTGCCACGTGACCTCGTAATTCTAACAAACCCCCAGTATTGATGTAAAAAACACATTTGGCACAGTTTGGTGACATTTTTGGATAAATGTGCCAAAATGGCCTCTCCGCCCAAGAAATTTCTCACTAATACCATTCTAAAATAAATATGATTCATCTGATTGAGTCCAAATTTGGTATATTTTTACACAACATTTAGATTTAAAAGTCTGTACTACTTTTTTGTGCTATAAATAATATTTTGGTAGTGTTTTGCAATGTTTATTTCAAAGAAAATTGTGGCGAGGTTCAAAAAATGCAAAATATTTTGTATTTTGTCCCTAATATTTCAGGCAGGGTCAAAGCTACAATGGTGCTGACACCAGAAAACCATTCTATGACATCTTACCTTTACAGAGGTACCAAAAGTTTCTTCTTAAATCTAATAGCTGTGAGGCTATAAGTGATTTACTTTTGTGTGTTTTTGTCAGGCAGAAATTTATTTATACCCCTGAGGGTGTAAGAGGTTAAGCTGTTTTCACTGAGATTTTACCTGTTACATCATTTATTTCTGCTGATAAGTTAAGGGTGATTAGGCTGAATCTTTCCTCCCAGTAGAAACGGCTAATTTGTTTGTTAGCTTCCACTGGACGAGCTGAGATTTAAGTTATCAGCTGCTGTTATTTGTCTCTGAAGTCAAACCAGCTCATTTTCTTATAGTTCTTTCACTCCTGTTTTTAGAGAATTGTTCCAGGTGTTTTAAAGTCGTAGGGAAGCGGCTGTTCCAACCGTTGCAGTTCAGAATTCTCCCAAGTGGTGCACAACTTTACACAAGTGAATAAAGTGAATATGATTGGTCGATTATCAAGAGGGCGGGGTTGTTGTGGCGGAAGGTTCCGCAAGCAAGTTTTATTGTGGCCGGTTTCTCGTGTCACTGCCTGATCCGTCCCGGAAGCACGATGCGTTCTGCGCATGCGCCATCAGCTCATTTATACATCTGGGTTGTCCATGATTTTATTTTGTTAAAAAGACGTAAATGACATTTTTCCCTACCCAAAAATAGTAAACGTACTAAAATATAATGTGTTAAATAATTTATTTCCTGATCAAATAAATGCCTTAAAATCCTTTATATTTTATCACTTGTCTTTACATGTCGCTACTTCTGGGAGCTAACTTTTTCAGCTTTGGATTTAAACATAAATCTAGTCAGGTAGTGTCATTTCGAAAGCATCTTGCTAACCAGTTAGCAACTTAGTGCTAGTAGGTTCCCAAGGGGAAATTCCATTGGGACCAAGTAGCACTAAGTTGGTGATTTAGAAACGACACTGTCAAGGAACGCTATGGACAGAGGAAACATGCAAGAGGAGGAGAGTTTAGTGTCGGACGTCGTGGAGGAGTCTCCTCTGTCATACATTTTTATTTAGAGGAGGAAAGAGGGCACGAAGATGTTGTGGAAGAGGACGCCAGGGCGGTAGAAGCTTGGTTTGGTGTAGAAAAAATTGATTGACAGATGAACGTTTATATATGGTTGGCCGAAATTAGGTGTACGAGCTGACGATTAACTAACTGATTTGCATAAGATAATGACGGAGGTTGATGTGTCGCTCCGTTCAGAAGGATATAATGTCCCTTTGTGGCTTCTGCAGTAGGTCTCACATACTTGACAGAGAAGCACCAGTCTGCTGTTTGTAATTCCTGTAGAGTGCCACTAGATGGGAGTAATTCTTATGCACTGTCCCTTTAACCGGTCACATCCTGCCCATGGGGCGTATGTAGGGCTGGGCGATAATTCAATAACGATATATATCGATCGATAGACATGTGGCACAATAGAAAAAAAGAGAGTCGATAAAAGTTCGATAAAAAATAAACGCAGTTTTCCTTCCTTCTCATTGTAGCCTAGCATGTAGGTTTATGCTAGTCACTACTTCCTCCCAACCAATCACAATCGCGGACCCAGGCACGCCGTCACAAAGTGCCGCCCTCTCAAACCACAACACAGAGCACATGAAGATGTCGCAGCAAGGAGAGGCGGAGGAAATTGTTCCAAAGAAGGGTTTTTGTAGTTCGCCAGTTTGGAAGTATTTCGGTCATGGCAAGTCGGACCAAAAACAAACCACAGTCATCTGTAAAATTTGTAGGGAACCAGTGAAAACGAAGTCTGATAACACAACCAACTCTTTTTTTTCATCTCAGCCGCTCACAGCCGCAGGAGTACGAGCTGTGTAGGCCCCGGCGCGGCTCTCCTCCGAGGGATCTTCGGGAATTTCGGGAAAAAAAAAAAAATAAATATATATATATATATATATATATATATATATATATATATATATATATATATATATATATATATATATATATATATTATATATATATATATATATATATATATATATATATATATATATATATATATATATATATATATATATATATATATATATATATATACTGTATATATATATATTCAGTTCTGGGCAGTTTCCCACGTAGTTCTAACAATTGAGATAAAAATGCTGAGGGGCCAGAAACTTCAAAGTAAAAACTCAGGTTAAAGCAGGAAACAGCTTAGAAGAATGCGGGTGGTGGGGGGGGTGTCCATTTATTTATTTGTTATATTTATTTTGGTCACTTTTCTGGACACTTTAGCTTATTCTTTGTCAATATTTAATAACATAACTCAGTTCTCTTAAGTTATTTTTCTTTAAAACAATTCTGTTATGGTTAAAAAAGTTGGTTAAATAAAGATTTAATTCGAAGTCTGTGTTTGTGTTCTTTATTAAAATTAAATCATTTAGCAATATCATAAAAAGTCCAGGCCAGAGCTGCACATAAAATATGGTTTCAAATCTTTTCAATAGTTATCGATATCGATCAATATGCATTTTTTTATATATCGCCCAGCCCTAGGCGTATGTAGTGGTTTCTAATTTGGAGCCTCATGCTGCCACAATAAGGCTAATGTCCACCATTACTATCCCTTGTATATGGCAGGCTAGGCCCTGCAAAGGGTTAAGGAACAGCAGCTGATTGACTTCATGCTTTTTCAGGCTGTTTTGGTGAATTACATGTGGCCATTTAACAAGTTAAACGTGCTGTAGAAGGAGTGTGTTTCATCCAGACACTTTATCCAAACGTTTCAATTTCTTAACCTGCTTATATACTGTATAGAGTTGGACGGATATTTCTGACAGGACAGAAAAACCACCAGCGTGTTCACGTTCCCACTAAAGCTCAGGTTCAGCTGAAGTCTCCTGGTTTGTGTAAAGCTGAGCCTTTAGTTCTCTGTAGCTTAGCTGCAAACAGAAACCGCTTACGGCAATACACAGGTCCCCTGCAGAGCAGCTTTGTGTTGGAGAGGCGCCTCTCATGCAACGAGACAGTTAAACTCACAGATGTTGTGTCTTGTACATCACAATACTTAGCTATAGCCGGTCTCAGCAGCTCTTAGTAACCAGAACAGGTCCACTGTTCTCAGACCTTTTTTTTTCAAGGAGTTCTGTGCCGGCGAGGCTGGGTGTGTGATATGAATATTGAGCAGGTGAGAGAAAAAAAAAAGCATACATGTGGGAGAACAAGTGAAGCAGCACCTGCTGGGGCATAAATCAGGCTTAGCAATATCATTATTGATAAGACAGAAGTGGTGTTTTCTATTATGCAAACTCTCAGTGGAAATGTGAGGTGAGGCCAGAGATTAATTCTGCAAGTCCTCTGTAAAAAACACAGTGTGCTTAAAAGGAGAGAGTTAGGGTTAGTAAAACACACTGCCTCAGAATACATGGGAGGGGAGCAGCGGCCATGGGATTATCCTGTAAGAGTTTTAAAGGTGAAACAAAAAGATCCTACATGCTCAGATTCACATCACTAAGTTACTATGGAAACAGATTAGGAGCTAAACTTTTGGTTTGTACTTATTGATGAGGCAAAGGGAGATGATCTGATTATTATTATTTTCTTTAAATCCAGTGAAATAGTCAATTTTGTTCTAGATGTTATAAAATGTATGAAATTAGAAACAGGAGTATGAAACAGAAGCAAGATGTATTTTATACCACTAAGATACAATTTACCTCACTCTCTAAACCTTTGTTTTATAGCAATTATTGCATGACAAAAACAAATTAACCATAGCTTTTTTATATTTTTTGTTTTTTTTTTATAAAAGTAGTCCTCTCTTCGGAATGTCAAAAATGATGTTAGACTAAAAAAATCCCCTCATTTGTTCATGATTGAAAGGAGAACTCAATGTTTTTACTTAAGCAGTTATTCTGTAAGGTCTTCAACAGGGGGTCCGCGACCACAAGGGGGTCACAAAACTTTTGGTTGATTAGACTTTTATTTTATATTCCCCCTGCATTTTGTTTCCACTAATGGAAATTTCTTTAAATCCACATTAACATGAATTCAACAGACTGTAGTAAACAGATAAATGGAGGCAGAAGATGTCTTTCAGTCATCAATGCTCACATTCAGCGACACACAGGAGCTCTTTCAAGCTGGGAACCGTTTCATTCACAACACCTGTCCCATCAACCAGGAATCAGAATCAGAAATACTTTAATAATCCCAGGGAGAAATGACTTTCATTTCATTATTCCATCTGTAATAGAGTGACTATAGGACTAGTTTGATATAACACAATTTCATACAATATATATAATTAGGGGGTCCCCGCTCCATCTTGCTATCGGTTTGGGGGTCCTTGGCCTGGAAAACGTTGGACACCTGTTGTAATGTAATAACAGCTGCCGTATAAGTTCCATATTATATAGAGGTGAACTGCACATATGGAATATTGATCTGGTTTATTTTGGTTCCTAACTGTTCCTTAACAGTGTTTTAGTTTTATTTGGGCAGACTGAGCTGCGTTCACACATCCACATTTTGTTTTACATGACAGTCTGAACGGCCAATTTTTTCACAAAAGCATCAGAATTATTGCTCTTCCTTATGTGCTATTCACTCAGATAAACATTCGATTGTGTTTAAAGCCCCTGCAGTCTGAACAGTCATGTTGTATTTTAATCAACCTTTAGTCATCGACCTGACTCGGACTATGCATCCACAGCAGTAGCAGTCACTGCTCCACAAAAGGCCATCATTCCATGTGCTTTTCTTTCTTAACATTCTTTATCTTTTTGTAATTAGTCAAAAGATTATCTGCTCCAATTTCTCAGCATCTTAATAATAATACATACGTATTTTTTTTCTGGTTTATATGCTACACTGCAAAAAATGTAAATCTAAATAAGTCACTTTTTCTTAAAATAAGTGAATTTTTTTTTTAATTGAGGAAGTAAATGAGACACTTTGTCAATGGAACAAGACAATATACATTTAAAATAAGAAAAAAACAAATCAATTGTCTTATTATAAGTCCATATTATCTAATTATATTATTTTAAGAGTAAACATACTCATTCCATTGAAAAAACATCTTATTTACCTACTCAAATTAAGGCTAAATATACTTAATTAAAGATTTTTTTTTTTACTTATTTCTAGATAATTTTTGCAGTGTATATGTAAACTAATGAATGGAAGAAATAGTTTCCAGTGGTCAAACTAAACCCTTACATTGAAATACTGTTAGAAAATATACACATCTATTAGACAGCCTATAGAAAAAAACAAGTATAATAATAATAATAATAATAATATTAGACATGCAAGTTTAGATTGTGCTGGGAAAGGGTTTTAGCTGAAAAATTCAAGGAGGCATGATTATTCTACATTTTCTATAAGTCCTTTAATTTTGTCACACATCTATTTCTTCTTATAAAGTGTAATTAAAAGCTATGAGGTTAAAATGTGGTGCTTACATTTTTTTCCGGGTGGCTAAAGATTAGGACCGTTTGTTTTCGTATTGAGTCTACAGATTCTAGTCTGATATGAAAAGAATCCTCCCTGAGAGCAGCTATTGACCTTCTTACACCTAAACAGAAACACACAGACCACCCTCCACCATTTAGCAGATAATATGAAGGACAGAGAATCAAATGCTTTGGTTAAGGTTTTCAACAGTCCGTAGAAGCTAAAATAAACTGATAGGTCCTTAGTTCAGAGCTTTGGCTTCCATCCAATGTTTTTATACGTGTTAAAGAGTCATAATGTAACTACTAATTAGTCTATAACAGAGTCAGAAACCTACCTTTAAATATTTACCCCCTTTCTTTATGTCTCTTTGCAGCCGTCAAACAAAGAAAGTAATTAACTGTTATCAGCCATTCATTAGATGATGACTCATCTGTCTGTGGTTACCAGGGTGGAAGCACTGCTCAGGTTTGCGTTTTACATTGAGAAAAGTAAAATGGCTGTGACACTGCTGGGAGTCGGGAACAGCAGGTACTACCTCTGAATCGTAACTATTAGCAGTGGCAAAACAGAGCCATTTCCAATTAGGCTGCAACAACCAAATAAAAACACAGGAAGCTGCTTCTTTTCAGGAATGAGTCGTCTGCCATGTGTTTACCTGTTTGTTTCGTCTATAAGAAGGCACACATGGGAAGAGAAACTGTTGTTTAAAGACAATCACAGTGATTTTGGACTGAACACAGCATTTTAGCTGCTTAGAGAACCTCCAGCACATGTGTGCCATATTTTCTTAAAGATTTTAGATGCTTACATGAAAGTTAGTGTTTAATGATTTGTGGGGTCTCAGGAGTGGCTAACTTTTTGTTCTGAATCTCTAAAAACTGTCGGTAAAGTTTACTTTCTTTAATAGAGCATTTCTGCTGAGTCCATATAAATTGTCAACAGTTTCGTTAAACATAGCAGGAAGGTCAGAGGATTGGGCCGGTGTTCTGTCAGATGAGCATACCCAGTCAGAGCAGCATATTCATAGTCAATACCTGTTTATCCCTTTATTTTATTCCCATTTATCACTTTATTTTTGTGTGATTGAGAAGAAATGTCTTGCACAGTCTGTTTTTAGGACTCAATCATTTTGAATCCAAGATCTGTAACTTCACCTTTAACTGAACCATTTCTGCAGTGAAACATGCAATGACCCTCAAGGTAGCACAATTATTTTAAGGAATATCTTGTCTGTGATCAGACATCACATAATCACATGTAGGGATTTTACCATGTTTTAGTTTTTCCCGCTCCGTTATATTTTAATTGTCATGATTGGTTTAATATCAAACCCACATGCAGAACACAAAGGAGGCTGGGTAAAAGTTTAACAAAGTTTAATAAAGATGTTTGACACAAAAGACATGAACTGGATCTGGAACAGGTCCGGGTTGGGTTCACTGAAGTCTGCAGAGATGATAGTTTGATTAGCTGGGCAGGCAGATGATTAAAGAGTCCTTTTAGATAATTCTGATTCTACCTTGACGGGGTCCAGGCTTCTCTTGCGAGAGAGGGAACCGTTGGGTCCAGAGACTGTTGGTTCAGCAGAGTACTCAAGCAGCTGCAGCGTCTAACTTCTGACTTTGAATGGCAGACCTTGATCAGAGTTTCCAGCTCTTCACAGAGAGCAGCAGGGAAAAACCAAAATAGGAATCTTCAGGTTTGGCTCACCAGGGCTGGAAGGCAGGTTAAGCTCACCCAGAGCTTCAGGCTTGAGACAGGTTTCCTGTGAGCAAAGACAGAGGAAGGTTAGAACCAGTTTTCTCACTTAGAGACAACTTAGATTCTTTCCGGTAACAGAGGCTCAGGTTGCTAACCAAACTAAGGTCAACACTGCGGCGTCGAAGAAAGTTTTGGCAGCTGTTTATGAAGGGCAGGTCTCCTGATGAGTAGATGCGTCTCAGGTGTGCTGGAGGGCTCCAGCCCAGGAGACCCACAGCGCACTCTGCTGGTGGAATGTGGTACATCTCCAGATCCCAACAGTACCCCCCTCTCAACGACCGCCTCTTGGCGGTCCCGAGGAAGTGGACGGGAGGGAACTCTCATACTCCTCGGTCAGGGACGGATCAAGGATGTATGAGCCAGGAACCCAGGTGCGGTCCTCCGGACCGTAGCCCTCCCAGTCGACGAGGTACTGCCATCCGCGACCTCGCCGACGGGAGTCCACGATCCGGCGAACTGTGTAGGCCGGATGGCCGTCGATGTCCAGGGCGGGTGGAGGGGAGTCGGATGGTGGGCACAGGGAGCTAGTAATGACAGGTTTGACTTGGGAGACATGGAACGTAGGATGGATGCGGAGATTCGGTGGCAGGTGCAGGCGGACAGCAAAGGGGTTGATTATTTGGGCAATTTTATATGGGCCGATGAACCGGGGTGACAGCTTCTTAGACATGGCTTTGAGGGGAATGTCACGTGTTGACAACCAAACCTCTTGGCCTATGGTTTAATCAGGGGCAGGACGTCTCTTAGAATCTGCAAAGCGTTTTGAAGAAGCAGATGAGCGGTTGAGGGTGGTGATGGTGTCCTTCCAGATGCGCTGACAACGGCGGATGTGGTGATGGACTGATCTGACCGTTATCTCTCTCTCGTCTGCAGGGAAAAGTGGAGGCTGATAACCAATGGAATCTTGGAACGGGGATAAACCAGTAGAAGCGGATTTCAATGAGTTATGGGCGTACTCGATCCAGGTCAGAAACTGACTCCAGTCAGTAGGGTTATTGGATGTTAGGCAGCGGAGAGTGGATTCTAGTTGTTGATTCATCCTCTCCGTCTGCCCGTTAGACTGTGGGTGATAACCAGAGGTGAGGGAGGACTTACAGTTTAACGCAGAACAGAAAGCTTTCCAGACCTGTGAGATGAACTGAGGACCGCGGTCAGAGAGGATTTCTTGTGGAATACCATGGAGTCGGAAAACATGCTTCACGAGAAGCTGGGCCGTCTGGAAAGCCGTGGGAAGTTTCCTGAGGGGAATTAAGTGACAGGCCTTGGAAAAACGGTGGACATACCTCTGGAAATCGTGAGACCTGTGACAAAATCTACGGCGATATGTGACCAAGGACGGGTTGGAACAGGTAGAGGATGCAGCAGGCCAGAAGGTGGTTGATGAGAGGTCTTGTTTCTGGCGCAGATGGGACATGCCAAAACGTATTCCTTAACGTCTTTGTGTAGTGATGGCCACCAGAAACGTCTTGTAATGAGGGCAATGGTTCTGCTCACTCCAGGATGGGCGGAAAATTTAGCCGCATGCATCCACTGGATCAGTCGGGATCTGACGGAAGATGGAACATAAGTTTTATTTGGACGGCCGTTACCTGGGTCAGGTTCAGAGGCTAGGGCAGAGTTGATGAGATCAGTGATCTCCCAGGAAACGACTCCAACAATACAGGAGGCAGGAAGAACAGGCTCGGGTGTCTCAGGTTGATCAGTGGAGTACAGACGAGAGAGAATCGGGCTTGACGTTCTTGGAACCAGGTCTGTAAGAAATAATAAGGTTGAAACGGGAAAAGAATAATGACCATCTAGAGTGACGTGGGTTGGATCGTTTTGCCGATTGGAGATAAGCTAGGTTTTTGTGGTCTGTCCAAACCAATACTGGATGCTCGGCCCCCTCGAGCCAGTGTCTCCATTCCTCCAGGGCGAGTTTAATGGCAAGAAGTTCTCGGTCTCCAACATCATAATTTTGCTCCGCTGGTGAGAGTCTACGTGAAAAAAAAGCACAGGGGTGAGTTTTTTGGTCTGAGTCAGATTGCTGAGATAAAACAGCTCAAACACCGGAGTCAGATGCGTCCACCTCTAAGATAAACTGCTTAGAGGGATCTGGCTGGATAAGGATGGGTGCTCTGGAAAACAGGTTTTTTAATTTATCAAAAGCGTTTTGGGCTTCAGGTGTCCATTGAAAGGTCTTCTTCACAGAAGTCAGAGTTGTGAGAGGTAGAGCTGTTTGACTATAGTTCCTTATGAAGCGTCTGTAAATGTTTGCAAACCCAAGACATCTCTGAAGCTGTTTGCGGTTTTCAGGAGTCGGCCAGTCCAGAACTGCCTTTATCTTGTCTTCGGATGGCTTCACCTGCCCGCCCTCGAGCACAAACCCTAAAAAAAGCGACAGATGGTTGGTGAAATTTAAATTTTTCTGCTTTCACAAAGAGTTTGTTTTCCAAAAGTCTCTGAAGAACTAAACGAACATGTTTCTTGTGGTCAGAGAGGTTCTTGGAGTAGATCAAAATATCATCGATGTACACAAAAACAAATACGTTCAAAAAATCTCTGAGGATGTCGTTGACTAGAGTTTGGAAGCAAGCAGGAGCGTTTGTGAGACCAAAAGGCATGACCAAATACTCAAACTGGCCTAAGGGGGTCTTAAAGGCTGTCTTCCATTCATCTCCTTCTCTTATTCTAAGGAGGTGATATGCGTTTCTCAAATCGAGTTTAGTGAACACTGTTGCACCCTGAACAGGTTACAACGCTGATGCCAGTAATGGTAGGGGGTACTTATTTTTGACGGTTATCTGATTTAAGCCTCTGTAATCTATACATGGTCGTAGGGAACCATCCCTTTTATCCACAAAAAATAAACCAGCACCAAGTGGAGATGAAGATGGACGAATAATTCCAGCAGCTAGAGACTCATTGATATATTTTTCCATGGTCTCGCGTTCAGGTTTGGAGATGTTGTATAGTCTACTGCTGGGAAGGGGGGCTCCTGGTAATAAATCTATGGCGCAGTCATATGGTCTGTGAGGTGGAAGAGACGTCGCACTGACCTTACTGAAGACTGGTGCCAGATCATGATACTCGGGAGGAACAGAGGTAAGGTCAGGAGAGTCCATCTCCCCCCTACCTCTAGGGTACTGAATAGCAGGAGCCGCAGAACGAAGGCATGACTCGTGACAGGAAGTGGACCAAGACTCAATGTGGCGTTCCGCCCAGTTGATATGGGGGTTATGACGTTCCAGCCACTCGAATCCCAGCACCAGAGGGTAGCATGCAGAAGGAAAAACAAAAAACGTTAAAGTTTCACGATGGTTTCCAGAGATTAAAAGTTCTAGAGGTTGTGTCTGATGAGTGACTTGATGAAGCTTCTTTCCATCAATAGCAGATACTCTGAGAGGCTTAGATAAAGGGACAGTCTCAATATTTAATTGCTGGACCAGATCTGAATCAATGAGATTTCTTTCACATCCAGAGTCAATGAAAGCCGACAAGGTGAGATTCTGGTTGAAGAAAAAAAGAGTAGCAGGCAACATCAGATGAGGAGTTTTTTCAGTTTTCAGATGGCCCGTCAGACTCCTCAATTCCTCTGACGGGCCCTGGCTTTTGACTTAGCCGGACATGAAGCAATGAAATGGCCAGTCTCACCACAGTACAGACACAGATTGCCTCTAAATCTTCGTTGTCTTTCCTCAGGGGATAGCCTTGTGTGTCCAATCTGCATGGGTTCGACCTCCGTTCCATCTGAGTGAGAGACTTGGACAGGCACAGAAAAAGTCTGGTTTTTAGACTTTGGCTTGGAGCTGGGTTATGCGGGTCCAGAAAAAACAGAAGCATTGTTAAATGCAGGAGCTGACACAGAAAAATTTAGACTTCTTTGTCTAGAGTTATTTCTAGTTCGGAGTCTGTTATCCAGTCTGATGGTTAAACGGATTAAGTCCTCCAAACTAGCTGGTTCGTCGATTGTGGCTAGTTCGTCTTTGATGTTATCATTTAAAGCCTTAAAATAAGCACTCTTAAGTGCACATTCGTTCCAACCTGAGGCTGCGGCTTTAACCCGGAAGTCGATGGAGAACTCAGCCACTGTAGAATTTCCCTGTTTTAAATTTAGCAGGGCTCGGGAATCAATTGTTTTATCTGAGTCGTGGTTAAATACTTGGGAAAACTCAGATATGAACTCGGAAAATGTACAAGAAAAACTGGACTCTGAAGAGAACCTTGCCTCCGCCCATTCAAGAGCTCGTCCAGTGAGTTGAGAGAGAATGAAGGATATTTTTTTCCTATCATTCGGAAAACTGTCGGGAGATTGCTCAAAAAGTAAACGACATTGAAACAAAAATCCTTTACAATCCCTTTGGTTACCTGAAAATCTTTCAGGCGGACTTGGACGGAACTCAGGAAATGACGTCACTGCCGGTGACCTTAGAGGCGGAAGTGGATCCGGAACAGGACGTACTGCTGGCGTGGCATTAGCATTTCCCATGTAGCTGGCAAACGTTTGTAGCATTTGGTTCTGATGTTCAACTTTAGTGTGTAACTCACGGAGGGTATGCGCATGTCCAAGGATCTGAGCGTCCTGTTCCTCAAGCCTCCTCCGGAGGTGATCTGCTGGGCTTTGTGTTTGGCCGCAGTGTTCTGTCATGATTGGTTTAATATCAAACCCACATGCAGAACACAAAGGAGGCTGGGTAAACGTTTCACAAAGTTTAATAAAGATGTTTGACACAAAAGACATGAACTGGATCTGGAACAGGTCTGGGTTGGGTTCACTGAAGTCTGCAGAGATGATAGTTTGATTAGCTGGGTAGGCAGATGATTAAAGAGTCCTTTTAGATAATTCTGATTCTACCTTGACGGGGTCCAGGCTTCTCTTGTGAGAGAGGGAACCGTTGGGTCCAGAGACTGTTGGTTCAGCAGAGTACTCAAGCAGCTGCAGCGTCTAGCTTCTGACTTTGAATGGCAGACCTTGATCAGAGTTTCCAGCTCTTCACAGAGAGCAGCAGAGGAAAACCAAAATAGGAATCTTCAGGTTTGGTTCACCAGGGCTGGAAGGCAGGTTAAGCTCACCCAGAGCTTCAGGCTTGAGACAGGTTTCCTGTGAGCAAAGACAGAGGAAGGTTTGAACCAGTTTTCTCACTTAGAGACAACTTAGATTATTTCAGGTAACAAAGGCTCAGGTTGCTAACCAAACTAAGGTCAACACTGCGGTGTCGAAGAAAGGTCTGGCAGCTGTTTATGAAGGGCAGGTCTCCTGATGAGTAGATGCGTCTCAGGTGTGCTGGAGGGTTCCAGCCCAGGAGACCCACAGCGCACTCTGCTGGTGGAAGGTGGTACATCTCCAGATCCCAACATTAATTGCACCTGTATTGTAGTTGACCGTCAGGATGATGAAGTGAAAGAGTTTTATCTTTGGATAAAACACATCATTATATTAGGTTTCTGTACTGACTCTTGAAGGAGGTGGTTGCATTTTCCTGCTGCCCCTGCACCTCTCTGCTCTATCCCTGCTTTGCTGTGTCATCTTTTCTGAGCCCTCTCTTCATATCACCCAAACTCAAAAAATGGATCTGGTCAGCTGGTCTCCCATTGCAATTGATAAAAGTTTCTCCACTGAAAGACAGGGAAAAAACGACCCTTTCTGTCCTGCCGGGACATACTTTGTGGGATACACAATGGACTCGTGGAAGGCTTGGAGGATGGCGTGTTTCACAATGCTGTCAGTGGAGGATATCGAAGATGTATGGATTTCTGACTTTATGATTATGATTTCTCCTGTTTGGATTTGAGGACACCTGATATACACTATATTGCCAAAAGTATTTGCTCACCCATCCAAATTATTGGAATCAGGTGTTCCAATCACTTCCATGGCCACAGGTGTATAAATTCAAGCACCTAGGCATGCAGACTGTTTTTACAAACATTTGTGAAAGAATGGGTCGCTCTCAGGAGCTCAGTGAATTCCAGCGTGGAACTGTGATAGGATGCCACCTGTGCAACAAATCCAGTCGTGAAATTTCCTCGCTCCTAAATATTCCACAGTCAACTGTCAGCTGTATTATAAGAAAATGGAAGTGTTTGGGAACGACAGCAACTCAGCCACGAAGTGGTAGGCCACGTAAACTGACGGAGCGGGGTCAGCGGATGCTGAAGCGCATAGTGCGAAGAGGTCGCCAACTTTCTGCAGAGTCAATCACTACAGACCTCCAAACTTCATGTGGCCTTCAGATTAGCTCAAGAACAGTGCGCAGAGAGCTTCATGGAATGGGTTTCCATGGTCGAGCAGCTGCATCCAAGCCATACATAACCAAGTGCAATGCAAAGCGTCGGATGCGGTGGTGTAAAGCACGCCGCCACTGGACTCTAGAGCAGTGGAGACGCGTTCTCTGGAGTGACGAATCGCGCTTCTCCATCTGGCAATCTGATGGACGGGTCTGGGTTTGGCGGTTGCCAGGAGAACGGTACTTGTCTGACTGCATTGTGCCAAGTGTAAAGTTTGGTGGAGGGGGGATTATGGTGTGGGGTTGTTTTTCAGGAGCTGGGCTTGGCCCCTTAGTTCCAGTGAAAGGAACTCTGAATGCTTCAGCATACCAAGACATTTTGGACAATTCCATGCTCCCAACTTTGTGGGAACAGTTTGGAGCTGGCCCCTTCCTCTTCCAACATGACTGTGCACCAGTGCACAAAGCAAGGTCCATAAAGACATGGATGACAGAGTCTGGTGTGGATGAACTTGACTGGCCTGCACAGAGTCCTGACCTCAACCCGATAGAACACCTTTGGGATGAATTAGAGCGGAGACTGAGAGCCAGGCCTTCTCGTCCAACATCAGTGTGCGACCTCACAAATGCGCTTCTGGAAGAATGGTCAAAAATTCCCATAAACACACTCCTAAACCTTGTGGACAGCCTTCCCAGAAGAGTTGAAGCTGTTCTAGCTGCAAAGGGTGGACCGACGTCATATTGAACCCTATGGATTAGGAACGGGATGTCACTTAAGCTCATATGTGAGTCAAGGCAGGTGAGCAAATACTTTTGGCAATATAGTGTATCTACAATTACAGAGGATGTCGGCAGCAATTTGGGCACTGATCAGGCTGCTGGCAACGGTTGACCCGCTCACAATGGCTGTGAACGAACAAGATTGGGAGATGAGCCGTATGCTGGATGCGATTAAACGCAGGATTGCTGCGGTGGTTTAACTCTAAGGTGAGATGGATAAATATCTTGGATGTGCACGCTCGCTTCAAGGTAGAAAAACCCAACACATTTGGAATATTAGATTCGTCACGTAGAGCCAGCAAGAAAAGAGTCAAGGCTGATGGAAAATTCCTGTGCAGCCTGCTCTCAAAACAATAAGTTTTATCAAAGTCTTCCCTGGATGTTAATGGCAAAAAGGCACAGAAGAACTGCTCCTCCCCCCCATCCACCCTACCTACGAACATCTGTGGATGCGCCCAGATCTGTTGATATAATTGCCTGTGGACAGCCTTCACGGACAAATTGAACTCATTGCACTCATCATGCACACATTGACTTCATGTGACTCCGCCTCCAATGTGACTCTCTGCTAAAATGTCTGTCTCGTGTTACATGTGCTTTTCTTGTGCTGAGGCTTTTTTGATATCTCAAACTATCCTGTCAAAGTGTGAAATATGCTTTTTTTCTCCCCTCTCTTCCCCAATGTGGCTCCTATCTTTCCATAGAGATACAGGCAACGCTATAGGTATCCGCCTGGGACCTGGGAAGCCATAAGAACGTGCCAAAGGCAAAACCATCCCCCCTCTCAGCCCCCCACCCCAATATATGAAATGTGTTGTGATGAACAGTTTGTACTGAAACTGAAATCTCTATTGCAATGTAAATTGTATTTGAAAATGAAGTTGATTGATTGATTGAAATTTGTGTAAGCACGCTTTATCTAACAATTGCACAAATTAGGATAATTTATCGATAATCATTTATTTGTTTTTTTTTTTGCTTGAAATAATAGATAATAGTGTCTGGGGAAATCTTTAACCATTAAAAACAGTCAACCCAGAATCCCATGAGGTGGGGACCAAAAGGACAGGTGTGAACTCTGCACTCAAAGTGGAAAAGTTTGAAAGCGTAATGACAGCGTAATTTGTTCCTGCACCATTTCAATTCAGCAGGAAAATCTTTGGCTTTAACAAAGATAAAATTTACTCCAATGAGAAGGCTGCTGTTGGCAACAAAGGTCACTAGAGATTATTGTTAGTATTTGTTTTCTAACCATCTTGTCCTGATTATATAGACAAAATCAGTAAAGAAGACTGGTACTGTAAATATCTCCATTTTAGCTAATATATCACCAGCAGTAATGTAGACACTGAAATCAGTACAAGATAAGTACCTGTTCACTACAGGTAATGCTTTCCGTGTGGAAATATCTATTTTTGATCACCATTAATTGACACCTAAAGGTCCCTAGCGAGTGACTCCATGCGAAACACATAACCTGTCATGAAATAAGCAGCTTGTAGAAGTGTATTCACAGGCAGGGCAATGATTGTTAATGTTTCAGAAGGGAAGACATAAGATTAAATGATTAAAAAGGCAGAGGGAAAGTTTGGATGCACTGTAGTGTTTTTGTCTTTCTCAATAATAACTAGTCTAAGGTCATTTCCATCAGTTGTTCTCTCCTGTGTGGCTACTGGTACTGAAGTACCACATTTTGATTTTACATTTAAATATTTTTATTAGATTTCTAAACATTAAAAGGTGAGAAACTGATAATTAAAAAAAATGACATTTTAACTAGGGCTAGAGAAATTTGTTAGATCAGGCATGAACTTGGTTTGACATCCTAAAGGCATGATAACCTTCCGCCATATCAGCACATTTACTGATAGCTTTATTTAAAACTGAAGACAAGCAATTACTAGAACTGATGCAAAAGCAATATTTTATATTCATTATTACACTTTATTATCCTGTACCCCTTAATGTAATAATATGAATAAGCTGAAATAGACTGGTTGGCTATACAGTGGAGCAGTTTTGCGTGCGAATCTGGCTTGCAATCATTCCGCATGGCGATTGCATGTTGTCCCTGTGCCTGCATGGGTTCTCTCTGGAGAATCCAAAGGTGTGACTGTAAGGCTGATTGGTCGCTTTACATTGAAATAAACCTGTTGGATCTGCTTAATATCTGGTTGCACAAAAAGCTTTTACTTTGGCAGCAATCAAAAATGTTTAGTTAATTCAAAACTGTATTGTACACTCTAACACAACTCATTCATTACCTCATAAAGTATTTAAACCATAAAACTCAGGGTGGGTGGTTTTAGGTAACCTCAGGGGATTAGCCCTGTAATCTCTGGATTACTAAAGGCGTCTCATTTGTTTGGTGGAAATATCATTTATAGACTTTGAATCTGGATCTAAAGATATGGTGTCTTCTCCTGTGACATTTATTTATCTCTGAGGGACAGTTTAATTTTCTTTAACATTTGACCTCAAGCCTAATTTTTTAATCTTAGGATAACTGTTGTCGCAAGGAAACCTAAATTGATTTATTCTGTTTTAATCAAGTTCAATGAAACATTTTAATATAAAAAGTGTTTCTCATTATATATTGTCTACACAATTACATTATTTAGGTTCATGAACCAATAATGTTGAATCCACTTCTATGTTTTATGTAATGTTTAGATAGATCTAAACATTACATGAAACATAGAAGTCTTTGTCATCAGTCATATCTATACAGTAACATATTCTCATTAAGACCTGAAACAATATTTTTTAAGACAAAAGATGCTTAAACACATCCAGCAGATTTCATTTTCAGTGTAAATCCTCCTTAGTTATTAGTGTGTTTGTATTGTTGTTATTTCTGTATCTCTGTGATGTCATGGGATGGACCGGTGACCTCATGCCCAGAGATTTCTAGACATAGGCACTGCCCCCACACTCCTACACCCCATCAAAGGATTAAAAGATAAAGGAAAGTGGTGGATTAAATTAATTAATTAATTAATTATTTATTTGGCTATTTGCTCTGTAGTAAGCCTGTAGTTAGCAGTTATACACCACAGCCAAATTATGCACACATTATCTTCTGCTGTCAGATTTAAACACTGACAAGAGGTTTAATCTTAGTAGAATTAATTCTGTTTTTTTTTTTATTATTTGCTTTATTACTAGTATTTTAAATGAAAGGTGATTGGCAATTTATTGTAAAAGTTTGATCAAGTGTAAGAAGCAGATTATTAGTTTAAATTTTGATTGAAGGTTTGGATTCTTACATCTAAAATAATCTAAATAAATCTAAAATAAATCGCTTCAATTGTTTTGACACAACTGTTGTCTTCTTCTAATTGCTTCCTTTAGTTTCTATATCCTTTCTAAATTTAGTTTGAACAAAGATGGTGAAATTTAGGGCTTTGGTTAGAGAAATTAAGTAGACACCTTTGTTAGCCTCGCTGTCACCTTTCAGTTTCAGCCACTTTTCTATTAATATTTTTGTTTTTTTTGATTGACAGGAAATCAGAGGGGTTCTTCTTGAACAACACTAGATATTTTACTAATTGAAGTTTTTATTATTTAAATCCCATCCTTCTCTTTAGCAACATAATTGTATTATATTTTTATTCAAAATTCTCTTACCTTAATCTAGCTTAATGTTAGCTTGTGTTAGCATTTCCTCTTAGATCCCTGACATAATTCATATTTAGGTGGTGGAACCGAACTAGTTCAGTGTATCCAGTACGTACTCCATGATAGATTACTGTTTGAAAGCATTTAATCCAGGTGGTCATGGTGTATGGCTGCAGTCCTGGCAGGAAAAGATTAGTGTTTTTTGGAGTTTGCGTTCCTCCTGAAGTGGCAGATTAATGCACATCTCGTAAAATTAAATAAAATTTAGGTTGTACTCTGCCGAGGGTGGGGAAACGCCCAGCCAGACTGTTAGAGTGAGACAGAGTAGGAGGTCATGGACATGAAGCAAAGGAGAAAACGCCTTTACATGAGGTGGGCGGAAGCCTGTGAGTGACTATGACGCTGCAGGTTCGGTGATGCACATCCTGCATTTCTCTCACATACATCTACACAAAAATAGACGGTGTGTATTTGAAAGTGCTGGGAGTTTCCATCTCTGTGTTTGCTAGAGTGTGTGTTTGGGTTTCCAGTTGTGCAGGTGTAGGTCTTACATAATGTGCTAGCTTTAATGCATTATTAGTTCTCTGGGACACTTTCCTTCAGGGGCCATGTTCATTTCTAAGAAGTAAATACATAGAGACCTGAAATCTGATGTGGAGAAAGATTAGGGGGGCTTTTGCAATTCATTCAATGTAATATCAGATTTAGACTTAGACTTAGAGACTTAGACAGATTCAGTTTGTCATTTTGTATACACAAATGTAAACAAAAAGAAATTTCATTTAAAACAGCTCTAGACAATTTCAATTTTATAGTGCAGCATATGAATAAATACATAAAAAATAGTAATATAAATATATGACGATATTTACAGTTCTAACATACATTTTTATTTTTATTTTCGTTTTATAAATACAATTACCCATTTTACACAACATTCAGCAGTCTAATGGCAGTGGGGAAGAAACTGTTATGGATTTCTATTCAACCATTGTTTCTTTTACAAAAAAAGCTTTGAAAATGATCTGTAACAGTCATTATGGAGCACCTTCCAATCATTACAGTATTTATTGACTATAAAGTATAAAAAATGTAGGATGTAGTTGATTTGAAAGTGTTATAAATACTGTATGAAGTAAACCACGATATTTTACCAATAAACATTTAGAAACAAAATTAAAGAATCATGGTCATATTTATATATATATATATATATATATATATATATATTAGGGCTGCAACAACGAATCGATAAAATCGATAAAAATCGACTTTTAAAAGCGTTGGCAACGAATTTATTCATCGATTAGTTGTGCCGCGCGATTAATGCGTCATCCGCCGCCGCCGTCATCACTGCCACTTGACTGAAACGGGGGAAGAAAAAAAATTACGGCAGAGCGAGCCAGCGCCGCAGGTGCGCAGTGTTGCCAACTCAGCGACTTCGTCGCTATATTTAGCGACGTTTCAGCCCCCTCCAGCGACTATTTTTCAAAAAAGCGACTAGCGACAAATCTGGCGACTTTTTACGGTGTCACTGGCGGCTTTTGGAGACTCTTACGTGAAAGCATGTATCGTTCCTAATCTTGTCCTCCAGCGGCAGCTGCTGCCGTGGGGCGCCTCCCCCATCCCAACCCCGTTCTCCCTCTCCCGCAGGAGTCCCTCTCAGCGCTTCAGTCAGAGCCAGGATGTTTACCCTCAGCGTCCAGACTGCAAATGAAGCGCGCATGCGCCGGGATTGACGGCGCAAATTGATCACAATAATTAAAATAGCCTTTATAAATAAATTAACTTGCAAATTATGAGGGCAAGGCTTTTAAAGTTTAAATCTTCTGGCAAAGATAAAGTAAAGAAGATCCTGCAATTTATGGAAGTAAAGCAGAATAAAATCCAGCAAGATCAGTAATATGTCAATTAATTATATGCCACATTCCCATGTAAATATCTGTCTTTGGAGGATGTGTTTTTTAGCACCCCTGGTTCTCTCATTTTTATTCCAAATACAATTTATAATTTGAATCACAGGGCTATTTTTATCTCTATGGTTCAGTATTTTCTCAAGTAGCAACTTTAACTGCTATACTTTCCTGACTTAAAAGGCAGACCTCTTCTAGTCTAAAAAAACTCATTTGTTGAAATGGGGGGATTTATTGTTTGAACCCCTTAGGGGCTTTTAAAAACAAAAATGCCTGTCTTTTTATGCATTTTATGAAACAAAGTACCCTATATTTTGTGGATGTACAGCTACATTCCTCATGTAAGTTTGCGTAGTTTTAACACAAACATTTATTTTTCATATTGCACCAGTACAGTTAATGAGCAACCTGTACTTGTGTGCTGGTTTGTTCTGTCTAAAATGTTTATTTTGGAATAAAGAGGTTAATGTAAAAAATATTTTTTGCCCGATTCATCGATTAATCGAAAAAATTATCGGCCGATTCATCGATTTTTAAAATAATTGTTAGTTGCAGCCCTAATATATATATATATATGTATATATATAAATGTATATATATATATATATATATATATATATATATATATATATATATATATATATATATATATATATATATATATATATATATATATATGTATGTATTTCATTATGTGTTTTAAGTTAGAATGAAACTATAGAATAACTTAGTGGTTTGTGACTAAGATTAAGATTAAATGAAACCATATTTATGTCAGATGAAGTGCATTGAATTATGAGAAATTGTGTAATTTATTGTTTTGTAAAAGAGGGCACAAATGGGCAAGGGAAATTTATTAATACAGCACATTTCATGCACAAAGCAACTCACTGTGAATTAGAGTAACACCAACAATACAAACACAATAAAACAAATTCAATCAATACAAATGTATAAAAATACATCTTATATATTATAAGTAGTGAAAATACTATAAATCATTATAGGCAACACTAAATAGGCATGTTTTTGTTGTTGTTGTTATTTTAAAGGAATTAAATAAAATAAAAAGGATTTCTATAGGGAGATAATATAGATAATAATGTAAGACAGAGAGAAAACTGATTTTGCAATATTAGCTTGAACACTGGTCACCAATCAATAGAAAACTGACTGATATTTTAGGATTGTCCGGATATCAAATGCATGATCACCTCTTTCATACCCACCACCTTCTGCACCAACTAAGGCAAAGACATTAAAATATTTACTTTTAGAGTTGTGCATTGTAATAGTACAGATACAAGCATACTTTCATCTATGTAAAGCTATGCTGATCAATGCGAATTATGATGACCGGTTGGAATCGGCAGTGTTTAAATTTAAGTCATTATCTCCTTTTACAGAGTCTGACATGATTTCTTAATTTACACCTAAAGTGATTTTAGTGTAATGTTTGAATCTCTGTAATCAGCTGTGATGTTTTGAGTGAAGGCTCGGCTTCAGCAGGAGGGCATTAGTTCACAGGAGAGTCAGGAAGATGTAAGGTATGGAAGGTAAACAGGAAGTGACCACTCACCACGTCACACTTCCCAATTTTACACTTCCTCTTCCTCAGTTGATGTCTGTTTACAGTAAAATGTAACCTCGCTCATGTTGACTTTCTTAACCAGGAAACACAAAAAAACAACTATATATATGACAAGGTTAGACTGATGTGCTGTAATGTAGGTCAAAGCTTTGTTTATTCTGTGTTTCTGAGCGCACATGTGCAAGAAAACCCCAAACAGAATAATCTTAGCAGTTGACCCAGTTGTTGTCAGAGCGAATTAAATCCTGCTGAATATCATACCTCATGTGCACATGCACCGTCAGGCATGCTGCAGTAAGCCACCCATGGAGGGGGACTGTCAAAGCTGAATCTCATTGATGGATCACTCTCTCCCTCTGCAGACCCAGAGAAAACCTTTACATCCAGAGGAATTAACAGTTTATTGATTGTATGGCTAGTTTTTAAATCTGGCATTTAAGGATTTGTGGAAAACAACATGAATTATAGTTTCCTGTCTGTTTATATGTAGTTTATTAAATATTTTTTTAATTTGATTGCAGGATTCCTGTCTGTTGTTAGGAGCATCAACTGTTGTTGTCGATAGGCTAAATATAGTCTATGAGAGGTAGAGTTGTTGAATGCTGGTTGTTTTTAGAATGCAAATGAACAGGAACTAAATGCTAAAGTAAGGTTGTTTTTTTGTGTTAAAGGCACTTAATTTAAAATCAAACAGCTTTAATATTAGAGCCACTGTTTACTAATTAGAACCATTCAAGCACAAAATCTTCAGCTATCGTGGATTGCTTTTCTGTTGTAAATACAACAGATATGGTGTAGACTATTTAGTAAAGGCTAAGTTTTATTTCAATCTGAAAAACTCACACAAAAGAAATACAATTCGAAGATTTTTATTGATACAATAACTTTAGTCTTTGGCACTTAGACCTCGGCAGGAAAGATTAGCGCTGAATTTATTTTGCTTTGATATGCATAAACAGGAATAAGAGTTGGGATGTTTCCACCCAGGCTTGAAACTGGTGGTGGAGAGGAGATGGGTGAAGTTGGTCGGTCCATGCCTACTGGCTGGTGAGATGTTGTGCTTGAGCTGACATTCAGTGGACTGCATGAGCTGGTACTAGTAATTCACGCTGGGACCTAGAAGATGAGAGTTAAGCTTACATAACACAGGTTGCATGATCCTGTCAATGATGACCAAGCGTGGAGCGACAGTGGAGAGGAAAAACTCCCCTTTGGGATGAAACTTCTGGCAGAACCTGGCTCAACTTGGCGGCCCTCTGTCGGACCGGTTGAAGTGAGAAAGGGAACGCAGTCAGAGTCCAGGAGGAATGACCCTCTGATGAAGCTTTGGCTACGATGGTGGAGAAGGGGCAGGTGGTGGGTTGAATCGGGTTATCTGAGTCAAAGTTTGACATGGCGCAACCACTGCCAAGGCTTTGGGTAGCAGACTGAGATGTGGATTTGGCTACCTTTTAAGATGAGCAAAGGATGCTGATTGGCTTTCGTGGAGGTGTGGTTCAGAACTGATTGGCTTGTGACAGAGGCGGGTATGGGTAAGTTGTCCTTTATTCAGTTGAAGTTCCGCCTAGGCTCCATTTTTGTCCTACACTGTTTGACTCATCTGCATTTTTATTCTCCCCTCGTCTACAGCTTTATACCAAAGTCTTTGTGTTTAAATAAAAAAATAAAAAAATTCTTTTTCTAATACTGGGCTAGCAAAAATGTGTTTTGATTGCTTCCTATTGATGATTTACAGGATATAGAGGTTCACTGTCTGAGGTGTTCAGCATATTTACCATCACCTGTCTTGAACAAGCTAAGTCCACTAAAATAAAGTTTTTATAACTTTTTTCACCGTCTGCAGAAAAAAGGGAAAAATACATCCTGCAGTATAGTGTAACTTGAACTAGGTTTGTCCTCTTCTTCTCTCCAAGTTTCTGAGATTTTGGTTTTTGTGGAGTGTTGGCCTAGTGGGTTAGAGCAGTGAGCTTGTGCTCTGAGAAAGTTGCAAGTATCACAGTACCACAGCCTCCACTTTGGGTTCCTAAGCAAAATTTTAACCCCACACTGCTCCCCAGGCACCGCACGATAACAGCCCACTGCTCCCCAAGGGGATGAGATAAATGCAGAGACTTTATTTCCCCATTGTGGGACAATAAAGGGATTTACATTTGCTCAGCCCCTCCATTTGAATCAGATGGAGAACTGGACTTCTGCTTTGCTTTTGAAACATCTTGGTTATTTTCTTTGACAGACATTCTTTTGTCAAATTGCTACTGAGGTTCAGATCATCCTGTTGCTGATGACAGTTTGGGTAAAGCTTCAGCTGTTGAACAGATGGCCGTACATTTGACCCTAGAATGCTTTAGTTAACAGAGGAGTTCATTCTGACTCCATGTCTATGAACTCTATGGGTTCTATAAGCTCAAAACAAGCACAACTCATCAGTTTTCAACCACTATTCTCTACAATACATAAAGCTATTAGCGCTACGCCGGAAAAACAATCTAGAAAACAGTAAATATTTCTTAAATTAAGTGTATTTACCCTTAATTTGAGTAGATAAATCAGAAAGTTTGCCAATAGAATACGTATTCTTTCTCTTAAAGTAAGATAATTAGATAATATGCACTTGAAATAAGACAATACAATTGTGTTTTCTCATTTTAAGTTTAAATTGTAAATTATTCCAAAAAATGACTTATCTGGATTTCGATTTTTTTCCAATGTGTAATATGCTGTGTTTAATGTTATGCTGATGGGGTGTTGTGTATAAAAAGAAGTATGGCTATGGAAATATATGGAGCTCCTTTTCCCTGTTTCTCCCATGTGGTGAATTTACTGGGACTCCCAATGTTCAGAAGATTGACTTTAATCTTAAAGGTATAGTGGAGGATTTTCTTTTTACGGGTGGATCATCTAAATAAGTGGCCCTCCCAACTGTCAATCGTTCTGCTGATATGTTTACGTAAGGCCGTCCTACGTGCTCGATCCCATTTTCACTTACCGGTGGTGAGTCTGACATAGTTGTAAAATTGCAAAATCTTCTTTTGGAAACTAAGCTTGTACGAGCGATGCAAGCAGGAACTTTTTAACAGAGCGTGCAAATGGGTGCATGCATGCTCCTGCACGCGTTTATTAGGCGTTCCCTCTCAGGAGCAGGTACAGGGTTGTGCATGTGCATTTTTTTTAAAGTGGAGAGGGCGTATCTTTTCAAAAATTTCAAAAAATCCACCACTATCCTTTGTATAGTGTTGTTAGTAATTGTTCTAATTTTATAATAGTATAGTTGAAATAGTTTGGAAATGAGCTTAAAGCAGCTCTTCTCCAGCCTCAGTGCTGCTGTCTTTCCTCATTGATACCTTTTGCTCCTCAGCAGCAAACAGCAGGAACTCCTTCATCTATAAATGAGCTGATGATCAGCCCATTAACTATATGTGACCTCAGAGATCCAGTTAATCCAGAGCGATATCTGGGTAGAAACCTCTCCTCAGATTTGTTTCTCTACCAAACTCATGACCTACCTTTGTGAATGTGAGTTTGGTTTATTTCTTTCTAATTAGACAGATGTTTAAGGCGTACAGAGGCGCAGAGAAGTTTGTGATTTTTTTTTCTTCCCATGCAGCTGTAACAGGGCTGAGATCAAAACCGAGAGGGTTATGTAATACCCTGATGTACATCCACCCCCTGTAGAGCATGACTCATCGCAAACCAGAGAAATTTGGAGTGGACCAGTTTTCACAGCATTAACCTGATGAGTGTTCACTCTACAAAAAAACATGAGACAATCTAATATGAACTGTTTAAACATTACAAACATTAAATTAAAATTTAAAGGGGTTCGATTTCTTATTTACATTTGTGGAACAAGATCTTGAGATTATGAATAATTTTTCAGTCGTTCTTAGACTGAGAAACCCAAATCTAGAGTTTTTTTCAGGATGATATCACCTGATTGCTTTTTTCTCTAAATGTGTATTTATAAACTATCTAACTGTAACACAACTTGCTGAAAGCATTTAGTTTGTTATATCTTCACTATTTGTCTGCTTTACAAAAAGGATGACTGGAGAGAAAAAGTCAATCAGTCGGATTTGGTAGGAAAAAGTTGGAGATTATATTTTTAAGCCATATAGCCCAGTCCTAATCTACATTAACTGTTAAAATAAGTTGTTTTTTCTACAATCCTGAAGTCAGCTGTTAAAACAGAAGTCAGGTGAAGTGTCTACTCTCTGCAGTCACATTCTTCAGGGTACCTTCAAGTCATCAAGTCCTGAGAAATAGTGCTCTTCTATTGAAGCAGCTTGTATGAAAGGTTTAATATATAGAAAGGAGCTTCACATTTTAAAATCATGTCCTTTTTAAAGCTATTATCAATAAGTTTAGGGATATGAATCAATGAGAGCAACCTTTTTATGTTGGGCTGTCTCCTTCTCTGTTAACAGAAGAAAGCGTCAAACTTTATATAATTTGTTCAATTTAAAACTTTTCCTACATGCATTTAACTTAAACCTGTTGATTTTCAGGTCTTAAATATTCTATATCAGGAGTACAATTATAAATCAGTGGGGTCCGAATAAAGAAAATCATCAACCAGTAAAGGTATGGAGACATTTTTCATTTGTTACTTTAAGCAGAATTTACCACTAAAATAAAAGGAGGTTATTTATGCATCCATGTTTTACATTTACTTTTTAAATAAACATTTTTAAATCTAAAGTGTTTTTTTTAAGTAGAGAACAATTGTTAAGTTTGTTACATAGACAATTTCCTGATAAACATATTTTATAAAACACCTGAACTGACCATTATTTTCTTTTTTCTGTCTTTATGAGAGCAGTGGGCTTCATGCTGCCCTGCAAGGCTTTAAACCTGGGTTTGAATGGAGACTAAGCCATTCTAAAGCACATATCAAGGAGCTCATGTTGAGCCTGGATCAATTTATTTATTTCTGATTCTGTTCATGGTGGAGAATCCTGCTTCACAGCAGCAGGTTGAGCCAAACATACTCTAAATGTGCAGGGTCATCTTTGAGCACACTATTTCACTTTTCTTTCACCAGTTCACCACAGTTCTTCCAGCAGTCCACACTTTCTCTGCTCTTTTTTTCTCATCATCTTCTCCTTCTTTCCCATCACTCGGCTTGCCACAGGTTGGCCTGCTGGGTCTAAAAGTAGTAGCAGCAGCAACCCCGACTGACAGCAGCTCATTGGCTAATTTGTATCACGTGTGGCCTGGTGCCGGACGCTCTGGAGGGCTTTACAAACAGGAGAAGCAGCACAAGTGAAGTTAGACACTCCTGTCAGACAACATGCAGTAATTTATAAATGTTTTAAATCAGGTTGGGTCCGGGTTAGCCAGCAGGTGGGTCCGGATCCGGACTGCCGTCCGTTAATCCGTGACCTCTTCTTCATATTAACAGGAATGCACCCATATGACAATTTGGTCCAATATACATATCCAACATGAATATTTTATGGTCAATAACTAATATCCACCCATATTAAATGCATTGAATGTATTTTCCTACACTTTGGCCACAGTGAAAAAGCAATCACCTGCTGACATGCAACCAGAGCATCACCTTAGGGCTCATTAATTTAACAGTATTTTAAGTGTAACACCTTCCCAGACAAACACCACACGGCCAAACTGAGGAAAATAAACATGTTTCACTTATGGGACTGAAACCCATCGGTTGAACAAATACCTAAAATGGGCTGATTCTCCCGTTAATGGCAACATATATTTCATCTTTATATTTTGTAGCTTTTGTTGTTGTCAAGACAACTATTCGTGGTTAATGTTGCATATTGATAAAGGCTGCTGCTATTAATCTGTTTACTATTTTACATTTAAACCATTTATAATTGTATAGCAAAGCTGGCATTTCTTTTACACAATTTGAACCAGGTATATAATACTATTTATATGATAATAAGAAAAACAAGTATATTAAACAATGTCCCCTAAAGTATTCTTAATGAAGCCGTATTTACAGACGAGGACAGTTTTATAGTGAAAATGCATATTTTGTTTAGTAAAACCTGGGCCTAATTAGCAGTCTGAGTGGGTTTAGTGTTCAATCAACAGCCTTAATTGTTTAATGAATGACTTAACGAACACTAGATTAGTTGATTATTTCAACAATCTATTAATTACAATAATCCAGTTACTTGTTTGAGTCATAATAAATAAATGTACCATTATAATAAACAGAAAGAAATTCTGGTCCTAAATTTAGCTTTTACTGTAGACAAATGTTACAGAACAGCGGCTCACCGCCTGTAATGTAATTATCTAAGACTATAGTTTGAGATTTGAGCTAATTCAAGGAGCTTGTAGAGGAGTCAAACACTTTTATTCTCCAGCATTTCTATCATAGGGAAATAAATACACATGCTCCTTTTATTCCCAATCGTTAAGATGTTACATCCTTGCAACACTTTTCTTTTACATGACTAAATATACAAATACAGGCAATAATGTTTATGTTAATTTTCTTTTGTAAACAGAGGATTGCATTGATAGACGTACAGTGGGTGAGATTATTAAAAACGGAGAGATTTCAGACACATTTATGAAGGAGGTCTTCTTAGACAGGATGGTTATGAATCCCTTTAAGCTGTGTAGCGTGTGCTTAAAACCATTTTAATGTTCAAATCCTGTCTTTGTGTAGGTTGTTGGTCTTATTTAGAATAAGGAGGCTCATCACGTGGTGCACAGTCCCTGGGGGGGTGGGGAACAACGTGAAAAAGGTCTGATTGAGCACCTGGGCCAGGCCGGAAGCAGCTGGAGAGTGCTGATTAACCGGGCCTCACATCCAAACACAAAGCCCCAGACAGGTTGGTCTTCATAGATTTAGCAGAGAGAATAACTGAGAGTCACAGTCATGCTGCAGGAGGAACGGTGAAGAACATAGAGAACACGTGGCAGGTCTGTTTGTTTCAGAGCTCGGGGTCTGGATTGTGTTTTACACTGCTAGCTGCAACCAGAGGGGCTTTCCTCTGCGAGCTGAGAGCTCTGCACCGCTGGCTCGTCCAGAAGGCTTCAGCTTTATAAATGTAAGGTGGGCATGGAAACACGGAACCATGTGCCAAGGAAATGTGCAACCACACCTCTCTTTCTCGGTGTGTGAGTGGGTGACATGGCCTCAGCCTTACCTCACAATGCCTACTTTTAATGGGAACATCGGGGGTATGACTCAGTGTTTTATGGTTAACAACTTCCAGCCTTAAGGCTGAAGCCAGCACTCATTCAGGTTATTTATTGTATTTAAATCAAATGCTTTTCCACTAATCTGAACATTACAAAATATTTTTCTTATCTGTGCTACTGTCTATAATGTCATTATAAAATTAGAATATATTTGTGCTGCTTTTACTTGTTGAGCACTAGATTTAACTTTGTGGCGAATATTCCTCCACCATCAGGGCTATTTCATTATTCTATTACGTACTGTTTAGTTAGCCACATTCTCCTGGTATCTGCAAACTCTGCATTATCACTTTTAATGCTACAACCCCACCCTGAAACATTTTAGCTGGCACAGTCATGCTGCAGGGGTGGTTTCCCTTTCAGCAGGGCAGAGAAGCTGATTGATTTGAATACAGGGCAAAAAGGGTTGCAACCGTTGCAAGACTGCAGAGAGGAGGCCATCTTCATCCTCCAGCATGAGAACCATTATAAACAAACAGAGGTAAAATGAGTTAGATTGAACATATTCAGGTTTAGGAATAATCCAATCAAAATCCAGAACTAAATCCAACTGAGATCCTAACTTAGAAAGAAATATTAACAGAAGCTCTCCATCTAATTTGAATAAGCCTGATTCAAATTAGAATGAGCAACAGTTCATTCGTTAGATGTACGGATCAGATACAGTTTTGTTTTGATAGCGATGCCTTTGGTCCAAAGGTCTATCGATGATAAATTGACAATAAAACCCTGATTAATTCCTTGAGTTTGTCATTATTTAACTGTAGAGGTTTGAGATCATGCCAAAACAATCAGTAACACTACTCATGAGAAAAAATACTCATTTAAGATGGTCTTCTTCAGAACACAAGCTACAGATGTGATTTATTTCACTAAACATCCCATAAAAGAAAAATATTAAAATAGAGTTGATTCATTACTTTTATTGTCACTGATTTAAATGTATTCTTGAGATGCTAGGCTGCTCAGTGGAGCGGTGGGTAGCACTGCTGCTTTGCAGCAAGAAGGTTGCGGGTTTGATTCATGGCCCTGTTGTCATGGAGTTTGCATGTTCTCCCTGTACATGCGTGGGTTCTCTCCGGGTACTCTGGCTTCCTCCCAGTCCAAAAACAGGATTGCTAGGTCAACTAGCTTCTCTAAATTCTCCTAAGCTGTGTGTGAATGGTTGTTTGACTTGTTTGTCTCTGTGTTGCCCTGCGATGGACAGGGGACCTTTCCAGGGTGAACCCTGCCTCTCACCCATTGGCAGCAGGAGGTAGGCACCAGCACCCCTCACCACCCCAGCAGGGATAGGCATGTCAGATAATGGATGGATGGGTTTAGATGCTAAATCCAACTTGCTATTATAAGTAAATGAACTAAAGAATCGGCCAAAAATATCAGCTGGACAGTATGTTGGCCTGTGTCTACAGGAAGCTTTCTATGCTGTGTTTTTAATGATAAATGCAGAACAAAGCTGACGTTTGCTGGTGTAATAAGACAGAAATAAAAAGGGTGACTGCCCCTTTAAGTGGGTCGACTCTCTGCAGCTGCTCACCATGTAAAGTCTGGTCACATCTATTAACAGGCAGGCAGCCTTAGTGATGTACTCTCCTCTGTTTGCCTGTGTCCCTCTGTCTCCCTCCCTCTCTCTCTCAGACACACACACTCACAGAGGGGTAATTGTCTGTTAGGGGTTTGGCGGAGGTCCCGTGCTGCACAGCTGCACTGGGTCACCCCCCCCCCCCCCCCCCCCACACACACACACACACACACAACAAACCAAGAAAACTGGCAGTGGTCTTGTTACAAACCCTGTTGTTTCACTCCTGTTAGTCATCAGAATTTCTTACAGACATCATAAGTAAACAGTTACTATTTGCTTGTGTTGTAATTAATGTTTACTCAGCTGTAGGAGAGATGATGATTAAGCTGTTGCTTTATTATTATCCTTTATTTGTTATGTATTCTGTAGATTAGCTTAAAGGATTCATTGATGTTTTTTACTGTAGTTTATCTCTTTGGTCAAGAAGTATTGTTTTTTTATTGGTTATTAAATGATGCAGGTCAGTGTAGCCTGACATGATGGGACATCTTGGTTTTCCTGTAGCACCACCATGAGGCTGTTTGTGATTTTTTTAAATAATCTTTAAGATAAAGGAAGGATACAGAGATCAGTTTTTAAGGATTAATGCCTGGGGGTTGTAATCACGAAAGTATGCCAATTAAAAAAAAATGACTTGAGTAGTATATTTATAAGTAAATGAAACAATATAAAACTATTGTATTGTGACTGCAGATTATTAGGAAACCAGAACAGTGCTGTATTATTTTTATTATCATCATGACAATGACTCTAATTGAATTCAAAGCTTGTTGCTATTGTGAGAAGCTTAAAGGAAGATTAACCTGAGTTATTAGAAACAAGATAGTTTAGAATGGTAATCTGACACAATACAGGGAAATATATGCTGTTTCTGAACTTAAAAAAACGAATATGAAATCCTCTGATATCATCTCTTTTACTCTTGCATTTACTATACAAAAATAATCATATATATATATATATATATATATATATATATATATATATATATATATATATATATATATATATAATATATATATATATTATATGTATATATATACCGCACAATGAGAGTGAATTTCCCCTTTGTGGGACATTAATGGGATTACATATATATGCATATATGTATATATATATAGGTGGGTACAGCAGATCCCTGGTCCAGAAAAGTGCAGTTCTAGGAACAGCAAAGATTCTCCCTCAAACACCCAAGCCTCTGGTAGAGGACCTGAGCTTGCAGTAAAAAAGGGAGAGACCGCCCACGATGGGTGAGGGAGAGTTTTTTTTTTTTTTTTTTTTTTATGTCTCTGATGTATGTAAATATATGGTTTAAGCTATTTATTCTGGGCTAGTAGTGTTTGAATTCAAGGTGCATAAAATACGCAGTATTATTCTAATAAATATAGCATCCAAGTAGTTCTTGGTGAGGAACTTAGCGTCTGGTTTTCATGTACAACATATGAACATAATTCTGCCATCTGATTGGCTAAGTGGGTAGCTGCTGACCAATCAACTCATCTAATCATCTACTTTTATCTGACTGAAAGGAAAAACGAGCTGCAACGTGACTATAAAATAATCAAAAATGACCAAAAAAAAGTAAAGAATCAGCTATAATTATAAGGACTGATTCTGATATATTTTCTGTTTAATGTGATGTTGTACCTCAGAGAAGGGGGGGGGAGTCCTCTCTTCCCAGCCCTCCCCCCTTTCACTCTCCCTCCCCCACTCTCTCTGCACAAACGCTGCCCTTTGACCCACATCTCAGTCCATGCGGTCCAGTCAGGGATGTGATGCGGTGTTTCGGACAATCACGATTTCCGCTTGGTGGTCACGTGTTGATGTGAGAGCCATGCTGTGTGATGGTTTGCAGCTCTCCGTGTTCCTGTGGTCAGATTTCATTTTCAGATAAAGACAGCCTGTAACAGATGCAGAGGCAGTGATAAAAAAATAGATTTTAACTACGTATTTGATTATGAAGCAGTTTTCTTCTGTTGCATACATTCATTCTATGCCACTTCCTTGATCAGGTCAAATACAGTTCAGGGAAAGGAAATTAGAAATTCTACCCAGTAACTTACTGGTGTTATAAAAAACACATTTTTACACATCTGGAATTTGATGTTGATGTTGATCCCTGCAAATAAAGATTAATTTAAAGTTAAAAATAATTCTCTATTCTTTGTTAGTAATCAGGTAATTAAGTGCAATAAAAAGGACAAGAGAAGAGATCAGAGACGAATGGTAGGAGGGGAAGAAGGCTTTTTGTCTAGACTTCTCTCCTGCCTCGCTCTCTGCACAGCTCCAGATGGGAGTTAACAGTTGACTTGATGCATTGTTATGATGATGTGGACAGGTCTCTCTGTCTACTTGCTCCTACACAGAGAATCTAGTTTTCCCATTGGAGTCAAATCATTCCTATTTTCCTCTGCTGCCCTCTGTCTCATGTAGGAGGAACTACAGCATACTGGAAAGTAAAAAAAATACTTTTAGTGCAGCACTAAGGACCGAAAGATGATGTTATTGGTCCAAAAAAAGTAGGAAGTGAATATAATTGGTAACTTTGATGTTAATTATTAGTTGTTTCTAAGGTTTTCTAGAAAAGACAAATATAATATAACATGGGTGATAAAATACACCATAAAAAGGGAAACCTTTATTACCTTTATTGTTTCCATGCATGTTACAAACTTTCTTAAAAGCAGCTACTATTTGCTTTATGGTGTATTAAGAAGACCTTCATTTTTAGGAAATAACTCTCCAGATATACAGCATGTCCTTTGTTTGTATTAAGGGGATACAGATTAAAATAAGGTTCCTTATTGTTCAAGGCATTCTGCAAAAAAAAAAAAAAAAAAAAAAATGGGATCCCCTTAATTAAGCTTTTATTTTTGCCTGTTAGTGAACATCATTGATTTTTGCAAAAAGTTCCCTGTTTGGCCTCCATATTCTACATTTAAATTTCCATGAATTTTGAAATAAACCAAAGAAACAATCTTCAGATGGTATATTCTGCTCTTTATTGTGATCAATACCGGTTCAGTACCAGTTTGGATGTGTTAGCCTAGTGGGTTAGAGCAGTGTGTTGCTCTGAGAATGTTGCAGGTACCCAGTATGATCCCTACAGGCTCCATTCTGGGTAGCTGAGCAAGACCCTTAACCCCACACTGCAAGGCGATGGGTTAAATGCAGAGATGGGGAGTGGCAGCCTAGTGGTTAGAACATAGACCTTAGAATCCTGAGGCTCTGAGTTTGAGTCCCACTCCCATAGACCCACACTGGGTCTCTGAGTAAGACCTTTAACCCCTGATTGCTCCCTGAGTGCCCCACGATGGCAGCCCACTGCTCTCCAAGGGGATGGCTTAAATGCAGAGGTAGATTTCTGCAATGTGAGCACTGCAAAAAATCAAAATCTAGATAAGTTATTTTTCCTTAAAATAAGTGCATTTGTTCTTGGATTGAGGAGGTAAAAGAGACAGTTTGCCAATGGTACATTTACAATAAGAAAACACAATTGCATTGTCTTATTTCAAGTGCACGTTATCTAATTATCTTATTTTAAGAGTAAAAATACTCATTCCATTGGTAAACTATCTCATTTACCTACTAAATTTAAGGGTCAAGCAACTTAATTTAAGATTTTTTTTTACTTATCTCTAGATCGTTTTTCCAGTGAGATAAATAAAGTTCAATTATTATTATTCTTTCCATTTTACCCACACAGGATCGTAGTGATCCAGCTCACGTCCACAAGGTGTATGACACTTTTGTTCCAATGAGGCTTTATGTTTTACCTGGAAGGTTGATGGGGGAGTCCTAATGAGTGTGTTTTTGGTAGTTCGGTCAGGGTGTGGTCATGGTGTCTGTCTGTCCTGCATCAGTGTGTTTGTTTGCTGCTGTCAGAGTGAGCCAGAAGCACACTGAGCTTCCCTCATTAGCTGTCTGCTTTAACTCTGCTGAGATGTACAGCTTTACTTCAGAGAGCACACACAAACACACCTTTTTCCACACATGTATTTGCACCAGTTTTCAATTGCACAGCTGCTGACAATGAAACACCTACTAAAGCAATCTTCTCATTATCGCCTAAGGCCCCACTTGGCTCCATGTTGTTGGCGTATACAAAACACAAAAACCCTGTTGAGTCAGACCAGTTGATTTGGTCCATTTTCACATCGAGCTTCCATTGAAACCAGGCCCCTCTATGAAGGTTATTTTGTTTCAAAACTATTTGTGCATTGTAGGTGTGAATTTGAAGTTGTAGAGAAAGTTACATTCTAAGTTTTTATTTGTAGAATTTGAAAAATAAAAATGTAGTCCATTTTTTTTTTTTACACCTGTTCAGATTTTAAGTACAAGTAAACAAATTCTGTTCTCCAAGTTGAACATCAAAAACCTCTTACATTCTCAGTCTTGCTCCAAATGGTCCACATCTATTGTTGCAAAACTATTTGTGCATTGTAACTTTTGTTTTTTGTAATTGTAGATTTTTTTCAATCTGTCACAATTACAAAATAAAGTTACACCTCTTCAAATTCTTGAGTACGAGTCGACAAATTGTGTTTTGTGCGTTGCACATCAAAAATGTCTTCCATTCAGTTTTGCTACAGTTGATCAAAGACAAATGGTGCAAAACAAATTCAAACACGTGTATTAAAATCTTTAAAAGAAAAATGTATACTTTTTCTTTCCTTAACTCAAATACGAATCAATGAATACGACTGCATGAATCTACTGCTTCAAAACAGGACGCTGACAGCAGTGTAATCCTTTATTACACGTTCCTTAAAAAAATCTTTCTTCGTTTCACAGTGTCTAAGGCCACGTTCACACAGCAGCCTGAGGTGACACAAATCCGATTTTTTTTGCCCATATGTGACCTGGATCTGATCTTTTCATGACAGTCTGAACAACACAGATCCAATTTTTTCCAATGTGATCCAGGCCACTGCACTATGTCGTCCTGAATCCGATACGATTTGATCATTTTTTAAAAATGCGACTTGTGTCTGAACGGCCAGCTCGCATTTATCCAACCTGAACGCCATTAGTAACCGACAAAGGTCACTATTCTGGGTCTTGCTATGAAAAAGCGGCACAAAAAACAACAACCATGGCAGACGATGATGTGGAGAGCAGTATTTATGTTTAACCATCTTGAAAAGATTGTGTTTTATGGTTGGGAAAGATTGCTAGATGTTCTCCAGCACTACCATCCATGTTAACTAACGTAAACACAGAGCATGCTGGCCTGTAATGTCATTAGGTCCTCTACTGCACATGCAGGACACTTGAGTTGTACGACTGCAGTTTACACAAAATACCACATCCAAGTCGCATATATTTGGAAATATGAACGGCAACGCAAAGAAAAATCGGATTTCACAAAAAAATTGGAATTTTGCATCAAGGCCTGCAATGTGAATGTAGACTAAAAGTTCTCATATCATTGAAAACTGTTCTCAACCATATTCTTGTAATCAAAATGAAATAGTAAATGGACTGTATGGATATTTATTATAGGCTACACCCAGTAGAAATTATACTTTTACCTAAGTCAAATGTAGTAATTAAATCTATATTTGTGTTCAATGTTGACTTATCATTTCTCATGTTCTATGTTCTAATATCCGTAATAAAGTTTTGAAACAAAATAACCTTCATACCCCTCAGTCAAAATCACTGACTGCAGCAGCGTGTAAAGGTACATCTGCTTCTCAAAGCTGATAAACAAAGGATCTTTTCCCTGCTGGGTATCCTTTGGTTTTTCTCTTCTTTTTTACAAGTTCTCAGCAGGTCAAAGTTGAACTTTTTCCCTCCTAGATCCAGACTGAGGGATGTTGAGGCAGGCGGAGTATGTTGCATTTTTTTCTGTGCCAAAAAAAAGAGTTCAGTTCGCTCCTTCTTATCATAGCTTCTGATTTAAATCTCTGGGACCAGCCAGGAATTATGTGACAGTTAAGCCATGAAGGAAAACATGAAAGAAGTTTGGATCCACTAATCAGAGCTCTGTTGACAACTTCAAGCTCTCACTTTAACTTATTTCATGAGATATTATCTTTAAGAAAGGCAGTTTGAAAATGTTTTCACTGCTCTGTGATTAAACATTTCTCATTCTTTACAAAAGAAGGAGCTATTGCATTAAAAAAGTGATTCCCCCCCCAAAGAAATAAGACTGCCTTTTTCTCTTGAAATCTCTTAATCTAACAAAATCCTTGAAGCCAGGAAGCAGGTATCAGTAAAAATAGAACTACTTCAAACCAAAAGCAGAGATACGAGCAGAGTAGGGCTCCAACTACAGATTATTTAGCTACTTTTGCTTTTGCTTCATTTGTTAGACCTATCCATAGAAGTTAAATAGTAATCTGGTGCTTTGTGGGATATTTTATTTTACAACGAGATGACGTTAAAACCAGGGACTGTAAGAGTTCTGGATGGAACAGTTTTACAGACAATTTTTAATGTAAAATGTATACTTTGATAAGTTTGAGCTTTATTACTGTTCAGAGTTGGTTCTTTTAGGAAATGACATGTTTTAGAGTCTGTATGCTTCAGTTGGTGGTTGTTTTAGTACTGACGATTATCTCATTTAGGACTGAAACAATCAGATTATTCGTGATTAATTGATTATTGAAATAACCTTCAATTAATTTAGTGATCGTGTAAAAAATATATGTAAAAATTTTGCATATAAGATTAAAAGTATTTTCATCTGTCTAAATACTCTGCCTAGCTCAACTCAAGTGGAAAATTTTTTTAGTTTCACCTGGTTTGATTCAGTAAAATTAAACCTGGTTTATGCCTTTACCACCTTTTGCTATCCCAATTATTAATTGAAGAAATAATCAACAGATTATAAAATAATGGTTAGCTGCAGCCCTAATCTCAATGCTTCTAACAGGATATCTCATTGCACACCTGAAAATGGAAAAATGCAGAATACATACAAAGGTTTTCTTTCTTTCTAAATTTAATAGAAATAATTTGCTGTCCAACTTAATGAGCTGATTTACTGCTGTGCATTAATTTTGTATAATGTGATTACATCTCTTAAACTAAATGCTCACAATACAGAAAAACTGTAAAAACCAGTATGGGGTGAGCAGATTTTATCGTTTTAAGACACAATTGTTGTGGAAGTATTGATATAAGTCATCTCAGGCCAGTGGTGTCAAAAGTACACGCATTTGTTACTTAAGTAGAAGTATAGGTACTGCAGTTTAAAAACATTCTGGTAAAAGTTGAAGTATCAACTTGACCTGTTTACTCAAGTAAAAGTGAAAAGTATGCGCTCCAAAAACTACTTAAAGTATGAAAGTATAAAGAAACCTTAAAAAAAAAACAGCCAAATGACACTATGTGAATCGAAAGCTCAATTTTTCTACTATTTCAAAAATTCCTCAAAATAGGGCCAAGGATGAGGGAGGTCTTGTTGGTCTCCGTCTCCCGATACGCTCTCGCCTGTGTCCAACCTTCAAACATTTCAACATATTTTTCTGAATCCTACATAGTAGCATGGCATAGACGATTCACGTTTGCAGTTTGAAGAACACCTGCTCTCTTCTGATGATTTCCTTTAGTTAACCAATGAGTGTTTGCGTTCTATGACTCATCCAATCACACTAGTTTTCACTAGATGTGGATGGAGCCAATGATCTGCATTGGATGGCGCACATGACGTGAAATAATATTTAGAAACATTAAACCAGGGGTTTAAAAATCAGCAGGGTCCGAATAAAGAAACTCATCAACCAGTAAAGGTGACCTGATGCATTCACTGGATGGAAACTAAATGTCAGACAGGGGTAATCTGGAATAATCTGCATTTCCCCTCAGAATTTCTTGCTGAAATGTTTGTTGACTCCACCCTGCCTTGGTTTTTGAAACTCTTCTTGGTTTTCTATGTTTAGTTTAATTAGATTATAGTTCTCATACAAATGTATGTTTTCCTTGACTTGTTTAATACAGCTATAGCACAGTCAAAAATTTGTTTGCATTTACAAGCCCAAGAATGAAAGAAATGGGTAGTTTTTGAGTGATCTTACTGTTACAATATAATAAAAAATATTTAAGGTCCAGCTTTCAACTTTAAGGATACGAACAAATGCAGAACCTGGATCACATTTCACAAAAGTCACAACTTGATTCAGCTTGTGTTGATTAGAAACATGAGCACATAGAGGGAGTTTCCTGTCATGCATTTTAGATGCCAAACTCATACTTTAGCTGATTGCCTTCAATGTGGGAAACAGATGGGAAACACATAGGCTACCTGCTCCTGTTGGAATCATGCTTGCCATCTTCTTTTGTGCTTAAGTGATTGGAAATGATTTGATATTAATGCTGTGGTGTTTTTTTTATTTCTAGTAACAAACTTCAACAATGGCTTGGAGGCCAGTTCAGACTCAGATGATGAGGACAAGCTACATATTGTGGAGGAAGACAGCCTGTTGGAGCCTGATGCCACAGAAGCCAATGGGGCCACAGCGCTGGAGAGCCATGATGCCACCATAACAGTATTACCCCACAACGGCTCCTGGAACGGAGGTTAGATGATAGAAATAATATGTTTTTAATTATTTTATACTTAAAAACACAGTAAGATTCTCTGCATCACTCTGATAACACCAAACATAAAATACTACACCATGCAGGGGTTGACGTTAAGGATTTTTATCACTTGCCCCAAGGGCAAGTGACTTTCACATTTCATTTGCCCAGAAACAATTTTTACTTGCCCAGTATAATGTTTGATAAATATGTTTCCTAATATTCATTTTTATATATATTAACTAAACATGTTTGTTTTTTAAATGTTTTTTGTAATTCAGTATTTTTTAAGTTTCCAGGTTCCTGGTGTGTATATGCATGTGTCAGATAATGAACTCAAGCCTACATTACCGTGTTAACATTCTTTTTAATCCTTCCTGCACATTCTTTTCAAACTAAACTTTGCTTTAAACTGTTGTGTGCTTGGAAAAAATATAAATTGTAATGTTAAAAATTAAAAAAAAAACTTGACAGGTTAAAAACTTAAGATCAATCACAAGACAGAAGTCAATGTCACAAATGAATCACTTTTATTTTAGAGTCACGGTATGTTTATACAAGATAATACTATTAATATAATGTGACTTTTCTAGAGAATCATTATACATAGTTATTTTATTCAGGGTTTCCACAGTCTGACATCATTTCAGAATTCCCTGACTTTTAACTGACTCAGGATTAGTTTTCCCTGACAAAATAAATGCAGCAACAACACAATAATAATAACATAACACGTCACCAATTTAACATGTTTAGCTCTATAACATTTAAATGCACCTCTCAAATGTCTAAGAGAAAAAAAATGAATGAACATTTTTTAATGTATGACCTGCATCACTGTACAGAAGACCGCCATATGATAGCCATATTTACACTGTGAGCATGTCATACAATTATGCCAATTTTCCTAATCCCTGACCGATAATTTTTAATCTAGGGTAATCTGGGAGGTGGGTGAAATGGGTGGAGGGTAAAATAGGTCGTGGGTGTGTTACTGCACTTAAATTTTTTTGCCTTGTGGTTGTTATTTAGCCTGCTAAGTGCAAATGCAAATGTGTCTGATTCACGCCAATTCCCGGACAAAAATCTTGTCATCTGGCGGAAAATGACGCAGCTTTTTCAAATCACGCGGCTTTTCCAAATCACGCGAGAATGTGTACAAAACAACAAAAATTGCGCTGGCAACGCTACTGGGTCGTTTTCATCGAATGTCTGTGATTTTAAAGTAATTTTGAGTGATAATTTTTTTTGCGAACATTGCACTTGCGCGGCAGGCAAATGCAATGAAATTTGTACTCTCCCGACAACAAAAACTACTTGCCCTAGGAGATCGGCGATGGTTAACATCGAGCCCTGCCATGTATATTAATGCTCTGAACTTCCATATAAATGTGTTTTCTTTCATCATGTTTTTTTTTTTTTTTTTTTTTCTCGACCCACACGGTTTAGATTTCATAACTGCTGCACTTTATGGAATGGAAATGTTCATTTACTCTCTGAAAAGCTGTACTAAACGAAATTTCGTTAATAAATGTTGCCTAAGTGTGCTGCACCGGGGAAACGGGTTTAGGGTTAAGTTTGTGCAATATTGTAGAACATTTCCTCAGAAAGCCACAGAACATGTATCTAGAAACTGCACAGGTTCATAGTTCATGTTAAAACTATACAAGTTGTATTAATTATGGACCAGTTTTCTTATTCATTCCCAAACAAAGGAGTAGCAAATTAATCCATATTAGAGCTCTGAATGAATCTTTAAGGTATATGGTTAAAGACATTACCGTAGGTCGGCACACTTAATGGCAGCTCTGTCATATGAACATGTTTCCCCTTTGCCAAGCATAGTATGGTCACTGGGTTCTGTACATAAATGTGCTCAAAGGTTTGTTTATCAGTAAAATCACAGCTGTTCTGCTGCATTTCCACATGAGAAAAATAAAGGGCAAACAGAAGTGAGAACTTTGGAAGAAGGAAGATTAAGAGGTAAACTGAGGAACTGGGAATATACACTCGAAATACTCACCTCAGTAATACTCTAAAGCATAATCTAGCTGACAGTCATGAGGCAGTTTTCCTGTATAATCTGCTCAAAACCTTCAAACGTTTCATAAATCCTCTTCATATTCCCTGTAATGACAGCCCGTCAGGCTGCTGCCATTACGTGCTTCAAAATCCTCATCAGGAACAAACACCACCTTCCAACAAGCAAAATCGCTTTTGTTTCCATGCATCATTTCACCTGTAACCCGGATTAGTCTGGTAATTGATCCCTCTCATTGCATTGAATGGAAAGTAATGTCCTTATACTGTACATTATATAGCTACAATAATTAGAAGCATTCAAATTCCAGATTAACATATTCCTGAAGAAGGAGGAGATTAACCTGAAACTCACCATAAAGGAAACAAAATGAGATAGGGTCATTTATATGGGCATTGAACTTAAACTTGTCCTTATTGTCATCCAGATTTGATTCATCAACATACATATCTGGACCAGGTTTCCTTGCAGTGGCTCAGTAACGGTGCAGAAATAAAATAGTGTCCACAAGCTGTCAATAAAATTAGCAGCAACAAAATAAAAGTAGAGGGGGAAAGATAACATGTATAAAATGTGTTGAATAACTACAAAAGCAGGGTTTAAATGCCAAATGGACCTTATAGCAACATTAGCTGGTTTCGCTTTTAGACTTTCAAAATAATAACACCAACTTCTTTTAAAGTAAAAGCATCTGTACTTCATTGGCCCAATTTTTTATACTTCATAATGAGCAATACATTAGTAAGCACTAGCACCCCGTTTAAAGGGGAATGGAGCTATTTTAAAACAAAAATAAGTTAGTAGCTCACTAACTCTGAGACTTACACACAGTTATCATTTGTCTCTACTAGTATTATCCACTGACTCCAGCTCTACCATGCCGAAAAGCTCTCAGACAGTCAAAAGGCAGTTTTTGACCCAGTTTGTCCTTCTTTGGGCTTGTAGCAGCGCAGTGATGCATTGCTAATATAAAGGCCACAGGACACAGAATCCATCAAAGTCAAGCTCATTAGCAAAGCTCTGATCATTTGCAGCTGTTCACTTAAAAAAGTCCTCCAGAAACATCAGCGAAACCCAAAAAAGCAAAGTAAATATATCTTACCTTTGCTGTTTTTTTTTCATCAAAACCTATTTCCATCTGAATAAAAGTCAGTTTCTGGAATATATCCAGCCTATTATTTAGCTAAAAGTTTAGTCCCACCAGCATACATATGGGAGCAATATTGTTGCAAAATTATGTGCAAATGTTTGTGTAGAGTTGTGTGTCTGTATCTAGATTTGTGTGTGTGCAGCGGGATTTAAAAATGTGTGAGGAGATTAGTCTATCTCTACGAGTATCTGCAAATGTGTAAAATAACTTGTGTGTAATTGATTTGCGAATGTGTAAAAAATCCATGAATCTGTATTCAGATTTACAAATGTATGTTAAGATTTGCAAATGTGTACTAAAATCTACAAATGTGTGGATCAGTCTGTAAACACACAGTCACTTAAGTCTGAAGTAGTTTTGTTTGATCACCCAGAAGTATAGACAAATCATTGGTTACAAGTCACGCTGTTTCTCGGTTGGCTCTGTTTACACATGTGATTTTTACTACACTTCTGCTGTGTGAGATCTACGGAAGAGGATTAGTTTTTGAAATTTTATCTTAGTATAATATGAGAAAAAAGTCAGAATTCGGACTTTAATCTCAGAATTCTGACAGCTAACAAACATGTTAGCATCAAGCTTTAGCCATGTCTGTTGTAGAGACTAGCTCTCTAGTTTTAATCACCTTCTGCTCTTCCATTAATGAAATAGCATCACCAGGGACCCCTCGGGCACGTAAATAATCCTAATTCCATTATTTTCCACCAATGTGTTACTGGCCCTCCCAAAAAACGGACATCTTTGTCAGTGAAGCTGAGTGCTCCCACATCTCTTCCTTCATGGTGCCCATCTACAAAATTCTGAGATTAGAAAAGAGTCAAAATTCTGACTTATTTTCTAATATCAAATTGAAATATTTAAAAATCAGTTGAGTTTTTTTTTTTCTATCTTTTCAGTGGTCCTAATCCTCTTCCGTAGAGATCTGCAAATGCATAGAGAGGATTCGTATATGTGATATCCTAATTTGCTGACCTAAGGGCAGGCTCGCCGGCTTATGGCGGCCGTTTATCATCAAATCAGCTTTTCTGACCATCCGTAATTACTTCTAAATGATGAATCAGGTGATGCCATTTGAGATATCTCAAAGGCATTTTGACTCTCCAAAATGTGATTAATTGATGCAAATCTTAACACACATTTGTAGATCTGAATACAAATTTGTGGATTTTTTTACACATTCTCAAATCAATTACAAACAAGTTATTTTACACATTTGCAGATACTCCTAGAGTCAGACAAATCTCACACATTTTCAAATCCCACTGCACACACACACAAATCTAGATACAGACACACCCATATATTCCCATATATTAAAACTCTACCTGTGCATAATTCAGGATGACCTCTGCTACGCTTGCCTGTGATCCCCGAGAGCTTCTGTCTATCTCAAAAGAATGCATATTGTTGGATTCTGTAGAATGCAGCCTTTCCAAAAATATATGAAGCTCTCTGATTGGACAACCGGCTATTTAAATCTTCAAGCATCTATCTAACACTTAACTTTGTATAAATAGTGTGTAATTAGACTATGTGAATAAGGAGAGTTTTTTGGGGGAAAACTGTAGTTCTGTGACCAAATATATAATTGTAAGTTTTCACTATCAAGGATAAATTCAAAATTTCCTAAATTGTGCCCAATTGGCAGTAGGAGTCTGGCTGGATTTCCTTTCCATCTAAACATCCATTACTGCTCACTTGCTGTTTGAATGGACACAGACCTTTCTACATATTTAACCAAGACATTTTAGTTAGTTCATTATCTTTATTTTCTTCACTACAGGAAAAGTGGGAAGTTTTTAATTTAATCCTGTTATTTATTTTTTTTTTAGGCAGGCATTGTTTGGCCATTTAAATCTAATTTACAAAAGCCCAGGATAATTTGCTTCCAGGACCTTTATATCATCGATAACATGCTTAGCAGTTAAAGCAGTGACAACTTGAAAAATGCCTTATAAATTATGAGCATGCCTTTTTTGACCGGCAAGCTTAAGAAGTTAGAAAAATAGTTGGCTTATTAATCAAGCTTGCAGATATTCATAATACAATTCAGCTTTTTTCATGGTTTTGTTACAAAATAGGTTAGGGTTATCAGTATATACACCAGTATATGGATTTAAATATTTATTGGTGTTGCTGGGGTGTACACCAGCAACCCCTTAACAGAGGTTTCTCATAGTGGCTGACCGGCAGCGTCCTGCTGTTCCGGAGGGGAGGGGAGATCACGTCTGAAAGCGGAATAAACAGCTAATTAATGAGCAACATACTCATGAATTAAGGCTCATTTTAACACATATTTAATAGGAAATTTGACGATGCATATTTTACCAATTATTTTATTAAATATACTGGGGAGGTTTAGCCTCCCTAGTATTCAATGAGAAATCACACACCAACAGACCATTCAGATAAATAATAAAAAAAATAAATATAAATTATAAAAAATGCAGTAAGTATTTCTGTATTACACTGACATGCAAACAGAAAAGTTGCTAAACGGTTGTTTTAAAACCTCAAGTATCTAAAGTAAAGAGTTGGACCTACACTGATTTAGGAAATATATTTTGCCACACGTGTTTAACGCACACAAAATATGCCAAATGAGGACTTTGCCTGGATTTTTAATATCTGCACCATGATTTAATGCAATCATTTAGGCTCCAGTGAGCGAGCTGTATTACGGATGGTTTAGAGCCTAGTGGTATGAGTTTGTTTATCTGTGCGGTCTTTGATCAGATCAACAGATCCTCCTCCTCTCAGCCTCAGGGAGAAGCAGCCAGATGTTCATCCTGTTCTGTCTCCTACATTCAAACCTTCATCTGGGAGACCTCATTCTGACACCTGATCAAACTATCACGACTGTCACCGTGTTAATTATCAGGCAAACTACAAACATCCTTCTTATCATTTCCTTCCTCTGCCCTACCAGCCCCTAAAAATTCAGTTTCCTCACTATTAGATCTAAAATATTTTCAAATTTCACTGATTTGCCAATAATGGCTGAGGCAGGTACGACCAAGATTCACAGTGCTCTAATCTGGTTTACTCCCCCCGTCCAAAAACATGCACCGTTAATTACAGATTGTACATTGCCTCCAGGTTGAAGTGTGTGTATGTTTGTCTCATTAGTTGTATATCTTAATCCTCAGATGATCTATCTTCCATCCAGGATGTTCCAATACCAGCTCCCAATGGTCCTGGTTGGGAACTAATGTTCATAAACAACCGATGGATCATGGATCGTGTTTTTCCTCATTTATAGAATCACCGTGCAACAAATTCTCTGAGATTTGTCTACTAAATATTTATTTATGTTTGGTTGACAGATGCATCCAGTTTCATCTAGGGCTGAATGATTTAGAAAATAATCTAATTGTGTTTTTTTTAGCTTAATATTGCGATTATGTGCAATATTTTTTTTTTTGTTTAATTTCTCATATCTTTTTAAACATATACAAACAAATCTGTTTCATAATAATCAGATTTATTTAAAGCTCAGATTACAACAATAATGAAAACAAATCTGTGGCTTTACCTTATCATCATCTTTTTATGTTTCATGATACATAAACATATGGACTGTACTCCTAAAGCACAGCCAGATTTTAACAGGACAGTCTATAAATAAATAAAGAACCAAAATAACATGCGAAAATAATATTAACTGATCTCCAATCAATTGCATCACACATCCTAAAGTGCAGTAAAAGTTTAGCAAACAAATGTCTTTTTACCTGCACAACACCTGATGTTGTGCAGCGTCTTCCACAACAGTGACGTACTGCTCCTCTTTGGTACCAGACCTTCAGTTGTTTTCAGAATCAGAGTCAGAAATACTTTAATAATCCCAGAGGGAAGGTTTTGGTTTTTGTCGAGTCTGAGACCATTGTTCAGCAGGTTACTTGCATACGAGCATCGACCCAAATTGTGGCCTTTGCGGTTAGAAAATCTCGTTTTACCCTATCGCGATATTGTTTCAAATGCAATTATTCATCCAACTCTAGTTTCATCTACATGCTTTTTAGGAGTGCAAGTGTTGACTGAGCTAATAATTACGTTCATAAATGAGCGCCATCATTTCCAGTGCTGCTGCTTATTGTTCATCTCTGCAAAGAGGTGTCTCTAAGCTGCACTTCTGCATTGCGATTTATACAATTACAGATTTTAGTGATGAAGTATTTAAGAAAGTGCATAAATAAATGCTTTTGTGCCGCATGATGAGCATGAATTTACGATCTGTCTGCTTTATGTATAGCTTTAAACTCCAGGCAGCTGTTAGATTTTCAGATATGGAACAAAAACTCTTTCCATGTATGAGTTTTGTTAAAGATAGGCTCTCTGTGTGTTTACATCTTGAAGCTTTCTCTCCGCGGTTCTTTTTCCTGAAAAGAGATCACTCGGGACAAACTCTTTAAATGACACTTAATAACTTATATGTGTTGAATGACAACAGGATTTTGATAGAAATTGTAATCTTACTCAGATCAGAGAAGTTGCTTAGAACAGGGGCTCCGCGACCCCTAGGGAGTCCATGAGGTACTGCATGAGGGTCACGAAAGTTTTATGTTGATTAGACTTTTTTTTTATATTCCCCCCTGCAATTTTTTCCACTAATTTAAATGGCTTTAAATGCACATTAACATGAATTCAACACACTAAACCGATGAATGGAGGCAGAAGATGTCTTTCAGTCATCAATGCACACATTCAGCGACACACAGGAGCTCTTTCAAGCTGGGAACCGTTTCATTCACAACACCTGTCCCATCAACCAGGAATCAGAATCAGAAAGACTTTAATAATCTCAGGGAGGAATTACTTTCGTTACATTACTCCATATGTAATAGAGTGACTATAGGACCAGTTTGATATAAAACAGTTTCATAGAATATATATAATTAGGGGGTCCCCGCTCCATCTTGCCATCAGTTTGTGGGTCCTTGGCCTGGAAAACGTTGAAGACCCCTGGCTTAGAATTACAGAAGGCAGCTGCATAGCCCTGGGCTCACTTCTTGGGAAGTGGCCCCGATAAACAGTTAAAAAGGCATTTTATACATCTCCAGTCTGGCACATCATTACATCATACTCGTTAGCAGATGAGTAGACATCCATGGCTCCAGCCTTATCAAACTATTACACTTTTTGTTAGCTGAAGGACACTGCTCTCATTCCTTTATCCAAATATTTGCCACATACAAAATGAAGATTATAACTGTATATGCAGACAGAGGAACTGTCTTAATTGGATAAAGTATTGGGGAAAACATCAGTTCTGACATGCAACAGGCAGCTAATATTAGGGTGTAATAAACTCACACATCATCAATGATAAATATCCTAACAGTTTACATTTTAATTGATTACCTTAGCAGAGAAAAAGTGACATAATATTTCAGTAGCAGAGGCAGAACCACTGATTTATTCACATGCAAAGTTTGACTGGTTTAGGGTTTGGTTTTAGGTTTTTATCATTTCTCATTGTCTTTTTAATTCTCAATTCTCCAATAACACCTCAGCCTATCCAAGCATCTGCTTTCATTGTGGCTGCAGTTGGTTACAGCTAGACAGGAAACACTGGAAAACCATGGAGACGTGGAGAATGTGACACTCATTTCTCTGAAGCCTTGTTTCATTGTTGCTGAATAAAGCCTTACATGGTGGGAGCTGTGCTCCTGAGAGCTGCTCCCTCTCAAACATACCCTCTTACCCTCTTAGCTCAATCCTCTCCTCTGTGTGCTCACAATTCAAATAGAGATTTCTTTTCAGTTTGCTGTTTTCTTACAGTGAGATTTCTTTCCTTGAATGCCTTTTCCTTTTGGGATTCTTTTCCTGTGAATGATCCAAATACAAAGTGACTGTTTTGGGGTATTAATTATGTTTAGACTTTGCACTCCCATTATGTAGGCCTCTACTGTAGCATAATCTGTTGAACCAGTTTCCCGCCATGACTCTTTTTCCCCTGTTTTTTAAACAAACCATTTTTAGTTATTGAGCTACAATTAGCCACAAAATAAAGAGGTAAATAACCAGTATTTGCATATAATTCAAAACAAGTTTTGCTTTTAATGACAAATCTTCAACATGCTCAAAGGTTACCTGTGGAGAACCACAGGGATCCGTGCTAGGACCAATTCTCTTTACTTTATATATGCTCCCAATCGGTAGAATTATTAGACAGCATGGGATTAATTGTAATGCTGATGATACCCAGCTATATCTGTCTATAAATCCAGCTGAAGCTAACCCATTACATAGATTACAGGCATCTCTTGAAGACATAATAACCTGGATGACTCTTAACTTTCTGCTTCTGAATGCAGACAAAACAGAAGTTATAGTCTTTGGACCAAAGTCTTTGAAAAAGAAGCTGATTAGCCAGTCACTTCATTTGGATGGGATTAAACTGATTTCAGATAATAAAGTAAAAAATCTTGGTGTTATTTTTGATCAGGACCTGTCATTTAAATCCCATATCAAAGAGGTTTCTAGAATTTCCTTCTTTTATCTGAAGAACATTGCAAAAATTAGAAATCTCCTGTCCAGGGGTGATGCTGAGAAACTAGTCCATGCATTTGTAACTTCATGGCTGGACTATTGTAATTCTTTACTATCAGGAAGTCCACAAACTGAAGTTAAAAGCCTTCAACTGATCCAAAATGCTGCAGCCAGAGTTCTGATGAAAATTAAAAAGAGAGATCATATCTCTGCTATCCTGGCTTCTCTTCATTGGCTTCCTGTTAAATCCAGAATAAAATTTAAAATCCTCCTTCTCACATATAAAGCCTTAAATGACCAAGCTCCATCTTATATCAGAGATATGATTGTTCCTTATGTTCCTAACAGAGCACTTTGCTCTCAATTTACTAGTGGTTCCTAGAAATTCTAAAAGTAGAATAGGAGGCAGATCTTTTAGTTATCAGGCTCCTCTCCTGTGGAACCAACTACCAGTTTTAGTCCGTGAGGCAGACACTCTGTCTACTTTTAAGGGTAGCTTAAAACTTTCCTTTTTGATAAAGTTATAATTACAGTGGCTCAGGTTACCCTGAACTATCTCTATAGTTATGCTGCTATAGGCTTAGACTGCTGGAAGACATAGGGACCCCCATTTCATCATTCTATCTCTATTCTCCCAATCTGCAGTATTTGTTGGTTTATTCTCTAACATTATGCTCTCCCTACCTATTCTCATCATAGTAGCTTCATCTTGTCTGTTCTTGTTTGGCTGTGACTCCATCCTGGAGAGAAATATCAGCTGTGCTGCTGCCATCAACACGTCTGTAATAGATGCTGGAGATCGGCCTGTTTTCCAGTGTAGTCCTGTTTCTCTGACTGTGACTGGCTGGATGTTCTCCCTTCATCCTCTGACATGGAGGTCGTCCGCCTGGCTGTGTGTTTCCTGGGCGTGGCGATGTAATCAACTGGTTTTACTTTGAAAACTTTGAACCAATCTTAGTGTATGATCTGGTGGAATTGTCTCCCAAAGTGCCATGAGATGACATGTGTAAATTGGCACTATATAAATAGACTAAATGGAATTGAAATGTATGGTTTGTAAGAACATTTCATTGGGGAAGCACTAAACAGATCAAATAAACACTAAAGTGAAATTTCGAATAAAAGCTCTTGAATAGGCTTTTTGCTGAGGCATAGAAAAAGCCACTGCCTGCTTGGACTAGTGTGATTTTTGCACAGGTGTCCTTATACCCCAAGTTTACAGATTTGGTTATCTGTGCAGTTCTCTCTCCATCGCTGATAGAAACCATTTAAGTCTCTTCCATAGTTCTCCTGGCCTTTTGGTGCTGCAATGTGATAGAGATCTCTCCTCCATCATGGTTTAGAAATGGGGATCACATCTATTTTTGAAAGATTATGGAGAAATACGTGAACATTTCTAAAGACCAGATGAGCCATACAGGAAGCTGTGAAATGACCCATAGATTAAGTTGGCAACAACAAACGCCCCCTCAGGTTGTGTAGTTTTACTGACTGGAGGAAGGTCTTGTAAATCACAAGCAGTTTGATCCAGATTCAGACGGATTTCTGAACAATATTTGAGAGAAATAGGCATTTTATGTACATAGTTAAGAAGTTTTAGATAATTGGATTTAGCTCATGAAATATGGAAGCAACAAAAGTGTTGCTATATTTTCGTTCCCTGTAATTTCCCATTTTGAATAAAGAGATTTAGTTCATTCTTGAAAAGTTAAAGGCAGTGCACTTTTTTTTCTTTCCACTCTTCTTATCTGTCTTCCACAGTTGATATTGAAATGAGTCGCATGTTTGGGGCTCTACCTGAAGTTTTCCAGCTGCACCTGCAGTAAAGTCCAGTTTGTTCCCTCCTTTAGAGAAACATTAACAAACCAGGAAGGAGTGGAGGTTTTTGCATGCGGAGGAGCTCTGGTGGTCGTTTAGGGAGAAGTCATGGAAGAGTCATGAGAATGTTTCTGCGCTGTAGAGCCATGATGGAAAGCTTTGAAAAGCCTGGCTTGATATTTTTGGATTTCCTTCACTTTCCTCCCTCCCTGTTGGAGGTAAAACTGAGAGCAGCTGCTGTTGAATCGATCCTCTGGTGAGAGATTAGCGTACACTACTCCCCCTTGCAGTCTGGGCCGCACTGCAGCGTTAATCCATCCTGCTTTATAAATTCAACAACGGCTCTCAGTGACAGGTTCTGGCAAGGTACGTGAGTGCAGGGTGTGTGAGTCCTCTAGTGTGTGTGCTTATTAAGAATGTGTGTGCACATGTGTTTAAGTCCACCACATGATTTCCTGTTTTCATTCCATTCTTATGTCATACTGTTGTGTTTCTGGGTTCTGGTTGTCATTAATGCCTCAACTTTTGTGAGGCATTAAGTTTAACTGTGGGCCATTGTGGGAAAATATGCAGAGAGGTGTGGTCATCAGGATGGAGGGGGTAAGATCCGAGCATGGAGGAGGACGGGTTGATACTGTGTTGGACGGATATGATGAAACTAGAAAGAAGATCAGATGGAGGAAAGAACTGCTTGTTTACAAAGGAACTAAACAAACTTAAAGCTACAGTGTGTAATTTTTAGCGACATCTAACGTCCAGACTGCAGATCGCAGCAACATGAACATCTCCCCCCCACCGCTTCTCCCCCCCAACAGTACGGCGAGCGTTACGGGACAAAATGTCTTCCACGACGTCCACATCACCTACCTTCTCAAGTGATGAGGTTTGTTTACATAGATAATTTTACAGATAGTATTTCATTAGTCTGTGTGTTCAGTACCGTCTCAGTTCATCTCTCTCAACTTGCCATAGTTACTTTCGAGCGTAATAGGCGATCTCGCAATCGCTAGTTTGTTGGCTCTGTGCTGCCGTAGCGCAAAGATGTCTGCCTCCATGGCTGCGAGACCCGCTCCTATGTAATTATAAATAACGAATTCTAAGGCAACGCAAATATTAAGGTTAAGAGGCTGAGCTCGTAGATGATGATAAATAACATAGTTATGTATAATATATTACATTTCTGACTGTATATCCCTGTAATTATTACACACTGTAGCTTTAAGGAACTTATCTGGCTGGTTTGGTAACATTTGCATGACCTATTAGAGGAGGTCAAGAACGTTTATTCCTTAAAGTACTTAGAAGTTAACCAGCTTGATAACTTAGAAGCTTTTGTTATATCAGATGGTCATAATTTCTTAGTGGGAAAGCTGAAAAAAAATCAGCCCTTCCATTCACAGAGTTTGGTATTATCAGTTCACCTTTACAGGCCCATTTAGTGCTTCCTTCAATTCAGTTTATTTATATAGCGCCAATTCACAACACATGTCATCTGAAGGCACTCTACAGTTCACCAAATTTATTCCAAGTTTTCTGTCTAAGGAAACCAGTTGATTGCATCGACTCATTGACACGAAGGCAATCCCTCACACTAAGCATGCTTTTAGCGACAGTGGAGAGGAAAAACTCCCTTTTAACAGGAAGAAACCTCCAGCAGAACCAGAATTAGAGTGAGCAGCCATCTGCTGAGGCCGACTGGGGTTCAAGGAGACAGAAGCAGAGATAGAAAAAGAAAAAGAGATACAAAAGGCAACTGTAAAAAGCGGCCCCATCCAGGAAACACACAGCTTCCATGTCTGAGGATGAAGGGAGCACATCCACCGTCAGAGAAACAGGGCTACACTGAAAAACAGGCCGCTCTCCAGCATCTATAAACAAAGGTGTTGATGGCAGCAGCACAGCTGATATTTCTCTCCAGGATGGAGTCACAACCAAACAGGAACAGACGAGGCTAAGCTACTATGAGAAAAAGCAGAGAGAGCAAAACGTTAGAGATTGAACTAAGAGATTCTTTACCCTTTGATAGATCCAAAATTTAGCTTATAAGCATAATTTTCCTCATGTTTTGAGGAATATAGCCCCTAGAGGACTATTCTGACCTATTTTCTAAAAAAAAAAAAAAAGGGAAAAGAAAAGCTTTAATATTATAACAGTGGAGGAGATCTTAACATACACTCTCAGACAAATAAAGTACAATACTATGCAGAGGCTATTAAATACATGGTTTTAAGACAGTGGAGAATGTCCAACATTTCTGTACTTCTGCTGAAGACTAAAGAGACACAGGAGCATCTATTAATACCTTGGGATTCATTCTAATTCATTATTTTATCATTTTAAGGGTCTCTTATCTTTCATATCTCTAGACGCAGATTATAAGAGCAGAAAAGTTTCTTTGGCTTAAATAATTTGCTGATCCCTGATTTAGACTGACTGCACCATGAAGCCAGTCAATCTCTTTATTTTCTCACCAGTGCATAAGTTATGAGAGCATACAACCAGAACTACACTATTATTCTGATGTTTTATTTTTAGAACAAGCGTGAAAGGACACTTACAAGCATTACATAGTTTTTATTTTATAAAAAAAAAAAAAAAAGATTTTACGGTGTATATAAGAGTGAGGGCAATTAGGGAAGATGGAGGAGTGAATACACTCAGGTAAAGATGGAACCCAGAAACGTAGACTGACTGAGTCTCAGGGGGAAAATGAGATTTAGAAAGCTTTTGGATGAGATCATGGGAAGCTAAGATTAGTGTTTAAAACCAGCTTTAACAGGGCTTGGCCTGATCCTGCCTCTTCATCAAGGTTCTCACAAGCAGGGCTCAGCATAAACAGGTTCTATAGACCTCAATGCACACGCACATCTGCACCTGTCCCTGACACAGCTCAGCAGGAAGAGGCGTGGCCCTCAGCTCCACTTCTGCCTGCATTTATAATGCATCATTTCCATAGCAGCAGTTGTGGCAGTTTCACTTCACTGCTCATTATCAGTGTTTTCACACAGAACATGAAGTATCTTCTCTGTCCCAGTTCCTTTTTCATCCGCTGCTCCAGGCTGCAGCTTGTAGTAAAAAGCAGATGGTTGTTTTTTTTTAAAAGGAGATCATGCAAGTCCTGATTTTAGGTGCTGAGATCTTTATAAAAGAAGCTGAAGTTTAGTTTTTTAGCATTGTGGCACTAAATTCATTTCCTAATCGCTTTTCAAACCTAACAAACTAAAATAATGTAGCTATCTGCTAAAGATTATTAGAAAACATTGTAATTGTTATGGTTGATATTCAAACCCCAAATGTTTCTGTAGTTTGTCAAAACATGTCCTTTATTGGATTAACATAAACGTAAACTTTTAAAGGAGAACGTAGTAAACAATTCCAAATTTCAGTCTTTGATTGGTTTAGAGCAGAAATTGAGCGAATCAAATACAGCGTAGCCCAAAATTAAGAGTTTTTAAGATGTTTTCAATGCCGACTTTTAATGCCAAAACAGATCAGAAAAGATCAGTGTTTACAAAAACTAATATCACCCCCCAAAAAATTGGCCTTATTAAAATGAGGTATTTTTATTTAAAGGATTGGCTTAGAGATATGGGTCTCTGTGTTAACATATATAAAGACAGGTAGTGCTGGATTGGTAAATGAACTTTCTAAAGCTCTCTGATCTACTTAAAGGGTAACGTAAAAATAAAAGATGTTTTAGCGACATTGTTCATTATCTTAACAAGTTCCACGTGCTGGTGGTTCTCTTAAAAGCAATTTTTAACTTGGGATATTATATCCATTCAATAGATTTAAAAAATGTGAAGTGTAGGCTGGCCAAAATGTTTAATTACATTTTAAATAGTAATAATGATTTTTGTTCACAATAATTAATGAGAGTAGGTTTTGTAAAAGGCTAATTTTTAACCTCTGACTGATGTTCAACTCAGGGAATTATTCATAGTAATTTGGCTCCCCCTAGTGGTTGTTTTTCAATTAAACATTAAATCAGGACTGTTGCAATTATTAGATCCTTGCCTGAAAAAAAATAATTAAAGTAAATGGTTAAAACCTTTATATATATCAGTGAAATAGTTTTATTTATTAATTATTTTTTTATCAAGTAGGCACAGACACAGCTCAAAGATATGAAATTAGCTTCCATCCAGCTGTTTTTATCGGAGTGATCATGTCTGAACTTTTGTTGGATAAACTCCTGCTGACAACCTCCCATTCTGTTTGCATTTCAGTGAAGGAGGAGTGTGTGTCTGAGGAGGAGGAGGAGGAAGAGGAGGTGAAGGATGCTCTTGTGGAGAAGATTCTCCAGCAGGGAGATACAGCCATCATTTATCCTGAAGCCCCAGAAGACGAACAGAGTCCGACGGAGACAGCAGACGCAGATGAAAACGGTAACAAAACCCTGTAACACAGTATGTTTACATAAAAAGATAACAAACCTTTTGATTGCTTGATGACTATTCCAACAAAACGAGAACTTCTTCATCACTAGGATGAACTGAGCAGCTGTTAACTACTAATTTGATATCAGAGTGGGTAATGAAGCACAGAATTAGTGGGATAAGAATCTTTTCAGTCATGTAGCGTTCAACTGGAGATCAAAGTGAGGCTCTTTACCTCTGCTGCTGTCCAATCAGTGCATAAAGCAGCTCTGTATATTAAAATAAAACATTGAAAAATATGGTGGAACCTTTAGTTCAAAGCTTTTAACATGTCAGCCGTCAGTATTTGGATTTTGAAATTACTAAGAAGCTCCGTTTAAGATTTTTTCTGTTCTTCTTAATTTCAAAGAGAAATAGATACATCAATCCATGTTAATTTTAATAATCTTGTACTTTCCTAACTCCTCTGCTGTTCTACAACTTCCCAAACCTCCATCTATGACTGCTCTATTTTTAGTCTGTCACTCCTAAAAGAACATAACTATTGGTTTTCTTTTCAAGTAGCTTATATTTAACTTTTTGTATAAACTGCCAACTTGTGTCTATTTGTAAGTAGCCATGAATTAAAGCATCTTTAAGATCCATAAAGATTGCGTGCTTCTAATGCACTCTAATTTGGACATTTTTAAACAGAAATCAAACTAATACCATAATTATTTCTCACTTATAGAGTAATCCGATTTCTAACTGACAAGTTTATGTTTTGATTTTGAAATAGAGGGGATTTCACTTATTTAATTATGGGGTATACTTTAAAGAAAAACTAATTCTGTTTTTAGGGAAACTATAGCTTTAGCAGAAACTAGAAATGAGCCATTTTGTATTTGACACCAATTTGCTGGAGCATTGTTGACATAATAAAATGTGTGTCAGCTCTCCTGGAAAGAGAAGAACAGGCTGCTTCATCAGATAAAGAAAGGCAAACCTCAAGAACGTCTCACTTCATGTTTTCTTCTCATTAGGCACGCCCGACAGCTTCTCCCATTTGCACATTTGCCCATACTGTTCTCGTGGCTACAAACGCAACGCCTCGCTAAAGGAACACATTAAGTATCGCCACGAGACCAGTGAGGACAACTACAGCTGCTCGCAGTGCAGCTACACCTTCACCTACCGCTCGCAGCTGGAGAGGCACATGAGCCACCACCGAGGCAACAGGGAGCAGGTAACACCTCACAGCCCCAAGCTGTCAACTCGCACCTTTTAACGAGGCTCAGGACGCCACAGGGAGACTGAAATCAGCTTGGAAAATTAATAACATCTAATTCCAGGAGGATTTGATCTTTTCATGAGTCAGTAATTATTATTTAATCATTTTAAATCTTGATTCCTCCCACAATAAACAGTAATTATGCAGCAAAATGCACTCAGATATTATCCAACACATGCTCAAAAGAAACTGCAGGCCACTTTTGGATCAGCTATGTTTATTAGTTTTGTTCTGTCCTGACTGAGACATAGACTGACCAGGTCCAAACAATCAATGCCTGACATGACAAAGTTCGACCATCTTTAGGCTCAACCCACTTTCTCATTCATCCGAAGCCAGCACATCAGTAATCAAATGGTTCATACCTTGTGAAACACGTCCAGCATCAACCAACCTTGTGCCACATCATGGATTTAATCATTTTAATCATCACGTCTTTCACATCAAGTTTATTCTGTATTTTTTTTTCTTTGAACTAATAAAAAATACAGAAATGCATCACAAAAAGGAAAAAAAATATATTTATGCAAACGGATTCTCTGAGCATGTCTGTTTTCTCTTCCAGCGTCACGTTTCCCAGTCCTCAGCGGGATCAGGAGGAACCCGCAAGTTCAAGTGTACCGAATGTTCAAAGGCCTTTAAATACAAACACCACCTAAAGGAACACCTGCGCATTCACAGTGGTAAGGAGCTCACAAGATCCCAGGAATCTACGTTAACTTTAGCTATTATTGTTAAGTGATGCTGGCTGATTCTTTTCAACTCCTTCTGAAAGAAGGGGAAAATATTTAATTAAAGGTGAACAGGTTGCAGGTTTCTTGCCAATTACTGATTCTGGATCTTTTAAAAGCCTAAAATGATGATTCTGATTTGATCAGTTGCGATTTCTTTTTAGCAGTCAGTTGTTATATCATCATAAAACTCTTTTAACATTTTAATATCATCTTACTGAAAGGCATTAATTAGTACCTGTGAAACAATAAAATCTTTTTCTATGTTTAGAGCATTGGTTTTCAGTCCTTTGCAGAGGTAGATAAGATCTGTGGAAAAGAACAGATTCACATCGAAGTATCGGCCAAAATTAAGGAAATGGAGTCATATCATATAAATGGGTGCACCTTTATATTAAATGGCAGGGATGAGGTTTAAAAAGAAAAATCTAATGTTTATTCCAAAAACCAATGTGATTCCTCGTATTACTACATAAGCCCCATTTACACTTCCCTTTTGAAACTGTGCCGAGATCGGCCCGAGCACGGTAACCGAGGTAACTGTTTGTTGTGAATTGGCGCTATATAAATAAACTGAATTGAATTGAACAACTGAACCACCCCGCGCCAGACACAACGGAAACACGCTAAACTGGTACTAGTTCATCTGTAGGGCTCAGCGCCTTTCAGTTCTTGCTCAGTTCTCAGATAACAAAGAGCGCATGAACAGACCGTGTCATCTCCTTACAGTCAGCCTCCGTAATCAGGAAACTTTACACACACTTTATCCAGTATTTATTTTACTACGCTTGAGATATGGTTCATGTGATCCATTCATATCATATAGCAAGAAAAAAGTGTTTTTAGATAAAAAGTAATAAAACAACAGTCCAGTGATGTCTTCGGAAAGGTGTTTTTAAGTTGTTAGAGGACATACATATGGCATTAATACGGAGATGAACACATTAATTTGCATGCTGAGAATGTGAAATGGAGCTTTAATTCAGTTCAGTTTGCCCTATTGAAATGTCCCCTAAACACAAACCATACATTTAAATTCAGTTCAGTTTATGCATAGCGCCAACTCACAAAACATGTCATCTCAAGGCATTTTACTATTCAACCAGATCATACAGTCAACTTGGTTCAAAGTTTTATAAGGACAACCAGCTTATTGCATGGACTCATTGACTCAATGGCAATCCCTCATGCTTAGCATTCTTGTAGCGACAGTGGAGAGGAAAAACTCCCTTTTAACAGGAAAAAACCTTCCGCAGAACCAGGCTCAGTGTGAGCGGCCATCTGCTGAGGCCGACTGGGGTTCAAGGAGACAGAAAGAGACATAGAAAAAGAAGCAGAGATACAGAAGGCGACTGTAAACCAGCTCCACAGGCGGCATACAGCCAGGCAAATGAGCTCCCAGCCAGCTTCCATGTCAGAGGATGAAAGAGAGCACATCCAGCAAGTCACAGTCAGAGAAACAGGACTACACAGATAAAAAGGCCAAGCTCCAGCATCTATAAACAGAGGCATTGATGGCAGCAGCACAGCTGATATTTCTCTCTAGGATGGTGTCACAGCCAGATGACTTACCAGATGAAGCAACTATGAGGAGAAATAACAGAGAGAGCAGAACGTTAGAGATTGAACTAACAAATACTGCAGAACGGGATTATATACAGTGATGAAAGGGGTCCTCCAGCAGTCTAAGCCTATAGGAGCACAAACTGAGAAAAAAAACTAAGGATAACCCTAAGTATTTTGGGTGAGGAATAAGAAAGGTAGAGCCATTTTGTAGATTTTGACTGTATAGTGTGTTTTTATGAATTTGTTTTACTGCAGTGCTTGTCTTCATATCAGGAAAACCCATGTTGACATATTCACTTCTAATAATATATAAAAACAAAATAAGTCTAATGTAGTGTTGCAACCCATCAACTGAATAATAATGATAATGACCCTTTTAACTTTTTGAGTTGCAATCAACTTGATTTGCTCTTCCCTTGGAGTGTTTTCGCTCCAGACACAGGGGATCTGTAAATGAACATGACCCTCGCTCCATTTACAGATCTACTGATCACTACAAGGTTGAATGTGAAAGCAAAACCACTTTTGCAAGAGAACTAATCTATTCAGTTTTTCATTCAAATAGTATTGCTTCGTAAGAAATGCAAATTTCGACACTCCTCCTGCTATTGATGAATGCTGACAAATGTGACCATTTACAGTTGTTCACTTAGCATGAACTCTTTATCTGTGCCGCTAAAGCAGCCGAGCATTAACATTAGCAACCGACATACAAAGAGGCTTAAAATTATTGTTTTGCAATATTTGCCATCTTTACATCAATGTAAACAGAGATATTTATTTTCATCCAACTATAGTTGCCACTGGCACCAAAAATATCTGGGCCAATATTTTGTCCCAGTCCAGTAGTAGCAGGATTAAAGGGCAACTGATGGCTGAATGAACAATTAAGAACCTCCAATAAAACACCTTTTACCAATTTATGATTTGCCATCTTTGTCTCTTCCAGGTGAGAAGCCATACGAGTGCTCAAACTGCAAGAAGCGATTCTCCCACTCTGGCTCCTACAGCTCCCACATCAGTAGCAAGAAGTGTGTGAGTGTAACGACTCCAAACAGTGTGACTGTAACGGTGGTTAAGACCACGTCTCCAAGCACTCAGACTAAACCTGTTGCAATCGCTCCAGCACGGGTGGCTGTCAAAGAAAAGACTGAAAGCAAACCCCTCCAGGAGCAGCTGCCTGTCACACAGATCAAATCCGAACCTGTGGAATACGAGTGTAAGCCGGTCATGCCGGCACCAGCAACTCCGACGGGGAGTAATGGAGTTGTGAACGGAGTGACGGTGCAGCCGGCAACGGCCCTCCCTCCAAACGTGGCCATGGTGGTACCAACGGTGGGCCTCATGTCCCCGGTCAGCATTAATCTGAATGACCTGCAGAGCGTGCTTAAGGTGGCGATGGATGGAAACGTGCTCCGGCAGGTGCTGGGTTCAGCCAATGGCGTTGTGGCACAGGGGAAGCAGGGGATCGTTGTCCAGCAGCCACAGCAGCAAATCATCAGCCTGCCGGCCTTTGTAGATCACGACGGTACCACCAAGATAATCATCAACTACAGCATCAGTCCTGCAGCCGGCACCAATGCTACCACCCTGCCCACACCGATCCTTATCAAAAACAACCCTCCCTCTGCTCCAGATGTCACCACCGCAACTGCTGCCACCCCAGCCCAAACAAAGCCAGATCGACCTCAAACACCTGAGGTGACAGACCTCAGTGTGAAGAAAACCCCGGCAGCGGAGCCCATCAAAGACATTCAGACAGAGGCAGCAACTGAAGAGGCTAGGAGAGAGTCAGAGTCAGCTAAAGTACCTAAAGCCAACAGCGCCAGTACTTGTTTACTGTGTGATGACTGCCCCGATAACTTGGAGGCGCTGCATCTACTGCAGCATCACAAAGCAGCCAATGGTGAGGCTGTGGACTCGGCGGCGTTGGACCCGTCTTTTGCCGATCTGCTCAGCGAAGCCGGCGTGATGTTGGAGGAGCCGCCAGTGGACGACCTCCTCTCGCTTCTCAAGACTTATTTCTCCTCCAACGCCAATCCCAGTGAAGATGAGCTAGCAAAAATCTCCAAGTCCGTCAGTATTCCTGTGGAAGTGGTCAGGAAGTGGTTTATCAAGATGAACTCTGGGAAAAACACGAGTACATGTTGCACTGAGGAGGCGGATCCCCCAAAAGAGACTAAAACCACAAATTCCAACTCGGAGGACACCTCGGATGACAAGGAGAACATCACCCAGGAAGAATCAGACAAAGTTCTGCCACCCATCAGCTCCCCGTTGGACTCCCCGTCTCTCAGTGGGGATCTTGTTATTGTCAAAAGTGAGCCAGAAGACCCAGAGGAAGTGGACTCCCAGGCAGAGCCTCTGGACCTGTCTCTTCCCAAACATGATGTTACACCATTAGAAAACAAAAACACGCCTATTGTGAAGCAGGAAGAGCAGCCTCTGAACCTGACCTGCTTGAGGAAGGACGGTCAGACGGTCTACGTTACCACACCTCAGAGCAGTAATCCTGTCAACATCGTCACTGCTGCCCAGCTGCCAACCTTAGTGGCCATCGCAGGTCAGGGAACAGTGGGCTGCCTCAGTGCCATCAACACCAACACAAAACGAACCATCCTCATCCCTCAGCTCACCTACACCTACGCTGCTAACACCGGCAACGCCACTGGAGCCAAGACTGTTGTACTAAACGGCCATAAGGTTGGTCCTGCTGTAGCTTTTAGTTGGATCTTGTGTGCAAACAGAAATTTCTGTGGGGTTATGTAGGAACTGTGTTTTGTTCTGCAGGAGAAACGTTCAGAGAGCAACACAGACGGCGCCTCCTCGGCAGAGGAGCAAGAGACCAAGAAACGACGTCTGGAAAACGGCGTTTATCCCTGTGATCTGTGCTCCAAGGTCTTCCAGAAAGGCAGCTCGCTGCTCAGACACAAATATGAACACACAGGTATTCCCTCACACTGAGATTCACTTTACATTCAAAATGGACCAACCTTAACTCTTAAGACGCCAACCCAAAAAACAACTTTTTATTTCCCATTAAAACAACTAACTTTGAGAGCATGTAGAACATGGCATGGCCGTTAAAGCTGTTCTTTTAGAGTTTATGTTACAAACCAACAAAAAGTTGTGTTCTCCTCTCTGATACAGAGGAAATGATAGATTTTGTTTTAAAACAGCAAAAATAGATTCCTTAAGATAAGAGAATTAACCCTTAATTTGAACTTGTAAATAAGATAATCTGCCAATGGATTTAGTATTTTTACCCTTAAAATAAAATGATAGTGGTGCATTCACAACGAACGCAATCTGGGTGTTAAAAAATCTTAAACACTGAAATGTGTGTCCAACATTGGTCTAGTTGCTGCAACGCCTCTAAACTCTAGTTGTTTATCTGCTCCTTACTGTAGTAACAAGCTATAGGACAGATTGGCTTTATTTACTTTGATAAGTTTGAAGAATAGTTTTAAGACATTTTTAAGAGAGAAAGTCCACCTCCAAGCATTCTTCTGTGCAGTCAGTTCATCAGGATTATGATCCTACAGTTCTAGTTCGGAGCGCCAGACCTCCAGCGTACGGCTGGCCGGCAGCTCTGGAAATCCCCACTGAAGGCTCTCTGCTGCGGCCCGCCTGTGGGGGATTTCCCTCCGCCATTCGTAGTGGCTGGAAGTGAATATAAAGTTCTTAAGTGGGGTAAAAACGTACCTAGCCTGACGGTAAAATGGCGAATCCGTCCTTAAAAACAAATGAGCGTAGAGCCTCTTCCTGCTCACGTTTCAATGAAAACCCCAAGTCTAATCCTTCCAAAACTGATTCCAAAGCTGAGTCAAACGAGAACTGTTCAATAGTTGTTGCCGTCTTCCTTGTTGTGCTTTCTCAAACTTTGCGCAACTTTGTCGTCATGCCCTTAAAACCCCGCCCACTTTGCATCCAAATACTCAAAACGCATATCTGTGTTGTGATTGGCCCGCCAGTTCGAGGGCCTGGGGCATTGATCGAGGCTACACCAATCGCAGGGAAAAATGATTTTTGCCGCTGGCGGGTGGGGCTAGTTTTCTAGGCTAGCAAGTACCATAATATACAATCCAATATTTTTCTTCAGCAGGTTTTAACATTTTAAGTTAATTTCAGTAAAATGTTTTAGTAAATTAAACAATGATCAGAGTTCGCTCTCTTTTCCTTGTATGTACCAATCAGTTCTCCCGTTTTTTTCTTTTTGTTTGTTTTTTTAAACCTTCGGAGTTTAACCCATCCCCTTGGGGAGCAGTGTGGGGTTAAGGGTCTTACTCAGAGAGCAAGAGTGGAGTCCAGTGTTGTATAAAGTACTGAAATCCAAAATATGCAAAATATGACTTTGGTAAAAGTCCAAGTCACTGACTGAAATGTGACTCCACTAAAAGTCTTACAGTATCTGAAATGGCTTGTACTTAAGTATAAGAATTACTGTAAAAATAGATGTACTCAAGTAATGTAGTGAAAAGTATAAGTAAAAAGTAGTGCAGTTTGAAAGAAATTTTTTTACATTTTGGTAAACTTTGAAGGTTAAATTCACTTAAAATAATATAAACAACCAAGTGTAGGATAAATTTAGACCGGCTTTGCGAAACAGGCGTCTATTGGTGTTGATGAACAAGCCCAGGCAAGACCCGACTTTGTAGTCAGTAGGTGGGGTCAAAATACCAAAACACTTGCGTTTCTCTCGCTCTCTCACTTGTTTTATTTATTTATTTATTTTTTTTACTTAGTAACTAAACCAAACATTGAACATATATTGGAGTAAAAGTATGGAATTAAGTTTGGAAATGTAGTGAGGTAAAAGTGAAAGTTCTCAAAAAAAATGTATACTCTTGGAAAGTATAAAGTGCTCCAAAATATACTTAAGAACAGTAGTGAAGTATTTTTACTTCGTTACAATATAACACTGGTGGAGGCTTTGGGGATCATACCGGTACTTTCAACCTTCTCAGAGCAAAAGTGCACTGCTCCAACCGCTAGTACAACACTCCCCCAAACATACAAAATCTGAAGGTTTTTCAAGTTTGCATTAAAATAATTATTAAATACAAAGATGATATCAAGCTGATCTTTCCCTTAAATGTTGCAGGAAATGAATTGAAACCACGATGAACAAAAAAGCTGAAAATGTATTTCACCATTTTAGCTTTCCCTTCCTTTTAAAAGCATTGGTGTCTTCAACATTTCTCTCTGACTCTTGTTTTTCCTGCAGGAAAACGGCCCCATGAATGCACCATCTGCAATAAAGCTTTCAAACACAAACACCACCTGATCGAACACTCCAGGCTGCACTCCGGTGAGAAACCCTACCAGTGTGACAAATGTGGAAAGCGCTTCTCTCACTCGGGCTCCTACTCTCAGCACATGAACCACCGCTACTCCCACTGCAAGAAGGACTGGTCGACCCTGAGCTCCAGGTTGGAGTCACTGAGAGGTCAGCTGGATCTGAGCAGCCCCGGCGGAGGAGCTCTGTCAGACAGCCGCACCACCACCCCACAATCCCAAATGGACTCAGACGAGAGGGAGAGTGAGGATGAGGACGAAGAGGCCATGTGTGTGGACGACATCCGGGTGATACAGGTGGATGACGGCGAGTGCGAGATCTATGAAGGTAACTTTGAGGACGAGGAGGACGAAGAGGTTGAGACTGGGCACGCGCAGGATTTGTTTTGCGATGTGGTAGAAGTGGAGTTGGCGAACGAACACATGGAGAGCAGCACGTTGGAGAAAAAACATGAAACGGAGGAATCTGCAGGCGCAGGAAAGAAGAAAGGGGCAGACTGTGAAGTAGAGAGGGACAAAGCAATCAGGGAGCTCATGGACAGCAGCGAACTGTCGGAGGAAGAGGCGACAAACAAATGAAGGAAACGACGGCCTCGGATTTGTTGTCATCAAAGTCTTTTTAGACAAAAACCACGTCAAGAAGCAGCAAGTCTCGGAAGTTGCCTAATCTTAACGGTCCACTACTGTGTACAAAAACCCAGGTGTGCCTGAACATAAACAGAAAAAAAAACAATACAGTGACTTTTCTATTTGTGAAAAATGAATTATTAATGTTTTAAAGTGTTTATAGAAGTTCAGATTTGAAGTAGTACTATCTATCATCTTGTTAGACTTGTTACTGAGACTTCCCAGGTTTTTTTTTGTTTTTTGTTTTCTTTTTCCTCAGCCAGTCAGTGTTACTAACTTGTTCCTGTTTGAAAAACATTTTAACCTGTAAAAAGAAAGATTTCTATACCTTTTTATTGCCAATGAATTTTCCTAAATCAGTATTGAATTGAGTTCTACGAGCAAAAAAAACCTCTGCACTACAGTATTCCTAGTTTACCTACGGATACATGCCTCATGCATCGTATGCCCGTCAGTGTTATATATGTGCGCTAGCTGGCCAGATGTTGTCTGTGCAAGTGTTAGTCTTTGCTAGCTAGCTTTATGTTTGTTTTCAGTTCCAACTGTTAGCCTTAAGGAAAACGTGGTATTCCTGGGGACGGGGTTGTGGGCGGGACGGGACGGGACAGGGGGTGCCTGGGTGTGAGAAGTCGGCTTCTGTTTGCCATAACCAAATTTAGTCCTATCAGGGAAGGAAAGGTCACAACCTCAAAGCCAGCATCAGCGCTTCTGTTTTGCAGCCCAGCGAAGCTTGGATGGGCCGGATGTTTCAGAGCAGACGTCTGCCTCCAGGCTCGGCTACGGATCCGAAACTAACACGCTCAACCTACCAAGCTTCTCCTGCTTTCGGTTTGACATCATTTTCCATGTCAGTGTTATCAGCTTATATGTGAAGTTAAAGTGTATGTGAAGGATCAGGTCGTTTCCTGCTCCACCCCGATGCCTCCAGCCTTATGCAAGACCTGTGTGCTGTTAAAAGTGCCATTGAACAGTGTTATTTTTTCTTTACATGTAGCCAGTATTAATTTCCTCTTATTTACACGGAACCCACGTTGGTTAATGTTTGTTAACTTGCATAGAGCAGCTAAATGTCACAAAATAAAGTATTTTTAAATGTTTTGACAATTGCAGTATCACAGTTACTTTTACTTCTACTCCGTATTTTTTTTCTAAATTAAAAAAATTAGTTGGCAAAGTAGAGTAACGCAATAACTGAAAAGGTTTTATGATGTGGATCTTTGCTCAGAGGGAAACCAAGCAGCTTTGTATTAAATCATTAAACCCATTTAGACCTGATGCAACACCTTTGATCCAAACTTTTCCTGAAATACAGAAAAATTACAGCAAATCCAAAGCAGCGTCGACCATTTCCATTTGATCAAAATAACACGGCTTCATAACCCCAGTCGGTCTGTTAAGCAGCCGATTGCAGCCTATCTAACCTAACCAGGTAGTTTGACTAATTAACCAGCTAATGCAGTCTGGTTCTACTTGTGTTTAAGCCTCTAACATGAAGTTAAAAATAAAGGTTTATGTAACTAATAGCTGTTTTACAATTTCAAGCAAAAACATGTTAATATTCAATTTTTGTTTTAATGATTTTGTGTAAAAACTGTCAAACAATCATGGTTTTACTCAAGGACATCCTAACAAATGAATTTTAAATTTAATGAATTGAATATAGAATTAACATATGATACATAAAGAACTTAAAGAATCAATTTTTCTCCTGTTAACTAGTATTTTTTTTATGTATCGTGACCAAATTATTTTTCTATGAAAGACATTTTATATTTCAAAGTGTAGAGATGAAGGAGGAGCCAGGTTTGAGGATTTTCTTATTTCCATTTGGCCGTGTTTGGTGCGGATGTCTTAAAGAGGCCAAAGCACGAATTTAATTCATATTTTTTTAAATATTTGGTTTTATACCCAGTATTCATTTCAGTACTCATAGAAGGATCCATGTTGAATTAAATTCTTTCTAAAAGGATAGAAATATAAATCCCATTGGTCCTTTTTTTTTTAGTAAAACACATTTAGACTCATTTCTTGTCCCAAAGGACAAAAACAGGAAGTTGGAAAAGTTCTTGCATCTGGTTCAGGTGGATAAAATGAGCCCAAGTCTGTTTGCAGACATGATTAAGGGTTTGCTGTTGGGAAATACTTTGAGCAAATAGCTCAAAATGGAGTACTGTTCCCTTTAAAGCTGTAAACTTCAAATTATTTTTGCGTTTCTTGATAGGTTTATGTTGCCCTGATTTAGTTTAGTATGAAAAAAATAAATTACAGCAATTTCTTTTGTGCACTTGTTTTCCCTCAAAACAGACAAAATGTGACAAGCTGCACTGCACTTCAGGTAACAAACATTAGTGAATGTGGTCTCTCAAGAGTTTTTGCTTTTTTTGTGTTCCTTTTTAACCTTTTTATTTTCTTTTTGTTTGGTTTTTCATGTGTTTTTGTCAATAACGGCAGTATTTGAAACCTTTTCACAGAAGGAAAAAAAAACAAGTTCTGGTTCAGTTTTAAGAAAACATTTTTGTTTTATATTTATGTGTCTTATTTTTGTATTTTCTTTTACAGTTATTTATTACACATTGTAGTGTACATTACTTTAGTTTGAATTGATACAATAATATATTTTAGTATGAAAAATACTCTTGAGACAAACAAGAATCCCAAAATGTGGTTCTGGGAGATGAAGTTTGTTTTAACAAAAAATAGAAAATAAATAAATGAATAAAAATGTACTCTGTAAACTTGACTTTTGTTTTAAGCTGAGTAAATAAAGGAAAAAAGACAGGAATGAAGTGAGAACTAGAAACTGTTACATGTGCATCCGTCGTTATTAAGCTACTGAATTCTGTGACTTTAAACGCATGAGTGGTCGCCGTTTTAATTGAAGGATCTTGTTACAAAGTCGTTAATCCTCCCTTTTTTTTATTTCACAAAGCCAAATCTGCATCGTTCCGCCGCCCCTTCTTTTGTTCCGTGCCAACTTTGTAATTTCCATTATACTGTTGAAGGCTGCATAACATTTGTCTATACAACCCTTTGTAAATCCACTGTCTTTTTGTATGGTTTTTATTTTAGGTTTGCTCCATTTTTATGACTCCCCATCACAATAAAATGTAAGAAAGCATCACTGAGTGATTTCCTGTCTGCATCTGTGCTTTAGTGTTTTAGTTTCACTAAAAGCTTCAGAATAAATAAAACACTGCTCTGTAGAAATCTGGAAAGAAAATATTTGCTCTCAGGCCTTTGGGTTTCACATAAAATATGATCAAATTTGTTGAATAAGGTATAAAGTTATTTAAATCTATTTAAAAGGTAAAAATACAGATTGCTCAGTTTCAGTATTTGGCCAAACGGCTCTTACACATCCAGTATAATGCAGCGCATCACCTGTTATATGGATGTTTTAAAAGAATCAGCATCTGATTTGCTGCTGTTCTGTCTTCTTTTACCCAAATGAGACGCCTTGTTTAAATATCCATGGATTCATTGAAAGTGGTAAGACTATACATTTGTTTAGTAATTAGAGTTAAAGAGAGATGCCTCTGTGTCTCTTTCCAACTCTTTTACCACAGGAACAATCACATCCCCTAAAGCAGAGATATCCAATTAAAAATCAGTGGGGTCTGAAAAAAGAAAATCATCAACCAGTAAAGGCTTGAAGACGTTTTTCATTATACTCTGTTACTTTAAACTGAATTTAACACTGAAATATGAGGTGTTTATGCATCCATATTATACATTGACTTTTTAAATAATAAAAAGTCAATGTATTATTTTTTACATCTTATAAGTATTTTTTGAAGTAGAGAACAACAATTGTTCAGTTTGGTATATAGACAATTTTCTCATTCAAATATTTTATAAAACACCTGAACTGATCATTTGTTATTTTTCTATCTTTTTTCTGTCTTAATGAGAGCAGTGGGCTTCATGCTGCCCTGCAAGCCTTTAAACCTGGTTTGAATGGAGACAAAGCCATTCTAAAGCATATATCAAGGAGCTCATTATGAGCCTGGATCCATATTTATTTTGATTCTGTTCATGGTGGAGAATCAGCAGCAGGTTGAGCCAAACATCCTCTAAATGTGCAGGGTCATCTTTGAGCACGATTTCACTTTTCTGTCACCAGTTCACCGCAGTTCTTCCAGCAGTCCACTCTTTCTTTCACTTTTTCTCATCGTCTTCTTCTTTCCCATCGCCCGGCTCGCCACAGGTTTGCCTGCTGTGTCTAAAAGTAGCATTTGTATCACGTGTGGCCTGGTGCCGTACGCTCTGGAGGGCTTTACCCTCTTTTAGGAGAAGCGGCGCAAGTGAATAGGAAACTGCTGTTGTAAAACATGCTGTAATTTACAAATGTTTTAAATCAGGATGACTCGACTATACTTAACTCTTTTTATTCTAAAAGCAGAGAAATGGTTACAATGATCAGCACTGAGGCACATGCCAGATAAAAACACAGTCTCAGAATGAACAATAAGCATCTAACTGTAAACACTTTACGGTTTTATTAAAGGTTGGCATGCCCTTTCAAGGGGTGTACATCTCAAGGCACTTTTCAGTTCACCAGATCATTCAGTCAAATTGATTTAAAGTTTTTTATCTAACAAAAACCAGTTGATTGCATCGACTTATTTACTCGAAGGCAATCCCTCACACTAAGCATGATTGTAGCGACAGTGGAGAGGAAAAACTCCCTTTTAACAGGAAGAAACCTCCAGCAGAACCAGGCTCAGTGTGAGCGGCCATCTGCCGAGGCCGACTGGGGTTCAAGGAGACAGAAGCAGAGATATAAAGGGAACTGTAAAAGGCGGCCATGTCCAGGAAACACACAGCCAGGCAGACGAGCTCTGAGCCAGCTCCCATGTCAGAGGATGAAGAGAGCACATCCAGTTAGTCACAGTCAGAGAAACAGGACTACACTGGAAAACAGGCCGATCTCCAATATCTATAAACAAAGGTGTTGATGGCAGCAGCACAGCTGGAGCATAACGCTTCAATTGTAGACTGGGTTGGACATTTTTAACATGGACGCTCTTCACAACACATAGAATTATGTGGTCTGTACTTGAGACACCTTCCCTGAAGCATGGTCTTCTGCCCTAAAGTAAATCAAGAAAAATAGGCTACTGGCTTATAGATGCATCAGCGCTAAGGGGCGCTCCTAGCCCTTTTGGTGCCCCGCACATATGACCTGGACCTGGATTATTACCGATTTTTTATGAATTGTTCCTTGGCATGAGGTGCACCCTTGGTAACAATTTCCTTAAAATCCTTTCATAAGTTTATAAATAAGGCCCTGCGTGTGTCTGCAGCCTCTGGTGTCTGTTCTGCTCACACACGCTTCATTCACTCTGCTTTTTTGTTTGATTAGCAGATCGAGACTTTGAGCAAGGTCTGTCTCACCTTTCCTGTGTTATTGTTTTCAGTTGACTTCTGGACTTTTTTGAGTGCGATGCTGAACCTGTCAGTAGTCACTGCTGCCACCCTCTGGTTTAGGCGGGAAGTGGTTGTTCCACCAGATAAAGATTAAAAAAATCTTTTTTTAAAAATTCTTGCATCTGGATTGTGATGTGGATCATTATGAAAATGTAATTGTTCCTTAAACCTTGGGTGAAAAAATGACGTTAAAATCCATTCATAACTTTTCAGGTTATCCTGTACACAGACAACCAAGCAGAAAAACACACAGAAACTTAACTAAAAACACAACCTGCCCTTGGCGGAGGTAAAAATGTTTCCAAGAAATTACCTGAGATTACAATACCGCATCTTTTTACTGTAATTCTATTGTTATTTCAGGATAATATAACTTAAGTACAAATAAAACCTATTTTACATGACAACCACTCTTAAATGTGTAATTTATCAAAAACAAAATAAAAAAATAATCTGTTCTTCGCCACTAATATTGTCAGACAAGCATTATTTAATAGATTTGGGGTAAAAGGACACATTTTGCTAATGGTTTCAATTTAACAAATATTAAAGTATCAAATGGCTGTTCCTACACTTCCACCTAGAATTACCCGTTTCTCTCCTTCTCCATCATATAACCTGCATGACATGATCTTTGTTACATATACAGTCAATAAAATATAAACACATCACTTTTGGTTTTCCTCCCATTTTTTATGAGATGAATTCAAAGATCTGAAACTTTTTCCACAGACGCAATATCATCATTTCCTTTAAATATTGTTTCCAAACCAGTCTAAATCTGTGAAAGTGAGCACTTCTCCTTTGCTGAGATAATCCGTACCACCTCACAGGTGTGCCACATCAAGATGCTGATTACAGTAGGCACTATGATTAGTGCACAGGTGTGCCTTAGACTGCCCACAATAATGGGCCACTCTGAAAGGTGCAGTTCTATGGCACAGCACAATGCCACAGATGTTGCAAGATTTGAGGAAGCGTGCAATTGGCATGCTAACCGTCTGAAGTCAACCAGGGCTTTTGCTTGTGTATTGAATGTTCATTTCTCTACAATAAACCGTCTCCAAAAGTGCTCAGAGAATTTTGCAGTACATCCAACCAGCCTCTCATCTGCAGAGCAGGTGTAACCACACCTGCCCAGGACCTCCACATCCAGGATGTTCACCTCCAAGATCGTCTGAGACCAGCCACTTAGAGAACTGCTCAGTCGTTTAAATACCACAAGAATTTCTGCACAAACTGTCAGAAACCAAAACAAATCTTTATAATCTGTTGAGTTTGAATTGATAACTTTGTTTCAGACAATTCAGTAAAATCATCATAAAGCCTCTGCAGTTTAGATTTATTGAGTTTGCAACTTCTGCTTGATAACTAATTATGAACCTCGGAGGCTCTTTTCCTGTGACTTTAAATGATAGATCTTTACTTATTAACGGTTATAGTGACTCAAGGATCAACTTTGGTGGTTTAACCTGAAGCTTAGATCACTAAAAACATAAATACTAAAAGCTGTTTTTGCACCCTACTGTCTTTTTTTGCTGTTTGTAGGTTATATGCTTATTTAATCAAGATACAAGGTCAATTACTTGATGTCCTTATATATATGGTAAAGTCAAGATACTTCCTGCTTGTTTATTGCTGTAAAATGCAGGGCGGAATGATTGGAGTAATGAGAGCAGTGGTCCATAAATAGATCTCTCGGTTTTATTAATTACTAGTTTCAACCAGATTGACGTTCCGATTTAATTACATTGGAATCCATCTTTTCCTCCTGTTTGCAAATGACAGATTTTATGTGTGGATGGTTGTTGTTCTGCTCCAATTGTTATGTACAAATTAGATATTGGAGATGAAAACAAAAAAAGTGAAAATGGATGATAGGACTATGCTGGAGGAGGATAATAACAAGATGCTCTACCACTTTAGATGTAAAGTGGTTGAGCACCTGAGTATGAAATCAGAAAATAAACATTTTTTCAGCCTCTTGCTTTTTAATATGGATCAACGATCTTCTGAAGGATTTAAATGTTTTGAACATTTACAATAAGCTGGTAATATTTGGTTTATTAGCTCTGTTGTAATAATGTCCACTGGTTAGTGAACAGTATTACTGTTCTATACGGTTTATTTATATAGCACCAAATTTACATTTAAAGAAACAAAAAAGGTTCAAATTTAACTACACAAAACATAGAAGTTATAGCTTCAGACTCATTGCTCCAATATCTTAACTTTAACAAATCATTTATTTAGGCATGGTTTCTAAAGGGGAAGTCTGCAGAACAAAAACATTAAATCTGATTCTTGTTTAAAGAATTTTTATTTTCTGCTCTTTTTGCAAATCTTTCCTTATGGTGTTATTATTAACCTGTTTGAAGTTTGTTTGTTCCTAGCTTATTTAATCTAAAAAGAATTCATAAACATGTCTTTTTTTCTTACTGTTTATAGATATTATCATTATGTTTATGGGACTGTTACCCATTTCTAAACTTTCTTTTAGTAACTTTGTTTTGCATTGCTTCAAAATTATTAAAACATAGATTTGATATAAATTTTTCATGTAAAATATAAGAGTAAAACATTTAAAGACACAGGTTTGTCTGAGCTTTCTGGTTTTCTGAGCAGCTGGGGATCTTATTCAGAGGAGCAGTGGTCACTGGGAGCAGCTTAGATATGTGCATTGCAGTGCTCCAACATGACCAGAAGGTGGCAGTAAAAGTCCAGGACATTGTCAGGTCTAAAGTGTCTATAGAGAAATGGATTTTCCTGTCATGGGTGTTTAAATGCCTGCGATGGATTTGAAACATGTCCGAGATGTTCTCCGCCTTTCGCCCTTAGACTGATGGAGATTGGCACCAGCCCCCCCATGACCCTGATGGACAGGTGGCAGAAGATGGATGGATGGGCGTCAAAATCCTTACATCAATATTCCTCTGTGATAAATAAATAAGTATTTAAAGATAAGTAAACTTAAAACCCAGAAAAAATGTTCATTTTTGAAGGCAAGCCTCAAACAACAAAGAACTCATGTAGTCATTTGTTGACAATATAGGAGGAGCTTAAATTTAATTAGGTCAATATTTAAAAGGGCCCCACTCAAACACTTGTGTAGTAATGCACATATACACTCACCGGCCACTTTATTAGGTGTACCTGTCCAACTGCTCGTTAACACTTAATTTCTAAGCAGCCAATCACATGGCGGCAACTCAGTGCATTTAGGCATGTAGACATGGTCAAGACAATCTCCTGCAGTTCAAACCGAGCATCAGTATGAGAAAGAAGGTGATTTGAGGGACTTTGAACGTGGCATGATTGTTGGTGCCAGAAGGGCTGGTCCGAGTATTTCAGACACTGCTGATCTACTGGGATTTTCACACACAACCATCTCTAGGGTTTACAGAGAATGGTCCGAAAAAGAAAAAACATCCAGTGAGCAGCAGTTCTGTGGGCGGAAATGCCTTGTTGATGCCAGAGGTCAGAGGAGAATGGCCAGACTGGTTCGAGCTGATAGAAGGGCAACAGTGACTCAAATAACCACCCGTTACAACCAAGTTGGGCAGAAGAGCATCTCTGAACGCACAGTACGTGGAACTTTGAGGCAGATGGGCTACAGCAGCAGAAGACCACACCGGGTGCCACTCCTTTCAGCTAAGAACAGGAAACTGAAGCTACAATTTGCACAAGCTCATCGAAATTGAACAATAGAAGATTGGAAAAACGTTGCCTGATCTGATGAGTCTCGAATTCTGCTGCGACATTCGGATGGTAGGGTCAGAATTTGGCGTCTACAACATGAAAGCATGGATCCATCCTGCCTTGTATCAACGGTTCAGGCTGGTGGTGGTGGTGTCATGGTGTGGGGAATATTTTCTTGGCACTCTTTGGGCCCCTTGGTACCAATTGAGCATCGTTGTAACGCCACAGCCTACCTGAGTATTGTTGCTGACCATGTCCATACCTTTATGACCACAATGTACCCAACTTCTGATGGCTACTTTCAGCAGGATAATGCGCCATGTCATAAAGCTGGAATCATCTCAGACTGGTTTCTTGAACATGACAATGAGTTCACTGTACTCAGCACCAAATTTACCTTCAAAGAAAAAAAAAAGTCAAAATTTCACTCAAATCAAATTCCTTCGTATACATTACAGTCACACCAATCAGGCTCATGTACATACAATATAATTCTATGCTATTTACTGTGCAATGTGAAAAAAAGGCAGTTGATCTATTGGTAAAAAGTGAAATCACAGAGAGAAAATTCTATATCTATTTCTATTACACCGTGGGTGTCAGTTTTGATTGTGTTTAAGTTTTCATTTTGAGTTTTGAGTTTCACTTTGATCCATGTTTTTCTTTGTTTTCAAAATGTATTGGTTTAATTCCAAATTTGTGGTGTTTTCTGAAATTATTTGAGTTCTTAGGTATTTATTGTTTGCCCTCTGTTGTAATTCTCCTTTTCCCTAGCTCCCTTCTAGAGTCTTCTGTTCACACCTGCTCCCAATCTACTGCATAGCCTGCTCTTTGTTTCTCTCTCCCATATATGCACCTCCTGGTCTCACTGTTGCTGGTTTGTCGTCATTTCATCCCCTTCAAGTTTTCCTGGTTTATCTTTATTTTTGTGGATCCCGAGGATTTATGGTTATGGATTTTTGCTTCTGTTGCCATTTTTTGTTATCAAATCTTCATGGAACCGCTTCAGTGTCTGTATTTGGGTCCTGTCAAACCTCCTCCACCGCACTGTGACAGAGGGAAAAAAACATGTCACAATAAAAATCATAAGTTAAAAACAAACAATAATAACAGTAATTTTGTAGGGCTCTAAAAATGTGGATGTTGTTTCAAAGTCGTTTTGTGCTGCCTTTTTTATACAAACTCAAAATACTTTGAATCATGTAATATCTTAGGGTATGAATAACTTATGAGATGTAAGGATTAGCCAGTTTATAAATTCAAATGATTACACTAGAAAATAACAACAAAAAAGGGTTGGCATGGAAGATTAAGACATAAACTTCACCGGCGTAGACCTGCCAAATGAAAGGATGATGTTAAAAGCCAGGTGTAAAGCTCGGAAGTCACAAAGTGCAGTAGTTTGTGGAGTAAATAGCAAGATTTTATGGACAAACAGGTTAAAAAGTGATGTAATGTAAAACTGCAGAACATTAAAAAAGCAACTCCTCTGTAAAAATTGTAATAATTTCTGTGGAGAATTAAAATTACTTATACAAATGCACCCAAACTAGATCCATATGAAATTTACAATCATATGTCACTCAAATGCTGTCTAAAAATGTACACCTTCAGAAATTCTCATATCAAAGAAGACAATTTGTTCTACACCACCTCTTCACTCCTGCAGATCTGTGCAGAAATCACTTTCAGCTCACCCACAAAACAAATGTGTGGCACGTTTTCTGAAGCGCAACAGAGCACAAGCAACATCAGACCTGCGATGGCTGGCGGTAATTAAAGCTCATTTCATGCTGCTGCACATCGTGATGCTTAATACATCGAGCCATTTGTCAGAATTAATTGGGCAGCTTTTAACCACATCACATCTGTCAATCATGCACAACCTTTCAGGCTGCGTTGGTCAGCAAGGCCCATGCTAATGAAGGCCATGCTAGTGAAGTGATGGCTTAAAGATCTTGTTTTGGGAAAAATGGCCAATACAATACAAATGAATGGGGTAGGCATTTATTCTATTATTTCAAGCGTAGATAGATGGTTAAAAAAAGGTCAGTCAAACCAGAACCAGAACATGTTATCTTTCTAAAATAACAGTTAAAGCATTCGACATTCCTCTGTGTTCTGATCTTACCATACCTCAGCTATTGCATAGGAGTTGGCAGAACATTTCTCAATGCACGCTACAGAAAAGAACTGTCGAGATAATCCATTATTCATCCATTACTGATTTCTTAAATGCTTTGTGATATGATTTCAAAGATCACAAATAATGGCATACAAAAACTGTTGGATTAGAGAGAGAGGGTATGGAAAATCTACATTTTTAAGTTCCATGTGTTTAGACAAACATTAAAAGAATGTACATTTCAATAAATGGTGTGAAAGTATGGAAAAATCTCAGTGTTGAATTAAAGCAATATCTAAGCATGAAACAGTTTAGAAAAGAGCTCAAACCATTTTTCTTAAAAAGATGTGAGATGGAAGATGGTTAACAGCAGACAGTGTTCTTTCTCAATGTACATTGGTGTATACACGTTTTTGCTATGGTTGTATGGGTTATGTGTAACTGTCATGGTCTTGGTTCTGCTGTTCTTTTCTTTGCTCCTTGTTTTCTAGATTTACTGGCCTAATTCCAGTTTTGTTGTATTTCTAGATTTATATTAGTTCTGATGTTTTTCTGTTGTCCTCTTTTGCCCTCTTGTGTGTGTATGTTCCTTTCCCCTTGGCTCCCTCGTTGTCTCCTCTCACACCTGTTCCTTGTCTGCTCGTTAACCCTCCCTTTGTCTCTCTCTGCTATATATGCTCTCCCTCTGCTCTCACTCTTTGTTGGTTCCTTGTCTTTGCTGTCCTCCCATGCTGTTGTCCACGTTCCTCGTCTCTCCCTGGCTCCTCGTGTTTGGTTTTCCCCAGATGTCTCCATAGTTCTGGTTTGCTCTTGATTATTAGTTGGATTTTTGCATTCCTGCCTTTGTTACTGTTTTTGCCCAATTAAACTCCCAAGAAATCTCCTCAGCCTCTCTGCCTCTGCATTTGGGTCCTCTACCAAAACTAACCCTGACAATAGGAACCAACCACAATGGACCCAGCAGAGCCCAGTCTGGACACCCTGAGGGATTTTTTCCTGAAGCTGGGAAAGGCTCTGGACACTATTGCCAGTCTCAGCCCGCCTGAGGAGAGGGTGAGTGCAGCTGGCCAACTAAGGCAAATTCTCCTCACAAACTCCAAACTCATTTCTCCCCCAGTATTATCTGAACTGTTTGAAGAGTTGGAGTGGAACCACCAAGCAGCCAGCGCCCAACTCTTCAACAGACCTCCATCACCCAAACCATCACTTCACCTCCTTCCAACTCTGCTCTCAATCGCCTCCACTCCGGTTCCTCCACCTTCACCAGCTGTTGGTCCCCCCATGCCATCAGCCTCCTCCACTCTGAGTGGAGGCTGACCCGCCTCCACTCCCCCTCCGGCGGGTCAGCCTGACGCCTCCACTCCCCCTTCGGCGGGTCAGCCTGACGCCTCCACTCCCCCCTCGGGCGGGTCAGCCTGACGCCTCCACTCCCTCTCGGGCGGGTCAGCCTGACGCCTCCACTCCCTCTCGGGCGGGTCAGCCTGACGCCTCCACTCCCTCTCGGGCGGGTCAGCCTGACGCCTCCACTCCCTCTCGGGCGGGTCAGCCTGACGCCTCCACTCCCTCTCCGGCGGGTCAGCCTGACGCCTGCTTCAATCCCACTCTTCTTCAGGTCAGTTTCCCCTATGGCCTTGGCCGTCACCTCCATGACCAGCAGTTAGCTCCTCAAGTTAGAGGTTTAAATTCAGTCACCATGATTACACCCACTGCAGTCAGAGCACCACATATTGAAGAGTCCGAGTTATGGGACTACTTTTATGGGCAAAAGGAGGATCTATTCCCTTTCCTTCCACCTTCATCAGTTCCCTGTCAGCCAGCACATCCGAAGCCCTTCAGCGGGCCAGTTTCCCCAGCTCCAGAGCCCATTAGAGGGCCAGTTTCCCCAGCTCCAGAGCCCATTAGAGGGCCAGTTTCCCCAGCTCCAGAGCCCATTAGAGGGCCAGTTTCCCCAGCTCCAGAGCCCATTAGAGGGCCGGTTTCCCTAGCTCCAGAGCCCATTAGAGGGCCAGTTTCCCTAGTACCTGAGCCCATCAGCGGGGCGGTTTCCCCAGCGCCAGAGACTCCTGAGCCCATTAGCGGGCGGTTTCCCCAGCGCCAGAGACTCCTGAGCCCATTAGCGGGCTGTTTAGCCTAGCGCCAGAGACTCCTGAGCCCATTAGCGGGCCGTTTAGCCTAGCGCCTGAGACCCCTGAGCCCGCTCAGAGTCATCCTGGTTTCCCTGAGCAGACTAGTAAAAGGCTCTCTGAAATAAAGCTAAGCAGGCGCTCCAATCCTCCACGGCCCCTCAGCGGGCGCTCCAAGCCTCCACGGCCCCTCAGCGGGCGCTCCAAGCCCCTCTGAGGCTGTTCCAGTGCCGCAGTGGGCGGCCCCCTCTGAGGCTGTTCCAGTGCCGCAGTGGGCGGCCCCCTCTGAGGCTGTTCCAGTGCCGCAGTGGGCGGCCCCCTCTGAGGCTGTTCCAGTGCCGCAGTGGGCGGCCCCCTCTGAGGCTGTTCCTGAGCCGCAGTGGGCGGCCCCCTCCGAGTCTGTTCCTGAGCCGCAGTGGGCGGCCCCCTCGCCGGCCTCCTCCTGGGACCCTCCTCCGTCAGAGACGGCGTCGCCGCCGGCCTCCTCCAGAGGCCCTCCTTCGTCGAGACTGTGTCGCCATCGGCCTCCTCCAGAGGCCCTCCTTCGTCAGAGACTGTGTCGCCGTCGGCCTCCTCCAGAGAGCCTCCTTCGTCAGAGATGGCGTCGCCGTCGACGTCCTCCTGAGCTTCTGCCTCGCCTCGGGCCCTGCGGCCGGCCTCCAGAGACTCTTCCTGGCCTCGGGCCCCGCGGCCGCCCTCCGGAGACTCTTCCTGGCCTCGGGCCCCGCGGCCGCCCTCCGGAGACTCTTCCTGGCCTCGGGCCCCGTGGCCGCCCTCCAGAGACTCTTCCTGGCCTCGGGCCACAGCCGCCCTCCAGAGACTTTGTTTGCCCTCGCCCACCTTGGGTGGGTTGTTTTGGTTTTTGTTTGGACTCTGCGTTTGGTTTTGTATTTCGTGCCCTCCTTCCTGGTTCCCCCTCAGCCCACCCAGGGTGGGTTATTTTTTGTTTCTGGACATTTTGGGCGTCTGGGATCCGCCCTTAAGTGGGGGGCACTGTCATGGTCTTGGTTCTGCTGTTCTTTTCTTTGCTCCTTGTTTTCTAGATTTATTGGCCTAATTCCAGTTTTGTTGTATTTCTAGATTTATATTAGTTGTCATGTTTTTCTGTTGTCCTCTTTTGCCCTCTTGTTTGTGTATGTTCCTTTCCCCTTGGCTCCCTCGTTGTCTCCTCTCACACCTGTTGTCAGCTCGTTAACCCTCCCTTTGTCTCTCTCTGCTATATATGCTCTCCCTCTGCTCTCACTCTTTGTTGGTTCCTTGTCTTTGCTGTCCTCCCATGCTGTTGTCCACGTTCCTTGTCTCTCCCTGGCTCCTCGTGTTGGGTTTCCCCCAGATGTCTCCATACTTCTGGTTTGCTTTTGATTATTAGTTGGATTTTTGCATTCCTGCCTTTGTTACTGTTTTTGCCCCATTAAACTCCCAAGAAATCTCCTCAGCCTATCTGCCTCTGCATTTGGGTCCTCTACCAAAACTAACCCTGACAGTAATTGTATGAATAAGATGTGAGTGCGCACATGTGAATGTGTTTTTATGTTTATATGTACATAAAAAAGTATTAGACTTTTAGAATATGAAATCATAATCAATTAGGAATCTGAAGGACATTAGACTAAATGAAAGCAGAAGGGGAATGATTATATAAGCTTCACTTATTTATACCCCTTTTCAATCGCAGGAACTACATTGTGCATATGATGTAATTCTCTATATACAATTAATTATACAAAATGTTTATAGGTGTTGAATTTGCAATTTTAATAGTGTTGTAAAGGAAAGCTCTTACACTTTCAAGCTTTTTCTCTTTCCTGAAAAGGGATCACTTGAGACAAAAGTCTGGTCACATTCAGAATTCAAACTTCTGAAAGTACTTTAAATATGAAATTATTAAATGCTGTTCAATAAAAGATAAGTTTTTTTAATTAAGAGTAATTTTCATTTGAATGTGCTTTACTGGAGACATCCATGTTTGTCAAAGAACACTACAGTACTGCCACCATTGACTCAAATACAATCCCTCACACTAATCATACTTGTAGTGACAGTGGAGAGGAAAAACTCCCTTTTAACAGGAAGAAACCTCCAGCAGAACCAGGCTCAGTGTGAGCGGCCATCTGTCGAAATCAACTGGGGTTATCATAACATCATAACCCTAACAGTGTGAAGTAGTTTTTCATTCATCCATTCAAAACCAAGGAAATGTCAAACCTCTTGTATTTATTTACATGCTAATGAATGCTTATTTAATTACTTAAGTACTTCTATTTAATTAATTGAACATATCTGGTAATTGCATCTCATATTTTAAATGTGACTGTTCATCATGACTAATATCTGTTAAATCTTTAAAATCAGTTTTAGTAAAACATACTCAACTTAATAATTGAGGTAATTGTGGAGAAATAAACCTGGATCGTCGAGAGTTTTGACCATACTTGATCAGGCTGGATTATGTTACATACAGCAACAACAAAAAAATGGACAACATGATCTTTTAAAGGCTGCCTGCTTACTCCAGAAAAAAAGGTAGGTTTGCTGAAGCAATTTTAGAGGGAGAGTTTTACCAAAAAAGAACTGATATGAGGTGTCAGGGCAAACGTGTATAATCTTTAAGGACATATACAGTGCAATACTTAGATAATGGAACAGAGCATGACACTACAAAGCCCTCAAGCTTTCTCCTCGGTCAGGCCTGTATATGCTCTGCAAAACAGACGGATAAGTTATTTTAGTAGGAGAAAAACCTTCTAATTGGTAGAGACATTTCATACATTCATAAAACCCAAAGTGCTAAACTCACAGGCAGAGTGAGTTCAAAGCCTTTACTTTTCTCTTTGACTGTAGCACATAAACGTCATATTTCTTGTATGAATGCAATAAAAGAACCCTGCCATAAATATACAATTCTGAGCAGAATTAGAATTTCTAAAACAAAATGACAAAAGAAGTATCAGAAATATAGATATTTTTTCGGATAAACTTCTATTGCCGCTTGTTTGGGTGTGCTTTTCAACATTGTATTTCAACATCCTATGGCAAGGAAAACTTGCCTCATCTGTTTTCAAAGGTATATTTTCTTTTATTTTAAAACCTTGCAAAATTAAATATTACTTAATCAACAAGTAGCTGTCTGTTAAATAAAAAAGTAATAAAAAACAATGTTTGCAACATTTCTAGCCTTAAATATTTTTTTAATGAGGACAGATTAAAAAGCTGCTCCTCTGACATTAGTTTAAACACCCCTTGTGATAAATTTAGAACAAAGCAAAAAAGAAGCTACATGTAAAACAGAGTCCATTCCAGTCACATGTATTTCCAGGGATCTCCTGTAACCACTCTTCAAGCTTGGGGGTCACTGCCCAGAGGGCCACAATGACCACAGGTATTCTCTTCTCTGAGCCCCGGGTATTTCTTTAGTTTCTCATGTTCCTTTTTCCTGATGTTGCAGTCACTTTGTATTGCTATGTCAACCACAACGGCTTTCCTCTGCTTTTTGTCCACCAACACAATATCCGATTGATTTGCCATTACCTTTCGGTCCGTCTGTACCTGGAAGTCCCATAGGATCTTGGCTTGTTCATTCTCTACCATCTTTGGAGGTGTATATAATGAATGACATGCCAGCTCAGACCTCGCCTGGCCATACAAGGTCTGTGTCAGGTGTTGGGGAACCAGAGCATCTTGATGTCAAATGGGCTACTGGAAATGGACGAATACTGAAACGTATTTGGTTACTTTAATACAATTGTTTAATGTTTGCTTGGTAGGACATGGAAACAATTGTGTTAAAGTAACTAAAAATACTTGAATTGATGTAAGAAGTTATGCATTATTTTTATGGTTCCTACTGTGGACCATTTGTAATCAGAAAATCTATATTTTGAAATAATCAGTCTAACATCCTTTGTGTGTTTCACCTATAAGTTCTGTTAGTGGTCAGAAACGTTCAGCATGAAGCAGGTTCAGAGTATGCCTGTGTTAGCAAACGCCTGCTTAGGTTTGTCTTTTTGATTTGTTTGTCTTGCAGAATGAGTTTGCTGGCTGTCATTAAAGCAGCCATCCACGGAGAACAACACTCATCCTGTCACAAGCTCCTCTGCGACTGTGCTTTGTTCTGCTGTTCCCTGAGCTTGATCTGTGCCTCATTCTGTCAAACTGATTTCTCTCTTCTGCAGACACCACCACTACATTTACTTCAATGCGTCTAATCAATGTTGTTATGCAAAGTAATTTGTTCAAGTGGAATGAATCTCAAAGCTATAATAGACAAAAGGGCAGAGAGTGAAGGCAAAAACAAATGTTCTTGGATGTCTCATCTGAAACTAAAGCACACAATTATGTTACCTTTTTGTAGTTTTATATAAAAGGAGAGCTGTTAAATTTATACATACAGCATAGTAAAAAAAAAAAAACTATTTTGGAAGCTGATTGGACAATTTGACAGGGTCTTACGGGAGTTGATGCTCACCCTTGGCAAAACATTGCCGAAAATGGGAAAGATATCATTTCATTGTGAAATGCTTTATATTTGACCTTTTTGTTGTTGTTAATCTGCCCTCCTATCCATGTTTTTCAAAGCAGGAGGGAAACAACAAAAGTTAACTTGATGTATTGTTTATTATGACCCTCATCAGCGTTGTGTAAACATTTGGTTCTCGGCTGTTCTGACCAAAAAGCTTGTTTTTTACAATTACTGTTCAACAGAAGCAGAGAGACGACTTAAATAGGCCTATCACTGCATCGAGCTGAACTCTGCTCCTTCCTAAGGAACACGCATAATGAGATCAAGTTTAACAACTTGTCATTAAATTCACATCTGCACATCAGGCTGTAGGATGAAGATAGCAGTGTTTGTTATGAAGTTTTATAATTGATATGCTTCTGCTTTTATAAACATTGTTTGCACATAAGCTGCACTTAAGATCTTTAATTGTGATAGCGAGAATGTCTTTTAAAAAAAGTTGGATTCTGTTTCTGTCTGATTTCTTGTATCTTAGAGTTTGGCCCCGTTCACCTGTATGCCAAAGCTGATTAGTATTTAACACAGCTCTATGTGAGGCGTCTATGCTGTGTTTGCTGTAGTAAAAATGCATTAAATAATAACAAAACAAAAAAAGCAAATTTCTCTGCATGTAGCAAGAAGAAACAGGTTGAAGAAGGCTAGACGGAGAAGCCAGAGAAAGAAAGTGGAAATTAATTTTAGTAAAGAGTACATGTGAGCACCTCTTTAATCCCAAAATTCATACATTGGAACCTGAAATAAACAAGATCTTAAAAAAATTAAACCTTAATAAATCAGTACTGAGGTTTTTTAATAGTTATGTTGATGTGGAAAATATTATAGCTAGGAAAGTAGCAAAAAATATTTCTCTCTGTGAGAGAACCAAATGAAGGGAGAGAACATTTAACTGTAAATACTGGTTTAGCTGAAGCTCCGTTTTAGTCATGACCTTTGTATCCATCTTTTGCGCTTGTGTTTGTTTATGGCAAACAAATATTGCATTCTCTTCTCTGGCTGTCATGTGCTTAAGAATTCTTTATCAAATTTTGCTCTTGATATTTTACTGTCTCAAAGGTCTGGCACCTTCTTATCTTTTTGAGCTCCAACAAAAACTACATTTTCAAAAATATTCGCCTACCTCGACTCACATGAACTTAAGAGACATCCTGCTGTTTATGCATTGGGCTCAATATGACCTTGCTGCACCCTTTGCATCTATAACTGGCTGAACTCTTGTAGGATTTGCAAGATTTAGTAGCTTTTTGGGGGGCGGTTTCTTTCTTTCATTTTTGACCAGTCTCCACTCCTATTTATCCCCAAGGTGTTTTATTGGGCTATTCTCTACAGCCTCTGACACCAAACCCTTTCTTCCAATCCTTTATATTCTTTATTTTGTGGATAGTCATGATGGAAGAGGAGGGGGGAGGGGGGGGGGGGGGGGGGGGGGGGCATCACAAAACTGTAATGATCCAAAATCACTTATACTGGAACTTAGGGGCCAAGTATGGCTCCTGAGAAACAATCGCAAAGCATACCCCCCCCCCCCCCCCTAAACACAACAAAGATTACACTTAGCACAATAAAAGCTAGCCTCATTCTGGCAGCTGCCAAATTCGGAATCTTCCATCAGATTTTCAAATGGAGAAGTGTGTTCCTTCACTCAGGAGGATGTGCACCCCCTGCTCCAGAATCCAATGCATCGGGCTTTATACCACCGCATCCAGACGTCCCAACTTCCGAAAACTCATTTCAGAGAGATGCTTACCCTCCCCAAAACCTCGAAGTAGTTCTAATCCACACATGATGCCTGAATTATTGCCTGCCCGCTCTCACTCGCATTAAAAAACACCACCCGGGCAAGGTCTAAAATCCGGGATAATTTATCAGACTCACGGGCATCCGTGAATAACTATCTATATCAGGGAGACTCCCGGGAGACTTGAGATGTTTGCGCATCCAAGGGTTTGCACTGAACCTGGTGATGTATGGCTTGGATGGAGGTCTATTCATCAGATGAACAGACCTGTGAAGGTTGGGGAACTGTAGCTATTGAACATTTATGTATCACACCAATTTGTGCTGATCTGCTTGCTGTTGCCAGTCACTTCCAGTGTGTTATAACACTACTGAGGGTTGATGGTGGACTATTTAGGACTGTACCATGCTGCAGTTCCCTGAACTCCTGCAGATGTTTTCTGCAGAGGTTTGTAGTGACATTCTTCATGCCCGGGTGTTTAATTTTATGCATCTGCCCCATGGAAGAGATTTAAACCTGATTTAAATAATTTGGACCGGTAAGTAAATAAAGTGGCGGTATGGTTTAGGCATTATCCTGGTAGAGCGCTGACATTTGCTCATAAAATGCTCTTGAAGGTTCTTAGGGTTCAGTTTGGGACTAAGTGAGACAGAGTTTGCAATGGTCTCCTTTCTGTGATGTCTGCTTGGACACTTAATCTAAACATTTCTCAAATGCATTTCTTTTTACAATAGATCTGAACTTTGAAGTGCACGATTAGTAAGGCCAGTCCTTTCACTGTCTTTTGCATTTATTGTTTTTCTATTTTTCTTTTTAAATTGTCTTTTAATGTTTTCTGTTATACAATTTTATAGTGAATCTTTTATTCTGCCAATTTTGTTTGCCTTGGTGCATGTGTGAAGGGATAGACAATGGCCTTCGACAATTTAACTGTCATATGACTTTGCAGCATTTTTATTCTTAAGGGCAAAACATGGAGGAAAGTGTGGACAAATGCCCAATTGACCTATTCGTGTAAAATGAGCTGTTCTGGAGCTATTAGGGAAATTAGCGTCCTCATCCACATCAAAGTAACACTGCTAGTCAGAGCAGAAGCAGAAATGACAATTTCCCTAAATGCTGCCAGACTTCCAGAGTTTCAAATTAGCTTTGCCACAAGCAATCACTTCATACTGTGGCTACTTAACATGAGTAAAGAATAACCACAGGATTCTTCTATGTCCTTAGTAGTCTGTTATTTTTTTAAGTATCTTATTGCATAAATAAATCTACATCTGATCAGAGGACTTTGTTGTTACTACTTTTCTCTTCATAAAGTTGAGTTTTATTTTCCAAACATACCATCACCCCGTGTGCTCGGCTGCTTTGTGCTCACCTGTGTTTTGAAAATTTTCTTGTTTTTGGTTGGGAAATTTAATGTTTGAAATGCAAATATTTTTCCTGAAATATATTTCCCGAAAAAGTGTCAAATATTGAGTCTTAAAAGTTTTTCCCCCCTTTTGCAGTATAAATAAAAAAAAAAAAAAATAATAAAAAAAAACCCAGCAGACTAAGTGTGCCAAATTAGTTTTGAAGCTCCAGGCATGAGGTTTCAATCTAAATTTTCACAAAGAGTTTTTAGGTTCATTAGCTTAAGGCTGATGAGACTTTTCCCTCATTAGCTTCAAGCTAAATCTTAATAAGTCTTAGCCTGGAAATGACCTACTTTATCATGACTGACCATTAGAAAATAGAGAATTAAGTGAAGTATTTGCCTAATAAATTGTGAGATTGTCATGCATACATAGGTCATTTAAATGTGGATTTTAACATGATGCAAAACAAGCATATCTTAGATTCTATCACAAAATGCAAGAAATTCACTTTGCATTTGTTAAAAAAAAAGCAAACTGTTATGGCCAAAAACTTGTTCCATAAGTCCTAGAGCAACATAATTTAGGCAGGCTATTCTTTTTATAAAAGGACAGTTCGGGAAAAAACAAAAACATCACAGATTATTTTCTTTTCTCTGGTGTTTAATTTGGATTTTCTATACTGGATAAAAAAAAAATGCATATTACAAAACGGCTTTGAATTGAGTCTCCTGATTTTTGTGTTTTTTAACCAAGCAGTTTATGTAACCATAGGCTTTACAAACTAAACCAGGTCTATGATAACAAGTGCTAACCCTATTTACATAATAGATGCTCCTCTGTTGTTACTCAGATTGGTTTGAATCCAATAAAAGTACCTTCAGTCAGTTTTAGAGTCGGCTTTGGTTTCCACAGTGTCCTGAGGAAACTATATCTTAGAGTATAGAAGCCTTTTTGTCTTTGTTGGTCCAAAAAATAGAAATGGTGTCACTAAAGCAACTAAAATAAGCAGTCGATGGTAACAGTTCTATATTTTCCTTCGATACAATGGTTATCAGTGGTAATCATTAATATTGTACAAAATGTGTACCTAAATTTTGGAACAAATTTGTCACATTGTAAAAGCAGATTGGTATTTATCAGATATTTACATGAAGGAAAATTAAGATACAACAACAAAAAAACAAAACATTAATACATATTTTGTGATATTTCCACCACAAGCCACATACATTGATCTTGAAATCATTTCACTTAATGCCACTAGAGGGCACAGTTTCACATTTTTCTCTCTTTTTAAATGAAGACTGACATCTTCAACAATGAAGAAGCAACAATTGGACAGTTGTCAAAAGCTGCTGCCAAGACACAAAACCAACATTTCATTTTCAGATATTCAGTTAGAGTGCATATTATCACCTTGAAGTCAAACACTGTTGCCTGTTTGTACCAGAATATCCACAATTTTACAGTAAAGCAACAGAAACACAACACCACACTGTTTGCTTTGACTTTGCCCTGCTGTGGAGCCACTTTTGGTAGCAAAGTGTCTTGGAGGGTCTTCAGCGGACCAAGTCCTGAAGGGCTTTCAGATGCTCCCTGTCTGCATCCCAACATCATAAAACACCAGCGGCTCTTCACATCATCAGAACTCCTGTTAAATAAAGTACTCCTTTGGATTTTCCCTGGATAGGTTCTGGGAGTCATTCGGGATGTTCAGAGGAAAATCTGGACAATCCTCCTGTTTGACTCTGTTCTCCTCCTGGGTTCGATACGTGTCCTTCCTCTGGTACAGGTGTCGGGCAGCGATGGCCAATCCGGTAAGAATAACAAAAATGACGACAGCTATCACACCTGGAAAAGGAAAAAGGAGAGGATTCCTGAGATCTGAAAAGGTTGTATCTGGAATGATGATAGCACTAAAAAGATCAGCTATTTCTACATAAGTGTTTAGGTCAGTTTATCTGACAATGGCTTAGATTTAATGAAAACCCAAGAATCACTTTTACAGAAAAGGTAATTTATAGTTTTTAAACAATTACAAGATTGTAGACACCTGTGATGCATATTAGTGAAAACACTTAAATCCAACATGTCCTTTTAATGATATAAAGCCAGTTGGAAAATGGCATATGCCAGTTGGGAATCGATATATGCCGTTTTCCAACTGGCTATATGTCGTTTTCCAACTGGCATATAGCACTTTTCTGGCATATACCACTTCTCAACTGGCATATACGATTTTACAAAACTGGCGTGCCAGATACTACGTTTAGCTCTCGCTTTCACTCTTAATTCAGTCTTTTCTAAGGGTGCTGTTAAATATATGCTCTCTGTGTCTGCACCTTGAAGCTTTCTCTCTCTGGTTCTTTTTCCTCATAAGAGATCACTCAGGACAAACTTTTTAAATAACACTTCATAACTTATATGTATTAAATAACCATGAGAAATGACACTGATCAGATAGAAATTGTAATCTTACTCAGATCAGAGAAGTTGCTTAGAATTGCTTAGAAAGGCAGCTGCTCGCCCCTGGGCTCATCTCTCGGGAAGTGGCCACGACTAACAGTTAAAAAGGCATTTTATACATCTCCAGTCTGCCACATCATCACTTCATTACATCATACATGTTTGCAGATGAGGAGACATCCATGGCTCCAGCCTTATCAAAATATTACACTTTGTTCTCAGCTGAAGGACACCGCTCTCATTCCATTCCAAATATTTGCCACGTACAGAATGAAGATTATAACACTTAGACAGATTTTATTTTGTCATTTTGTACACACAAGTGTATACAAAAAGAAATTTTGTTTGGTACAGCTCTCTATACTTTTTCATTTTTTAATGAAACATTCATTTTTTATTTTTTTTTACCCATTTTATATTACATTTAGCAGTCTAATGGCAGTGGGGAAGAAACTGCTCTGGAATCTGCTGGACCTGAACAGTTTATTTCCCACTGCCATTAGACTGCTAAATGTAATATAAAATGGGTAAAAAAAAAAAAACATATATATAACTATATATCCGGACAGAGAAACTGTCTTAATTAGGTAAAACTATTGTGGAAAATGTCAGTTCTGACACACAACAAGCAGCTAATATTAAGCTATAATAAACTCACACATCATCAATGATAATTATCCTAACAGTACCAACCTTTTTTATCAAGGCTTGTGTTATGAGTTTATCTTTATTAAATCATTCAGTTGAAGCATGGGTGAAAAGCAATGTCTGTTTCTTTGTTTTCATAGAGTTTCTATTTTTTTATTACTTTTGTCTGATTTCAGATTTTCTGTGACCATGCAGGGTTTTTCACTACTTAAACAAGGTGTACCAAGAATTTTGTCCAAATTTGTATTTCCTGTCTCTCTTCATAATGGATTCTATATATTCTTTATAGGGTCTAGCCAGTTTGTTGAAACATATTGCTGTATGTGAGATAGACCTGTAACATTTTCACTAATTGAGTTCCTGAAGTGAATTAGGTTTTGGGTGATATTCTAATTTACAGATATGAAAACATTATATACATTATACATTAAGCAACCCCTGAAAAGAGAAGCGCAGCAAATTTCCTTTCCTGCACTGCTGACTGAAATGCTAATTAAAAAAAAATGTCATCAGCAAGGTACAGGGCTGAGCACTTTAGGAGAAACTAAATTGGATATAATAGATTGTAGTTGAATTTTAAATCTGTTCAATAATGCATAAAAAAAGACCTTTTTTTTTTTTGATAAGGACAAAGTGTGCATTTTCGGCAAATTTCTGTGTCGTTTAATTAGGTTATCTGCCCTTTGTGTACAAAAAGATTAAACGGACAGTTTGAAATGACTTCCTCATTTCCCACCTTTATCTGCACAATCATAAATTGAACCTTTATAGTCTTCGCTTTGAATCAATTAATGCTGGGTGAGCACCAAAGTTTAAATGGGTTTTAAATTGATTCTTCTTTTGCACATCTCTTCACCCTCATCTGAACTTCAACTTTTTTCCCAACAGTTTTGCCTGAGCAAAAATACATTAGAGTCAAGTTTTATAAATAAAAGATGCTTTGGCTGATTAGAACCTAATAAAGTATATAAACAAAGGTAAAAAGATTTCAGTGCAGCGAAAGACAGCAATGGTTTAGTACCTCCGATAAGAGCTGAGTCAGTCCTGATGGCATTGACTAAAGGTTGACCTGAGCCCACTGAACCAGACTGGTCTACAGTAGAGAGGGAAAAGTAAAGAGGAAAGTGTCAGCAGGAGACAGGATTTGGAAAGGCAGAAAATGAAAGGAACAAGTCATCAGCAAACTGGAAAAGAAAATCAAGTGGAAAAATCATGTACTCAGCAGAAAAGAGAAAAAACAACAACTACGGATTGATCCAGTTAGCCAGTGATTCAAACTGAACACTTAACATCTCTTTATTACTATTTTTCTGTAGAAGATTAAAATAACATTTTAACTTAATGAATGTTGTTATTAGTTTAACAGCTTAGAGAAGTGTATTTCAACTATAGACCTAAAGGCACACTGAGCTGCAGGTTCCGGATGTTTCTCTGGTCTGATCCAAAGGAATTCAGTTCAGCATTTTCTGTTAATCAGCTTCCAAAGGAAATAATCTGTGGTGAATCTTAAAAACATCTAAAAGCTGCAGGACAGAGTGTCCTGAAGACCAGGGATGAAAAACAATGGCTAAGGGACACATTTAGCTGTGTAAGTGATTTGTTTCCTGTTGAATTGACAGCTACTACCTCTATGACAGAACCTGCTGCACTTAGAGTACCCTATTTGTTTGACCTTTCTTATAAATAACTGAATGAGAACAAAATTGATGTAGATTGTATTATTAGGTGTGGGAAAAAAATTGTAAAATTGTGTATCAGACCTAAAATAAAACAGATATTGGTAATTCCCTGTAAAAGCCTGCTTGTTTATATTCAGGCAGTACAAACACTTAAAAGATAATCAAGTTATAAGCTGATCAAACAGATTTCTACATTATTTTATATATGCAATCTATAAAGCTTTGTGATCTAGATTGCAGGCATTCCAACACTTCCTAAATTAATAAACTGCTAATGGTAAATAAAGGACATTAATGGCTATTTCTCCTTCATGTTCTAGTGTTATTATGGGGACCCAGTTACAAGGAGCAGAAAGAAACCATAAGCAGGAAAAAAGAAATCTAGGAATGGAGGATAAGTTAAAAAAAAAAAAAAAGATTCCTAATATACTTATGGCTAAAATGTCAGGCTATAAGGAATAAGCCCTTTTCTGGACTTCTGTCTAAAAACCTCTAGATAAATTTTGTACCTCTTTTGACCCTAATAAGACTAAACATAAATCAAATTTCAGTACAAAAAAAAACATTCAGTTAAATGTGTTCAATAAAATCCATCCCATACCCAATATATGGTGAATGTTTTCAGCTGCGTAGGGATTGGCTGAAGCTGCAGAGCCGCAGTTGGACTGAACCACAGGTCCAGTGATGTGGACAGGGCTGGTGTCCGGGTGGAGGAGAGCAGCCTTCAGAGGACTGACCGAGTTAAACTGAACTACTGACAGGCAGCCAGTAAAGCCCAGAGAGGCCAGCCTAGCCAGGTGGGGATCCAAGTCATCAGACTCTGGGGAAAAAAACCCCAAAACAAAACAAAAAAAATAGTATATTTTTAATTAAACAAGTCAAATATCCATACCTTATTTTTCGAAAAGTCAATTTTTATAGTATTTAAATCACATTTGTTCTTGAATTAGATTTTATACAGTTTTTCTGTGGATGTGGAGGACACTTGCACAAAATAATCACAATCTAAGTACTTTATTAAAGCAACGTCTACCATACAAACACAGATGAAAAAAATAACAAAAAAGGGAGCAGGGTATACATGCACAAATAATATCACAGATTTAGCACGAATACTGGATGAGAACAGACGAATCTGGTAAAAATCGGGAAAGGAAAAAAAATAAAGCTAAGCAGGATTACTGAGACCAGGGGTCCATTTCATAAAACAAGTTTAACAAACTCAACTCAGACTCTAATCCTGAACTCTGAAATGATCCAGGTTGAGGTTGAAAACTTGAGTTTTTTGGTTTCACAGTATCTGCTTTGAGTTAGTTTAATCAACTCTAAGTAGATCCACTCAGAGTTGAGCACATGTGTAACAAGTATGCAAAGCCATTATTAGTGGAGCAATGATTTAACAAGTCACCATGACAACAGGTAGGGCCTATTTCACATTACTGAAATGGGCTGTATGCACAACTTCACAGCTTCCTGAACTTAAGGCAGCTGTTTCTGTTTCATGTCATTTTCTACATGAAAATTTCATAAAAATAATTATTTCAGATTTCAACAATACCTATTCAGACGGACTAATAAATATCTAAACAGCCTGTTATAGACTGCTTTAATTACAATAAGATAACGGTTGAAGCTAGTTTACTGGTTGAATGGTAATGGATCAATGTATTCTATTTAGGTGAAATCACCTGTCAGCAGGAGAAGCAGAACAAAAAACATTCCAACTGGTAGGACCTGTGCATCATCTAATGGAGTTCCTCCTCATTTTGATTCTATATTCCTTTAGAAAGTAATACTTAGTGGCTGTTTGTGTTTTTTTCTGTTATCACACACAATCCATCAATATTCTCTCATTGATATCAGGTTTAGCTAAATACCCTTTAATACGTATTTGTAATGCTGCAAATGGGAAGACATGGTTGTGGATGTAAGTGATGGATTAGGAGGTAAAATGATAGCATTCATAAAGATAAATTTCTGAATCTATACATGGTCAGAGAACCCTCCCTATTTAATTCTCCGCAAATGAATACCAATCATTTTGTAATTTGATTCTCATCAAAAGGATGTGCTATGTTTTTGTTTTAAAGACATAACCTAATTAATGATTTTCTTTTTATTGCTTGCACAAAACTACAACAGAACTCTCCTGATTAAATCAGGAAATAAAACAACATGATTAGCTTTAAGGAGAGTGGAGACAGAGGACACTGAGTTTACTGAAGAAAACCTGCTCTAAACCAGTTAGCTCTGGGGAGAATGTTACTATGGCAACAGAAACAGAGGCTGAGTAAATTCTCTTTGTGAAACAGAAAACTCTGAGTTGCCCTGATTTCAGGTTTAGAAAACTTGAGACATAAAAAGCCTGCATTGTAAAACAAGCCTCTGGGTCATGCCTGGGTCTGTGCCGAGAAAGGGGCTCCTAAAGTGGAATCTATGAGACATAATGGTTTTCATAAAAACTGAGGGGGCAGCCAAAATGTATAATTACTTATCTAATATAGAATTCAATCAGAAAAATATACCAATTGTTAAATGTCCCATTTGATAGTAAAACATTTACTGTACAATGATGAATCAAATTTTTACATGTAATTCTAAAAAATACATATAATCATAATAAAGTTAAATAATCCTAAACATTTTTAGGGGTCTGCCAGTCTGTATCATTGTAATTTTTGATTTACAGGCTGAAATGTATGAGAACTGCTGAACCAAGGAGGTGAGAGGAAAATGACTGAGAAACCAAACCAGAACGTTAGAAAACCCAAAACATGAGAACACAGAACCACCTATGGAGTAAAAGTGTCCTGAAACGTTTGGTGATAATCTTTCCTTCACTTAGTTTTTAAGGTTAAATGAATTAACTTAAGCTACCATTTACCATAGAATTCCTCAACTCAGATTTTATTATCTTAAAGCCACTGGCTCTTGTTGATGTAAAAAAATATATATTTTTTTCTCAGTGGGTTTTTTTCTTTGAATTTAAAGGTCACATGTTGAACATGGTAAAATACCGATGAACCAACCGAACATGAAAATTTTTCCTCTGTGTGCCAAATCTAGATTATTGCACAAGTAGCTGAGTGTGACAGTTGTTTTTATAACCTTTTAGTCTAAACCAAAGCAGTAGGCAGTGTGAGAATCCTTCATTAGCTCTCGAAACCTTTATGAATACAGTTGGTTGGCTTCACAATTGCGTACGGAAATAGGCAGAGATGGAAATGTGAAAACTCTTTGGGTTCTTCAGGTTACCAAAGCTGGTGACGACATACCCCTAATTTTCTAGCTCTGCATTTCACTCAGGTATGTGGCTCTAAATTATTATATTAGACACATTTAAGTATGAATACATTTTGCAGTATGTTGCACAGCATTGTGACAATAATGCTCCTACATTGACTGAAAACAACTGAAAGATAACTAGGTGCCTTTAGATTATTTAGCTACTTTTGGATGCCAAAAACAGAGATGTTCTTTATTCAATCACAAAATGCTTTAATTGAAACAACTGTTTTTTTCAGAATCCTTCAGTTCCTCTCTGCCTGTATTTATCAACCTAAAAGACAAATGCTCCCATATCACCTTAGTTGGTTAGTTTTACTGACAGGCCCCCTCAATCTTTCATCCTCACAGCAGCATAAACAGCAGCTGTTAGAACCGACATCACCGCTGTAAACAGCTGCATCAGTGTCTGATCAGATGACTGAGAGCTGACTGCTACCTGAACACATCTGCATGTTGATGAGGGCAGCAGGAAACATTTCAGCAGTGTTTTAGCTGCTACTCTGCTCGCTACATCACCTCTCTCCATCTCTTTAGGTTTCCCTGTGTTCCTTCTGGCTCCATTAGTTAGCCTGATGGATGATGAGGTTGGGAGGAAGCGACGGGAAATCCACTTCACTGCCGCTTTTTCTGATTCGGATCCGACTCTCTGCCGTCGGCGGTTTGACAGAGTGGACAGCAGGTTACCTGCTGACATGACGAGGCTGAAACACTTTCTGCTCATTCAGCTGTGAAACAGCAGACAAGGTTCCTACATCAGACTGTAATTAAATGTGGATTCATTAAGTTACCTGAAATGTAGCTGTCGTATTTTTTTTAATTAAATATTAAAATCTTTGATACAATTCAAAGAGCAAAAACCTTGAAATATGTGATCAGATTATCATTTTAAAGATGTATTTATTATTTTATGATATGGGTCCATCCATTGTCTACCCCAGCTTATCCTTGCAGAGTCACTTTGCCTACCTCCAGTGCTCAGAGATGGAGATGCGAAGTAAACCTTAGACGGGTTGCAAGTTGATCACAGGACAGCATGGAGACACATAAGACAAACAACCAGCACAGCTGTCAAAAGTCTATTTCTTCCCTATGGTAGAGTTATTACTGTTGACCCCATTAAAGGTGATGGAATAGGAGATATACTTTGCCCAATTCCTAAAATTCATGCCAATAGTTATGTCTGTTGGAGAAGAGATGCATCTATGATTCAAAGAATAGAAGCTCTACAGGAATGATTAAAGGTATAGTGGTGGATTTTCGCAAATTTTTGGAAAGACCCGCCCTCTCCACTTTAAAAAAAACATAACACATGCACAACCCTGTACCCGCTCCCGATAGAGATCGCCTGTTAAACACGTGCAAGAGCGTGACCAAGCCCATTTCTCATCTTGCAGGCAAGTTTCTTTTTGCATCTCTCATACAAGCTTACTTTCCAAAAGAAGATTTGCAGTTTTTCAAGTATGTCACACTCACCACTGGTAAGTTAAAATGGACACCCTTACGGAAACATATCACCAGAATGATTGACAATTAGGAGGACCACTTATTTTGATGGTCATCTGGAAAAAAAAACATCCTCCACTATCCCTTTAAGTTTGGTGTTGCAGCCCCTGACCCTTTAAGACTGTGCAGGCCTGTTTTGTTACGCACGTCCAGCTGTGACAGAATACCTTCCTTGTTGGCTGCCTGAAAGCTGCAGAGGAGCAGTGACCTCATTTGACCAGCAGAGGATTGTCAATCCATTCAGATGTTGATGAGACCCACCTGCACCATATAAAAGGCTCCTGAAAGATTTTAATTGGGGGACAGCTAGTGGGAAGAAATTTTATTAAGCTGTTCCCCCATCTTTGGTATTTACAGCTGCATTGGGCAGTTTGAACTCTTTGCTCTCGCTTGTTCTGCATGTTTTTTGAATCTGCTTTAGCTGGACTTTGAACAAGACAGAAGCCTGTGTTTGGGAGGTTTGGCGCTCCCGTTGTTCTTCTTTTGAGTTCACCTTAGACTGACTTGGACATTTTGTAATTTAATTTGCACTTAACCATTCTTGAATTTGTTGCCCCCTTTTGTTTTAATTGGGTAAAGTTTTATTGTGTATTGGTTCTGTAAAACCATATTTTGTAATAAACTGTACATTCCACTTATTTTTCTCTGGACACATTTTTATGTTACATTCCCCTTGATTTTGGGTACGTAACATTGGGGTTATGTTTATTCCAATTTATTTTAAAGATTAAACAGACAGTCATGGCGAACAGTCATATTTAATATATGAGATATATTTTTATTAATTTCATTTTAAATTAGGAAATATATAAATATGTTGTTTGTAGAACTACAGAATATTTGTTTTTCTTTATACAGACTGAGTTATTAAAAAAAATCTTAAACTCAAATTCCACCTAAAAAAGTGAAATATTATCTCTGACTATAATGTGAAAGCTAAAAACAAAACTTGGATGATGCCCTTTAAATTGACAATGGGGCTAATACTATGGCCTCTCTGCCCCTCTTTTATTTCGCAACTTTATTTCAGACACTCTTTGAAGGAACCGCTTAGAGACAGCATGAATAAATCATGGCATGCTCCCAATTACTCTTGTCACCCTGAGCCTTTTACAATTTCCTGTCTACAAATCCACATTTAAGGAGATGGATTACAGCACTGCAGCACACATTTGCAACTCTTTGGTTTAGTGAAAAGGAATAAACTCTTCTGCGCTAGAGAAATCTAAATGCAACAGAAGCTTTAAACAAAGGTAATACTTAAATACACTGAGGAGGCAAAATGCAAAGGCTAGGTAGAAGATAATGAGCTTCTATCTGTGCTGAAAGAACAGTTCATTGCTCGGCAGAAGTGCTGCAAACCACACAGCTGTTTGGGCCAAAAATTAAGAATAAAATAGCATGCAAATTTGACCAATTCTGCAGAGCAACCTATTCACCAAGATGATGGGTTCTTAAGCAGGAAAATATCCAAACCCAGCATGTTCAAAACCCTTAAAAACATATCTGGCATTTAACCAACCAACCTCTTTCTTTTTGGACACCCTGGCTGTGAGTCTAATAACCAAACACATGCACATAGCACCAATTTAAAGATTTGAGTAAATTAATACACCTGATATTACAACCCTTCTAGATGACGGGACCCAAGAAAAGAACAAACGTCCAATTTACAGTAGCAGATTCCCTCACCAACTGTCATCTTTTGCAAACCCACATTTTTCTACAAGATCTTTAACAGATCAGATTCAGTGGTACACCCGATATTTGTAAAGTGAGTTTCTCAGGAGGGGTCTAAACTCAGGGAAGCAGGTTTCAGATTGAGCTGTGGTTTTCCGCTCGGTCATAGTACTCGACGAGAGTCGGTGTACCGTAGCATAAGATTATTTTTGGACAGTAGAAAGTGCAGGGGACCAAAACAGACTTTTAAAAAAGTGCAGGGGACATGTTCCCTGTGCAATCAGGTTCTCTAAAGACGACATGACTGTTATGATTCTGGGCTGACTGATTCTCTGCTCCTCACTGCCATGCTGAGTGCTTATCATTTCCTCCAATCCCAATCAGTGCTACTCAGCTCACCTTGTCTCCTGTCTTTATAAGCGTCTACTGGTGATCAAGTCAGTGCAAGATCTTTTGAAGCCACTGTATGAGTAGACATACAATCTGGCCTTATTCTTACTGGATTCTCTGACCTGCTCTTTGATATTCTGGACCACAACCGTGTTTCTGATTATCATTCGGATCCGTTTGCCTGATTCTTCCTCAACGGTTCTGACTCTGCATCCATTGTCCAACCACCAATTCCAGCCTTATCTCTAGATGTTTTTTGCCTAAGTGGGACTAAGTTGTCAAATTTGACCACTGAGACCTGCCAAGCCCAAGGTCTGTATAGTCACCTCCAAAGATCTATCAATGGCATTTGCTGTGAAAGAGAGCCAGTCTGTCTCACCTCCTCTTCATCATCACCCTGCTGTCAGCTCACTAAGGAACCAAACTCCTTCCACCAGAATTCTGACAGCTTTAGTGGCTCTTTCTGAGTTTTCTTGAACTCGTCAAATTGATTCCAGGCACTAACCCCTCTCTCCCTCCCCAGTGGTTCCTGTCGCTGACTGCCTGTTATCCAGAAGATTTATTTTTGAAGAAATCTTTCAAATGCTCATGTTTATGTCTGGACGAATTCTTGGGTCCCCGGTCTGTCAGGTCATTACGAATGGTATTTTCTAATCCAAAATCTTTTTACTCTTAAAGCACATTGGAAAACAACATATTGTTAAACAAAGTGCCGTACGTCCAGAAAATAAGTAAAAAGGGTTCATAAAGCAATTAAAAGACATAAAAAATGTTGAGCACAAAAAAAATCACTTCAAAGAACAAATAGCCCATGTGAAGAACACCAGGGGAAAAATAAATAATTTAGAAGAAGCTGTCCAAGATGTAGAGGCAGGCCCTCGTCAAAGCCTATGACCTCTGAGGTGGGCTTTAGCCCTCTCGTTGGAACAGCCAAGAGCAGCAGGCCGGCTGACTTTAGAGACCAAAAAGAAGAGTACGTGTGAAGCAAGTCAGAAAAATGTGGATAGAGTTTATTTAAACATAAAAAAGAGCGTTAAAATCAGTGCTATAGTAGAAGGTGAGCCAGTTAAGCAGCAGCCACTACAGGAGTCAAGTGTTTCTCCCAATGTGATTGACTCAGAAGATGAGCAGCTGGATTCTGACTTGTGTGTAAAATCTAGGTTTGCCATCTAATTTCACCAACAGATCGGTGGCAGTAGATTTCATTTATGGATCTGTAGACCTGACAGTCTTCAGCATCTACATGTAGTAGAAATGGATTTAACCTATTAGTTCCTTTTATTCATGTAAGACGGTTCATGCTGAGCGTCAGAGGAGAGTAAACAGGTGTTAATACTTTAGAGCCAAAATCATCTTCCTCTCCCTTCACTTACCATGCACTCTTCCCAACACCAATGACTTGATAGTATTGAACTCTCCATCAGATGTGAGGTTGAAGTCTTCTTTGGTATGTTGATCAACCTAACAAAAGACACAAGAAACAATTATTTTATATTAGCTTATTTTAGTGATAGCCTTTAGTTTTTTCATAAACCTGTCTGTATGTATGGTGTAGTGGCCCCATTTTATTGAAACTAGATTTGAAAATAAAAGACGGATTCCTATAGAAATTACCTCAGGGAAGTTCCTTCAAAGATCTCATATGGTTGAGAAGTAAAAAAGCATTTACTATCAGATTGCAAATCAGTGGGGGAGAATTAGAGCTGTTCTGCTAGTTGCTTTCAGAGGCGCTAAACCAGGGAGTTAAAGGTCCAGGCACCCTAGTGCCTAAAAGTAGGCTTAATAGGCATTTATAGATTATGGGCTGCAGAGAACAGTCCCAGGGAAAAATAAATTCTAGAAAAGTTATGAAAATTAATATTTGGTTGTGTGATGTAAATAAAAGACAACATTTTACACACCGGTGTTATGAATTCTTGAGGACTCCTGGATAGAGCATAATGACAGATGGAAAATATTTTTATCCTGAATGCAAAATGTTTACATTACAATTTTGGTATAATTTCTGCTCTAGGTGGGTTGCTCTGTCAGCTAAAGGTACGTTTTAGAATCTTTAAACTCCAGTTAACGATTAATCAATTGCTAAATTATTTGACGTAAATTTAAATAATTGATTCATCATGATTAATAAAAAAAAAAAAGACCAATAACTGAAAAGGACCCTATAATCACTGTTGAGTGCGATGATTGCTCTGTGTCTTGGTCGTCTAAAACTCCAGGGGCCTCATTTATAAAGTATCTTGGGGCACAATGTTTGACGCAAAAGTTGGGATGGGAACAAGCTTTTGACCCGATGTGAAAATGTGCAGCAGGCGTGCAAACCTTTTCAATAAACAGTTTACCATTTCAAAACCTAAACTATATAGTATGAAGTATGGTTCTATTTGCGTGTTTTTAATTTAACTCTTTGGCTCTGTGCTGACCACAGTACAGAGGCTGCCCGTATCAAGGCCCAGTTACAGCCCCCTGTCAGACATGACCTCTCGTAAAATGTCATTTCTATAAATGACACTACGGGCCGAATTTATCAAGATCTAATTTTGCGTGCAGTAATTTGCGCTCGCAAACTGGAATTTTGCGCGAGGGGCTGAACCATGGTTTGCGGGTGATTTAACAAGAGTGATTGCGTAACTGGTGGCAGGTGCAAAACTGTTGGAGACGCCCTATTTAAATGAGGATTTTGCGCGTTTGTGGTTTGCGGCAAAGTAGTTTGTAGTTTGTGCAAACTAGTGCATTAAGAAATTTTAATCTTACAGTTACACCCCCACCCCCTCCAATATATATACCGTAAATCCTCTAATATAGGCCGGGGCTTTTATTTCACTCAGGTACATCTTGGTCCAGGCCATTATTGGAAGGAGGCCAGAATTAGAGGCAGGCCTCTATTTCTATTTGATCAAACCAGACGACCAGTGGAATGAATAAAAAACAGATTTTGTGTCTCTTTGAACCTATAAAATACTAGGTTCATTTATTGAAAAAGTACAGTTACCATAACGGTATACAGAACATTATTCAGAGATCTTCCAGCAGCTGCAATTTTTCTGAACAGCAATACAAAGAAAAAAAACAAAAACAGAGTGGAATCTTGGGCAAACTGACTTGCGAAACAAAGTTTAAAAAAAATTAATGGAAACTGCTCTGCCACCATAGCGAAATTTTATTTGAGGCAGGCTAAGTGGAAGTTGGCTACCAGTATCATATATTTCAAGGTAAATTTAGAACAACGAAGACCAACGAAAATCTGTCATTTTAACGCTGCCTGGTTACCTCCAGACCTACCCGTAATCACATTTGTCTTTCAGATCAAAACGATTGTGAAAGGCCACTACGATCTCCGTGTAAGGATGGGACTTCCCATGCTAATGGCTTGGATTTGTTAGCAAACACTGCGCCCATGTGGTACTTGTATGTTACTATCACAAGTTGTTTAGGACGGCCCAGGAACATCGTTGGTTTTAATTATAGCCCCGGCCTGTATAAGAGTCCGGCCACTATTTACCTCCGCCAACAGCCAGACAGGCCATTATTAGAGACCCGGCCGCTAATGGAATACAGGCCAATATTTTTATATATATATATATATATATATATATATATATAAACTTTGGCAACCTTCATTCCCTAAGGTGGTATGTGGCTGAATTTCTACTTCACTGCAGTAAAAAAAAAACAAAAAAAAAAACAGGTGTTTTGTATTGGCCTGTAGAAAAATGCACATACCAAATGGCTCACAAGAAGTGACTGTGGATGAGATTACTGTGCGTACGCATCCCCACAGCATTGGCATGTTGCTCCACAGGCGCAGGTCGGGGTTCTCCGTTAGGGCGTCAGGGCGACATGGCATTTAGAACGTCGGACAGCACTTCTAAAAAATGAGATTGGGAGATCCCAGATGCAAAAAAGTGCAATGTTGCAAGGAGTTTTGTGATATCTGGTGTTGCGTGGGTCCTCCTTGTGGCTGGCTCCAAATCCATTCGGAGTTCCCCCAACAGCTCCAAAATGGCAATGCAGGATAAACGATATGTTTTGATGATCGTTTCCTCGTTCATTGCAAAAATATTCACACGGAGTGAAAAAATGCGTTCTCTGCGTCTCCTTGCTTCATTTCGATGTCTCCTTCTTGCGACAATAACCGCTGCCATGTGTGCGCAATTACGCATACAGACCATTTGCACCTTCTTTTGAAACGTGTTAAATATAGATTCAGATACTGTTAGCAAAATTGCTTTCAGGTTTGATAAATCACTTTGCGAGTGCTAAATTAATATATTTACATGTTCTCCTCCCACAAGACCCACTTTTGCGTGTAAACGCCCCATATTGCATATTCATTGCAGAAAAAGTACTAAATGGATAAGATGCGCTATTTAGCACGCTTTAAAGACCAAATCCTTTTAGCACGCTGTTGATAGATCAGTTTGTACATTTTTTAGCGTGCACAGTGAAATAGCTCACGTTTTTATACACGCAAACCTTTGATAGATCCGGCCCTAAGTGAATTATATGATGTAATTTTCTTTATATTAAGAAAAACACATATAGTTTAAGCATCTTTAAAGTCGTAGGGAAGCGGCCGTTCCAACCGTTGCATTTCTGGATTCTCCCAAGTTGCACGACTTTACACGAGTGAATAAAGTGAATGTTTTGGTCGTGGCCGGTTTGTCGAAAGCATCGTTGCTAACCAGTTAGCAACTTAGTGCTAGTAGCTTCCCAATGGGAAATTCCATTGGGACCAAGTAGCACTAAATTGGTGACTTAGAAATGACACTGTCAAGGAATGCTATGGACAGCGGAAACATCCAAGAGGAGGAGAGTTTTATGTCGGAGGTCGTGGAGGAGTCTCCTCCTTCATACATTTTCTATTTAGAGGAGATCGCCAGGGCGGCAGAAGCTTGGTTTGGTGTAGAAGGCTTACAGCCGTACATGTTTGAGCCCTTGCCTCGCAACGCTGCCAGTTCTGTTAGCTCTACGCCTGCTGAAGACACAGACGTCCATCCCTGTGAACACAGGGACGGAACTCAATGGGAAAGGAAATGATTCTGATTTCAACCGTTGCATATATTAGCTGTGACATAAGAATCAAGATGCTATGACCGAAAAAATTTGATTGACAGATGACCGTTGATATATGATTGGCCGAATTTAAGTGTACAAGCTGATGTATAACTAACTGGCCTGCAAAAGATAATGTAAAAAAAACCCCCACAGATTTTAAGACAGGATTTTTTTTTAAATAGAAATTTTCTAAATTTTGGGACAATATCATCTGATAAAGAGTACATTTATATACATGTTTAAGCCAGAATGATTTGACATTTAAATATTATTTCCCTATGACTTTAAATGGAGGCTAATTTCCTTTAAATTTAGTACGGTACTAAATCATACGGTAATCAAACGAAACACTTCAAAGTTTTATATTTTGATAAGAAGTCACAGTAAAACTGTTTAATGGGAGAATAACTAGGCTAAGTTTGCATTACTTTGAAGTGACCTGATGTATTTTACCCTCTCCATGTTTCCTGCTATGTTTGTAATTGAGAGTCAGAGCATGAAATTCTGCAAACATTGAGGCCAGAACTTTATTTTCCACACCCTGTCATTCTGATGTACTACTTTACAGCCATAATGGAACATGGTCTGTAAATCTAAAAGAATCGAGCACAAAGGGCAGTCTGATAACAGCCAGAACACAGCAATATGACATACAGCTAGTGTGATTTCCTCTTTACTGGGTCATTTTTTACGAGGTCGTGGGGTAGAGATGATGATATAGTGTCCACTTGTGAGGCTGCTGGTCATCAGGAAGCAGCTGCATGAAACCCTCACTAAAGTTCACCTTACATCCTCGGAGCATTTTGATAACAGCAGAGTGATTCAGGATGATGGAAAGAGACACGACAGAGTGCACTTCATATTTCACCGCAGCCACACATGCAGTGAATCAAGATGAGGTCACCTTGTATTTTATCTCACATTGTTTATAATTAAAGAGACATTCAGGCTGTTGGCTGCAGGTTGTAAGTGCCGTCCTCATACATCAAACCAGGCTGCTGTGAACAAGCTGGGAGATTTGCTGGATCCAGATAAGATTACGATGCTTCATATTTCATTTGAAGTGTAATTTAATTAGTTGGTTGATCTATTTTTAATCAACATGAAAAGATTCAAAGTTGGTTTGATGACCGCGCCAGATGGCTTCAATCCAGGGAGTGGGTTGCTTTTTACCGGGTCAGGCAGCAACAACGTATTACTGTTTAAATATATCCACAAAACATTTTTTCTAAGAAATCCTTTCTTCTGGCTCATTGATGATGAAGCCAGTTTGCACTTAATGGTACAATAAAAATCGATAAATGATGCCATTAACACTTTAGAAAACTCAGGGTTTACATTTGGTTTAAGATAAAAAGCTCCACAGGAAGTGTATTGGATCACGATGTAAAAATAAATGTCTAGGCAGATTCATAGTTAGTAACAAAAATTTTAATCAGAATATCACTGTTACAGAAAAGAGGAAATGAAACGTCCCTATAGATTTTAGTCATAGATTTGGCAGATCACTAAAAGTTGAAAGAACAACAGATTCCAATTCAATCTGACAAACTCACACGGAGAGAAAAGTCAATTAGAATCACATAGTCTTTGGAGCTCAGAGCTCAGTAGGAAAAATAGCGCTGAATTTAGATAGCTATGCATGAACAGGAGTAAAGAACAGGGCTCCCTCCAGGCCTGAAACTGGTGGAGTGGAGATAGATGAAGTTGGTCAGTCTGTAGACTGCTGGTTAGCGAGATGGTCTGCTGAGCTTTATGGGGACATCCAGTTGATGCGTGAGCTGATACTAGAGCTTCACTCAGGGACCTGGAAGATGGAAGTCCAGCTTGGATAACACAGGTTGAGAGAACCTGTCCATGATGAGCAAGAATGAAGCAACAGTGGAGAGGAAAAACTCCCCTTTGGGAAGAAACCTCTGGCAGAACCAGGCTCAACATGGTGTTCTTCTGCCGGACCGGTTGATATGAGACGCAGAAAGCAGTTAAAGTCCAGGAGGAATGACACTCTGATGACGCTTTAGCTACGATGGTGGAGGAGGGGCTTGAGGTGGGTTGGAACGGGGTCACCTGAATGAAGTCACACAGCGTAACCACCGCCGGCGCACCAGGCAGCAGACAGGTGCATATTGGAGGTCTTTTAAGATGAACTTTGGAATCTGATTGGCTTTATTGGAGGCGTGGTTCAAAGCTGATTGGCTGTGTTGTAATCAGTTTATTCGGTTGAAGTTCCGCCTCGGCTCCATTTGTTGAGCAGCACTATTTTATAGTTTACTTGCCCAAGATGGATCCACGTTGCCCAGAAAGTGTGAGAAATCAGAGGATTTTGTCTTTTTTTGGGATTAATGTCTTTTCTATTTATATTGCTTTATGCTGATGAACCATCCGCATCTACAACAATTTGCTGAATAAACCCTTCAACTATGTTTTTTAAATAATAAAATTAGCCACTGCATACTGTAATGAAACCTATGACAACCATGAATATAGATTTGTTCAAACACTTGCTCCAGCTGTAGGCCTGGGTTAGGTTTTTTTTTTTTTTTTTTTTTTTTTGTACTTTGCACATTTTGAGCTTCATTTATAAATGCAGACTTAGGGAAGAATTTGACCTGCAAGAGATAAACCAGATATGAAGTGTTTATATGAACTCCTCCAAGTCAAACTTGTGATAAATATTTGCAAATTTGGCTTTAGGAATCCCTTAAAAGCTCGTTATATTTGAATGCTTTTTGGACCGTGGAAAGCAGAGCAGATGTTGGGCTTTGTGCTTGCCCTCTCTTACTAGATGTGAGTGACAATTAATAATCCTTTTTTTTATTATTTGAACATTTTTCATAATTGTAATAATATCTTTTAAGTCTATGTTGGATATAATGAGAAAGGAACTGCAGAAGAACTGGTCATCCTGTGCTGCATGGGCTCCGTATTTAAAACTAGTATTGCCCCAATGCCAGTTTTTGGCCCCGATACCGATACCTGGCTGTGCAGTATCAGCCGATACCGATACCATCTGTTTGAAATTGATGTGTGTGTATATGAAGAACTGCATACTACTTGGATGTAAAATAATTGCCATCATGGCTTTGTCAAGCTGCTGCCTACCTTTGTGAAGCAGGAAAAAGACTAAAACAAAGTGAATCCAGTAGAACTTTTTATTGCCTACCTGGAATGGGTGACAATAGTTGAATAAACTTTTGGCTCTCAAAATGGTATCGTTGCTCTATGTGCTCTATGGCCCCGTCTGATACTGGTATCAGTGCAACACTATTTAAAGCCTTAATATTTTCAACATTTCTTTCTGGTCAAAATGGGCTTCAAAATTCATCTGCAATAGCCATAAAAAAGAAAAAAAAAATCCAATGCAAATAGCAATATTTAAAAAAGTTAATCAATGGGGGTGCAAAAAGAATCATGTCATCTGCAAAAAAAATTAGATTTGATGACCGGAGTTCAAGATGCCCCCCTGCTCTGCAAACAGGATTTTTATGGTTGTTCTAGCAGAGTCCATCACACACGGAGCAGGCACAGATTTGAGATGAGAAAACGTTTTAATTCCAGTTAAACTTCATCCAGATACCTGCATTTAACTGGTGTTTATGCCATGTGTGACATATGTGGGATAAGTAAAGCTCTTGAGAATGGAAATCAACAAACCTTTTCTTTTTTTCAAATGGTATTTTATTTTAAGTCTTCTTTTAATCACTTTTTAAAATAAATTTCATGTGCATCTTGGAGAGCAAGAAAGATGATAATTTTTAAAATTTCTTTTTATATGAGTCAAGCCTGCTATAAAAATGCATTTTCATGTTAATGGTGAACTATTTGGATAGGCGTATTGTTTGTTATATTACCTACTTTAAAACATAGACTCCATGATTACATGCTTGTTTTATTGCTATTTCAAAGCTTTTTGCAAAGCATTACCATTCCCTTACAAACAAAAATGATACAAGTCATTATTAGTAATATTAGTAAATAACAAAAAATACATGAATCATACGCTCATGGTATCGAAACAAAAAGCATCAAAATAACCCTAACCCCCTTTTTTTAAAGAATATTTCTAAATGCATGTCTTCTTGGCATTTACACAATATTGTAAACCAACATTTTCTTTCTGCTCCGGAATACCTTTTTGCGCTCCCACGGCATATTAAGGACGGTGTTGGTAGAATCTTAGTTATGAGAGGAACTTTCAGAGCTGTATGAGTGGCTGCTGTTATTTGATATTTTTCTTCATATTTAAACCTGATATAATCTTGGTAGACAGAGCAGGTTTTTCATCAAAGCTGACATTTTAAGCCTGCCTTTCTATAGAGGGATATTTACACCGAAACAATGACAATAGATCATCGCTCTGTTTAGATTATACAGTTAATTAAAAAGACAGGAGTTATAGGGCGCTCCCTGCTCTTTCATGAATAGCTAGAATTACCAACATGATCTCAGGTGAAGATATTAGGGTCATGCTTTTTTCAAAATGCTGAGAGCGTTTTTTAAGATAAAAGATACAATAGACTTAAAGCACTTATCCTTCAGCTGGAGTGGAACAAAAGCAAAGCTTTGATTAAAGCTTAAGGCTCTATTTTACTGAGTATTGTGTTGTGTTTACTTCTAAGTATGCATTAATCTAATTAAGCTATTTAATTTTGTGTCTATTGTGATGTTTAGTCAAAAGTCAGTTTTTGTTGCATCAAAAATATCTTTAGTCTTAAGCTTTGTTTAACCCTTTAAAGCCCGATCCAAGAATAAAACAAAACAGAAAATTACTTTTTTTTTGGTTTGAAGTCCTTATTTGGCCTTTTAACAAAATATGTAAAAAGAAAAAACAGAAATACATTTTTTGATAATAATAATTTATTACTATGCGATAAGTCAAGATAATTTTCTGTGTAGTCTTCTGCCCTCTGTTATCAGGTATATCTGATTGTGTACAATAGGATTTTGAGCAAAGTTTTTACCATTAAATTATGCAAAAGGTGTCAGACGCAAAACATTTCAGAAACCGTATGTATCTATGGAAGCCCGTTTCCGCCACTCTGTAAAAAAAAAAAATAACTATCTCAATATAATGAGATAGTATCTCATTATAATGAGATAGTATCTCAATATAATGAGATAGTATCTCATTATAATGAGATAGTATCTCATTATAATGAGATAGTAACTCAATATAATGAGATAGTATCTCATTATAATGAGATAGTATCTCAATATAATGAGATAGTATCTCATTATAATGAGATAGTAACTCAATATAATGAGATAGTATCTCATTATATTGAGATAGTTTTTTTTATTTTTTACCAATTTTTTAAGTTAAAATTGAGTATTTTTGGTCAATAGCTCCCAGGTCATGTGACCTATTGACCCAAAATCAGTGTGAAATTGTTTTACTAGTTTCTGTAGATGGGGCACACTCATTTGTTTTGCAGTTTAACTATTTTTTATTTTTTTACCAATTTTTTTAGTTAAAATTGAGTATTTTTGGTCAATAGCTCCTAGGTCATGTGACCTATTGACCCAAAATCAGTGTGAAATTGTTCTACTAGTCTCTGTAGATGGGGCACACTCATTTGTTTTGCATTTTAACTCTTTTTTTATTTTTTTTACCAATTTTTAAGTTAAAATTGAGTATTTTTCGTCAATAGCTCCCAGGTCATGTGACCTATTGACCCAAAATCAGTGTGAAATTGTTCTACTAGTCTCTGTAGATGGGGCACACTCATTTGTTTTGCATTTTAACTCTTTTTTTATTTTTTACCACATATGGACACCCTTATGCTTGAACATGGTGTTCGTTATGGACAATCCATGACGAGCACAGAAGTCCAACAACAGAACACCACTCGAGTTCAGATCGGGGTGACCATTCCTCCCAACCATGCCCCTCCAGGTCTCACTGTCATTGCCCACGTGAGCGTTGAAGTCTCCCAGCAGAACAAGGGAGTCCCCAGGAGGGGCACCCTCCAGTTCTCCCTCTAAGGACTCCAAGAAGGGTGGGTAATCTGAACTGTTGTTCGGCCCGTTAGCACAGACAACAGTCAGAACCCGTCCCCCCACCCTTAGGAGGAGCCCTCTCGTTCACCGGGATGAACCCCAACGTACAGGCGCCGAAATGGGGGGCAACAAGTATGCCCACTCCTGCCCAGCGCCTCTCACTGTGGGCAACTCCAGAATGGAAGTATGTCCAGCCCCTCTCAAGGAGACTGGTTCCAGAACCAGAACCATAAGTCGAGGTGAGAGAGACTATTTCTAGCCGGAACCTCTCAGCCTCACACACTAGCTCCAGTCCCTTCCCACCAGCGAGGTGACATTCCACATCCCAAGAGCCAGCTTCTGCAGCCGAGGATCGGACCACCAGGGTCCCCTCCCCCGGCCAACACACATTGCATACGACCCTTATGGCCCCTCTCACGGGTGGTGGGCCCATGTAAGGGGGGACACAACAAGTCACACTGGTTTTGGGTCAATAGGTCACATGACCTGGGAGCTATTGACCAAAAATACTAAATTTTAACTTAAAAAATTGGTAAAAAATAAAAAAAAAGAGTTAAAATGAAAATCAAATGAGTGTGCCCCATCTACAGAGACTAGTAGAACAATTTCCAAGTGGTTTTGCGTCAATAGGTCACATGATCTGGGAGCTATTGACCAAAAATACTCAATTTTGACTTAAAAAATTGGTAAAAAATAAAAAAAAAGAGTTAAAATGAAAATCAAATGAGTGTGCCCCATCTACAGAGACTAGTAGAACAATTTCCAAGTGGTTTTGCGTCAATAGGTCACATGATCTGGGAGCTATTGACCAAAAATACTCAATTTTGACTTAAAAAATTGCTAAAAAATAAAAAAAGAGTTAAAATGAAAAACAAATGAGTGTGCCCCATCTACAGAGACTATTAGAACAATTTCACACTGATTTTGCGTCAATAGGTCACATGACCTGGGAGCTATTGACCAAAAATACTCAATTTTAACTAAAAAAATTGGTAAAAAATTAAAAAAAAGACTTAAAATGCAAAACAAATGAGTGTGCCCCATCTACAGAGACTAGTAGAACTATTTCCAAGTGGTTTTGCGTCAATAGGTCACATGACCTGGGAGCTATTGACCAAAAATACTCAATTTTAACTTAAAAAATTGCTAAAAAATAAAAAAAGAGTTAAAATGAAAAACAAATGAGTGTGCCCCATCTACAGAGACTATTAGAACAATTTCACACTGATTTTGCATCAATAGGTCACATGACCTGGGAGCTATTGACCAAAAATACTCAATTTTAACTTAAAAAATTGGTAAAAAAATAAAAGAAAAACTATCTCAATATAATGAGATACTATCTCATTATATTGAGTTACTATCTCATTATAATGAGATAGTAACTCAATATAATGAGATAGTAACTCAATATAATGAGATAGTAACTCATTATAATGAGATACTATCTCATTATATTGAGTTACTATCTCATTATAATGAGATACTATCTCATTATAATGAGATAGTATCTCATTATATTGAGTTACTATCTCATTATAATGAGAAACTATCTCCATATATTGAGATACTATCTCATTATAATGAGATACTATCTCATTATAATGAGAAACTATCTCATTATATTGAGTTACTATCTCATTATATTGAGTTACTATCTCATTATAATGAGATACTATCTCATTATAATGAGATAGTATCTCATTATATTGAGTTACTATCTCATTATAATGAGAAACTATCTCCATATATTGAGATACTATCTCATTATAATGAGATACTATCTCATTATAATGAGAAACTATCTCATTATATTGAGATACTATCTCATTATAATGAGATACTATCTCATTATATTGAGTTACAATCTCATTATATTGAGATAGTTTTTTTTTTTTTTTTTTTTTAACAGAGTGGCGGAAACGGGCTTCCATAGAAACGGGCTTCCATATGTATCAAATATGATACATTTGACATTACAGGGTTAAACCTTTTCCAAAAGAGCTTCATCCTCTGACCATGATCTATGATAGGTAAGCATGATTTGTTTTTGCTGTTCCTGCGAGCACGCATACCTGCACAGACACCGTGTGTGTCTGTCTGCTGATAGTGATGCTGTGCAGCTGTCCATCAGCCAGATTCCTCCCGCTGCTGCTTCTCAGCACTTCAGCGTCTCGGTTGCCTTCCAGTTTGTATCTCACCTCCAGCTTATCTGAACAAAAAGAAAGTTGTTTTTTTTTTCTCTCCCCACAGTTTAAACTTTTAACTTTCTCTTGGTGAAAATATCTTCTTAATCTTTTCACTTCTGTTTGAGGAGGCCTTTTTCACCTCAGTGATGAATCAGTATCTGAGTCCATAAAGCTCTTCATACTAAGTGGATTACTGGGTAATTCCTTTTTTATCAAACAACTTTAAGTCTAATTAATTTTCGTAATATTTGGAGCACTAAAAGTAAACTCTGTAGAAACATTATTTTGTAAGCTTTATAGCAGGGGTCTTCAAAGTTTTCCATAAATGGTGTTATATCAAACTGGTCCTAAAGTCACTGTATTACATATGGAGTCATTTAACGAAATAAATTTCGCTGTGGGATTATTAAAGTATTTCTGATTCTGATTCCTGGTTGATGGGACAGGTGTTGTGAATGAAACGGTGTCCAGCTTGAAAGAGCTCCTGTGTGTCTCTGAATGTGTGCATTGATGACTGAAAGACCTCTTCTGCCTCCATTTATATGTTTACTACAGCGTGTTCAATTCATCTTAATGTGTATTTAAAGACATTTTAATTAGTGGAACAAAATTGCAGGGGGGAATATATATATATATATATATATATATATATATATAAAAAAGGCTAATCAACCAAAACATTTGCGACCCCCATGCAGTACCTCTGTGGACCCCCTAGGGGTCACGGCCCCCCTGTTGAAGACCTCTGGTTTATAGGATAAAAAAAAGAACTGCATCTTGTCCTTTTAAAGCACACATACTTATTTATTATGACCGTACCTATAAGGAAATGTTTGAGATTAAGCTTGAAGAAAACTCAAGACATTCACATGTATTTTTTGTTTCTTAAAAGATGAGAAATCTTTTGTGTTGGAGTCTAAGGAGTTTCTAAAGTAGAACAAGAGGATTTTACTCGTAAGGATTTATGTGGACACTTAATTTTAAGAGCTTTCACCTGACAAATTCACGGCCTGCGCACAACCTTAATGCCCTGCTTGCCATTAGCTTTCTGAGTCATTATGAACAGGGAAGGAATCTATTTAAAGCTAATCTAGGTAAAAGGACCAATTTGCTGAGACTCCTGGATACTGAAAATGTGATTCTAAGTTCAAAGTTTTACTACTTCCACTCTTAAAAGGCACAACTTAATTATCCAACAAAGTTTGTTGTTTTATTAAGCATTTCCCCTGATCTATCACCTATTAGCAGCTTGAAGAAAGTCCCATTTCTGCAGCCCTGTTTATTTTGTCGCAGGGATAAAAGCAAAACTTAACAGCTGGTGAAGCTGTACTGATGAAACCCAGCAGGGGTTAATGAAGTAAACCCAGATGGAGAGAAGATCTGGACGATTTTTTCAGGAATGACATGGAAGATATTAAAATAGATGAGGAAAGTTGAGAGGTAACAAAGGGAAGGAGGAAGCCAAACTGAGAGAAGTTAAGACAAAAGCCGAGCAATTCAGAAAATCTTTATCTTTAGACATGAAAGAGATATGAAAACAAAGTTTCTCACCATGCTTGTTGATGAGCACAGCCATGTACTCGCTGTAGTAGGAGCTGACGTAAAGTAGCAGAGCTGGACTTTGTGCCGTCCTGAAACTTAAAGAGATGTTCTCCCCTCTGAGCGTCGTGTCGGAGTGGATGGAGGAAGGCAGAGCGCTGCCGTTTCTGGACATCTTGTTCGGATCCTTAAAGGTGTATCTGATCGATGTTCCAGATTTGAAGCTGGCTGACAACTCTAACAGACAATAAAGTCACATTACTGTCTATCTGTGACCCTTCTTTCCTTTGACTTTCAGACAACGGAAATATTGTAAAACTATCATCAATATTATTTATTTAATCAAGATTTTTTTGTTTTTTTTAAAGGACTACTCTCCACAAAATCATTTTGCTACTAAACTATATAGCTGCTTATTAATGCTATCTACATCTCCCAGGCATGATCTAGAAAATGTATTAATGTATTATAAATCTTAGAATCTTTGGCGCCCTCCTGTGGTTAAAATGGGATTACTGACTCTGATCCTTTCACTACTGGCTTAGCTAGAGATGTGACGTAACTTAGGAAAACCAGTGGCAGCAGCAATAGCTGTTTGCTAAATGACTGACACTAAATAATTTTCCTATAAAGGAAACTGAGAAGAACTTATGCTTTTCTTCATTACAAAAGATTATTAAAATAGTTAATGCATGAAAATTGGATAGAAGAAAATCTGCATCATCTGTCCTGTCTAGTAAAACGATTTGGTAGAAATTATGTGTCAGTCAGTCATATCACTTCAAATATATGATTAGAAAAAAAAAGTTTTGTTGAAGAGAAAAACAATTCTAAATAATGAATCAAAATATGAAAAAAAGGGAATGTGTCTTTCTAGTCTGAAATGATCTTTTGGGGTTTATTTTGTGCTGCTGGTACCAAAGAGTAGCAAACTGCTCATATCTGGGATTGGTCTGCCTTGTCTGGTTGCTTTTATGTCAGAGTGCTACAGCCAGTCCCATCCAGAACACAGCTATGTTAATGTACTGTAAACCTAAAGGAAAAGACGCCTGACACTGAATAACTTTTTTTTGTTATTGCTGTGCAGCTGATATTCCAATGTCTATGAGTTCCTCTTTGGTGGCAACAGAGCTGGATTCTTTTCATGCTTACTTATTGGATTTTCCTATTATTTTAATCATTAATAAATCAATAAGTGATGCATTATTTCCTCCAAGTCTGACATCTGGTCAGGACACACCTGTTAGTTGTTTCCCACCATTCAGCACTCACACGGAGTTTCTAATATATTCATGGGCAGGTATTATCAATTTCAGTTATCTTTTATTTTATATAGAACAAACAAAGATCGACCACAAATTATCCTCTTTTCAAATATCACTTGTTTCAGATACTTTTCTTTAAACCATCTCTTAAAGCTACAGTGTGTAATTTTCAGCGACATCTAACGTCCAGACTGCAGACCGCAGCAACATGAACATCTCCCCCCCACCGCTTCTCCCCCCCAACAGTACGGCGAGCGTTACGGGACAAAATGTCTTCCACGACGTCCGCATCACCTACCTTCTCAAGTGATGAGGTTTGTTTACATAGATAATTTTACAGATAGTATTTCATTAGTCTGTGTAGGGTATGTTGTTCAGTACCGTCTCAGTTCATCTCTCTCAACTTGCCGTAGTTACATTCGAGCGTAATGGGCGATCTCGCAATCGCTAGTTTGTTGGCTCTGCGCTGCCGTAGCGCAAAGATGTCTGCCACCATGGCTGCGAGACCCGCTCCTATGTAATTATAAATAACGAATTCTAAGGCAACGCAAATATTAAGGTTAAGAGGCTGAGCTCGTAGATGATGATAAATTACATAGTTATGTATAATATATTACATTTCTGACTGTATATCCCTGTAATTATTACACACTGTAGCTTTAAGAGGGCTCTGCAAACAAGCTTTGATTGTGATTTTCTTCAATTTGACAAACAGGTCTAATTTCACTTTTTTTCCTACTATAAACTGTAGTTAGAGCCTCTCTAAGAACATTACATTATATTTCACATTGCGCCACTTTATTCATTCCCTGTCATAATACATAAAAATCACTTCCAGCCCACCTAGCTCTACTAAATGATTATTGACTCAACTGCACACATGCCATCACCTAATGGAAAAAAGTGTGGGAGTCCATCTTTGTTTCCTTTCTCTCCATTTTAAAAGTGTTTGTAGTTGATCAACCTGGTGCTTTCATTTATCCTTGAAAGGAGGTTCAAGAAGTTCAGTTTCATTTGTATTTCTCTAAGACATGTTGGTGTGTCTTTGGAACTGCATATGTGAATATCACATTATATGTGGAAAACCTTTTAAATTGTTTTTTATCATTTGCATTACAAACATTTTAACAGTATCTAGAAGAAATACCTCTTAGAGACGAGTATTCATGTGTATTCATAGGCAACACTAACATAAATTGGCTGAACACAGGAATGAAACTAGAAATAAACAAAACAGCTCTATTTCATGACCTTGTTAGGAAGAACTGCACAAATGACACTGACCCAAACTGCTTAGAAGATGGAATAATGGGCAGTGAATCTTAAACTTAATAGCCCTGTGATTGTTTTCACCAAAATCTGTCATCCTTTAACTCCGAAACCATGAGGAAGCTCTTTGAATGAGACATAAAACACTAAAAAGAAGCAAATAAATGTGGTAGCAAACTTTTTATTAATGTTAAAGTTTATGACGTTTTAATCACATTTAAATGGTTAGCTTAAATTTATGATTTGGTAAAGTTAATAAATGCATACAATATCCAAAAGAAAAATGTCTTTGAACTATCTTTAACCTTTGTTAAGGTTCATGAAGATGAAGACGAAGATGTTTGAATTGTTAGTGTCAGGGCTCCAGTCTGTGTGTTTGTTTTTTGTTTTTGTCTCCCTTCCTCCAACAGGAGGCGCCTGGTTCTGGTCCGCCTCCTCACACATCTGCTGATGGTTACCTCGTTAACGGAGTGCTCTTAAGCTGCTGACTGCCACTACTTCGACGCCAGAGTGTTTGCCAGTTTTGGGTACTCTAGCCAAGCTGAGTTTTTGCTGAGTAAGACTGAGTTCTTGTCAACCTGAGTTTAAAATTTTTTTTTTGTCTTTGTCTCTCGGCAGGAAGTCATCCTGCTAACTGTATCTTTCGGACCTTCTCTCCCTGGAAGGATCAACTGAGCCTCAAACTGAGCTGGGGATTCAAACTGGAGATTTGGACGTTGAGACGACGTTGAGTTTACACACTGAAGAAGGGAATAATTTCCACTATGACCCGTTCAAGTACCGCAGGAAATCTGAATGGCAGTCAGTTTCTCCGTTTACCTACAAACGACCGCGTTCTGGGTAAACCCTGTTCCGCCCTCCACCGATTTAGACAAACACTGGAACAACAGCATACAGACTGGGGTCTAAGATTATACAACTTCTCTGGAAACGTGAGTCAGCAACCTGATTCTCTTCTCCAAGTTCACGAATGAAATTTCCCACTGAGCCTGAACGAATCGCTGTGTCTTCCCCTCACTTTTCAGTTCCGGTTTAGCAGAGTTCAGAGCAACACTGCTCTTTGCATTATCTCTTCAATAAAACCTGTTAAACCTTTTCCTCTGGGCTCTCTGTAATGGTTTCTCTGCATTTGGGTCTCATCTTTAGTTAATCATGACAGTTAGAACAAAATTCGGAGTGCATCTACACCTTATGAACAAAGAATATTTTTTTGAGAACCAGAATGTTCACATTTTAGACAAAGAAGATGTGGTTTGAGGGGCATGAAGGAAGCCATCTATGTTAAGAAAAAAAACAACAACCTTGGACTCAGATTTCAGCTTTAAAAAACACTTCAGCGATTGAGTTGATCCCTTCCCGCTATCTGTTGGGATCTTGAGGCTTGCCCACCAGAGGGCGCCGAGGATCCTCTTCTGTTTTTTGTTTTCTTTTAGGGACTGGGTTACTGTTGGGATCTGGGGATGTACCACCTTTCTCAAGCAGAGTGCGCCGTGGGTCTCCTGGGCTGGAGCCCTCCAGCACACCTGGAGCTCGTCTGCTCATCAGGAACCTTCCCTACATAAGCAGCTGCCAGACCTTCCTTCAACGCCGCAGTGTTGACCTTAGTTTGGTTAGCAAACCTGAGCCTCTGTTACCAGAAAGAATCTTAGTCATCTCAAGAGAGAAAACTGATTCTAATCTGCCTCTGTCTTGCTCACAGGAAACCCGCCTCAAGTCTGAAGCTCTGGGTGAGCTTAACCTGCCTTCCAGCCCTGGTGAGCCAAACCTGAAGATCCCAGTCTGGATTTCTCCTGCTGCTTTGAGAGAAGAGCTGGAAACTCTGATCAACGTCTGCCATTCAAAGTCAGAAGCTAGACGCTGCTGCTGCTTGTGCACTCTGCTGAGCCCACAGTCTCTGGACCCAACGGTTCCCTCTCTCACAAGTTAAGCCTGGACTCCTTCAAGGTAGACTCTGAAATATCTAAAAACTCAATTAATCTTCTGACTGCCTGGCTAATCAAACTGTCCATCTCTGCAGACATCAGTGAACCCAACCCGGACCAGTACCAGATCCAGTTCATGTTCTTGTGTCAAACTTGTTTCATTAAACTCTGTTAAACTTTTTCCCAGCCTCCGTTTGTGTTCTGCATATGGGTTTGATCTAAAACCAATCATGACACTATCATCTCAACCCCCTGCCCCTTAAGGGGGAACAGAGCACCTCGCCTCTTCAGCCAGGCCAATAATTCCCTTTAACGACCTCCTTTTACAGGCTAAAGAAGAAACCAAACGACCCGCATTCCTAAAGGGCGGACCCGTTTGTCCGTTCGTACCCGTTTGTTTAATTTGCATGTTTCTAAGCAAAGACAAGGCTTTGTTTTTGGTCCACTCTATAAGCCTGGAACTCAGAACTATTTTTGACCTTTTGATTTAAAAAAGCTTCCTGGATTCAGCGAAACGTCCATTGGATTGTTTGTTTTTTAATTTTTTTTAATAAACCTGCAGTTAAACTTTTCTGTAAAAGGTTTATCAATAATGAGCACTCAAATCCAGCTAATCTAGCTTTTAACGTCGGTTTCTAATATTTTTATCCTTGTTTTGAAGTGCACAGCCTTGTAGACCAACTCCAGCTGTTTAGCCATCGGTTCAGTTTAATACAAGCACTTTGGGATATAACATGATTTTCTTATATGTCCTACATGAATTTTACTAAGATTATATTTTGTTTTAAGATAAAAAAAAAAAAGTTTTACTTCCATTTGCGGGTTTTAGAATACAAAAAAATATAATCTACAAAAATATAATTAAGAGTTTATTCAATGGATTGTTTTACATCTCAGAAAATCATCAAATGGAATTGCATAGAAATTAATTAAAAAAATGCGTTCTTTAAAGAACTACTTTAAAAAAAATAAAGTATTTGAATAATTTACAATAATTTAGGGTTATAGAGAAAATTCTAGGCAGAACCTTGAAGCTGTGGAGCTGCTTCATAGACTCTTGAACTAAACAAAAAATTACTTTCTTAACACTTATTGCAGCAGAGTGAATACAGTCTGTGCATTTTATAGCCCTGTGCATAGTGGTTTTTTAGCTTCCTGAGGTCAAAAAGCACATTTTCTACTGCTCTCTGTACTTAGTTTAGCTCCAGTTACAGAGCTAAGCTATGTTTGTTCATAGCAGTCTAACTGCATACCTGTATGGCAGAAGACTCCAGTGTAAGCAGACAAGCTGCAGTCACAGTGGAAGCCCTTGGCCCGCTCCACACAGCGTCCCTGATTCTGGCACAGGGAGCCGTAGCTGCTACAGTGACCGGGGCAGCCGGGTCGAACCCCCGGCGTGATCTCTGCCCTTTCCTCCAGGTCCAGAGTGACTCCGTTCAGCTGCAGAGAGCGGATACAGCCTCGGAAACCCCTCTGTCTGGATGCTGTGCCTCCTAAAAACAAGAAAAGAAAAACAGCCTGTTTAAAGTGGCTCACCTGTGTGAGACACCAAACTAAGGGCAAGATCATGTTAGAGCTACTTTTCCTGTCTGTCATCGGGAGTCTCAATTACTGCTATCTGAGTTGAAAAGCCTACTTTTTTCTTTCTCTGTGGTTTTCTATTTATTCCACCTGACATTTCAACAATCCACAAGTCACATCAGCTCCTGCAGAAGCGTCTCCATGTCAAATATAAACACAGAAAAAGCAACAGGCTGTGGGTGGTAAGACGCATTAAAAGACGACACTAATCTGCTTTCCATACGCCTTTCTGTTGCATCCTTTCAGCTGCAGACTGGTTCATCTGGAAACTTGCAACCATAAAGATTTAATGTCTTGGTATTTCCCCCCCCCCCCCTAATTACAATCCATATACTCAAATCTTTTCAACAAAACATCTAAAATTGTTTTCTAATTGACACAAACTATTATATTTTCTTTTCCGGTCTTGACAGACCTCAGGGAAGCACTGGAATTAGGGGCTTGCTAGCTCAAGTGGTAAGTCACCCATCCTGCAAACAGGAAGCCTGGGTTCGTATCCGCTTAATCCCACACTGCTCCCCGAGCGCCGCACAATGGCAGCACATTGCTCCCCAAGGTGCTGGGTTACATGCATAGAGTTCCTTTCATTGTTCTGTACTTGTGACAGTGTGCTGACACTAAGTGGAAAAATATATACACATATTTTTACAAGGTGCAATAAAGATTACTGAACATTGTGAAAAAATCTTATATTTTGTAGAATCATTGCTGAGGAACTTACTTATGCTGTTAGTAGAATCAAGCTCTTACAAATGAGATATTAAGTTGGATTATATTTAATAAAATATAGCTTTATATGCCAATATACACTCACCTGCCACTTTATTAGGTACCCCATGCTAGTAACGGGTTGGACCCCCTTTTGCCTTCAGAAGTGCCTCAATTCTTCGTGGCATAGATTCAACAAGGTGCTGGAAGCATTCCTCAGGGAGTTTGGTCCATATTGACATGATGGCATCACACAGTTGCCGCAGATTTGTCGGCTGCACATCCATGATGCGAATCTCCTGTTCCACCACATCCCAAAGATGCTCTATTGGATTGAGATCTGGTGACTGTGGAGGCCATTTGAGTACAGTGAACTCATTGTCATGTTCAAGAAACCAGTCTGAGATGAGTCCAGCTTTATGACATGGCTCATTATCCTGCTGAAAGTAGCCATCAGAAGTTGGGTATTTTGTGGTCATAAAGGGATGGACATGGTCAGCAACAATACTCAGGTAGGCTGTGGCATTGCAACGATGCTCAATTGGTACCAAGGGGCCCAAAGAGTGCCAAGAAAATATTCCCCACACCATGACACCACCACCACCAGCCTGAACCGTTGATACAAGGCAGGATGGATCCATGCTTTCATGTTGTAGATGCCAAATTCTGACCCTACCATCCGAATGTCGCGGCAGAAATCGAGACTCATCAGACCAGGCAACGTTTTTCCAATCTTCTATTGTCCAATTTCGATGAGCTTGTGCAAATTGTAGCCTCAGTTCCCTGTTCTTAGCTGAAAGGAGTGGCACCCGGTGTGGTCTTCTGCTGCTGTAGCCCATCTGCCTCAAAGTTCGACGTACTGTGTGTTCAGAGATGCTCTTCTGCCCACCTTGGTTGTAACGGGTGGTTATTTGAGTCACTGTTGCCCTTCTATCAGCTCGAACCAGTCTGGCCATTCTCCTCTGACCTCTGGCATCAACAAGGCATTTCCGCCCACAGAACTGCCGCTCACTGGATGTTTATTCTTTTTCGGACCATTCTCTGTAAACCCTAGAGATGGTTGTGCGTGAAAATCCCAGTAGATCAGCAGTTTCTGAAATACTCAGACCAGCCCTTCTGGCACCAACAATCATGCCACGTTCAAAGTCACTTAAAGCACCTTTCTTCCCCATACTGATGCTCGGTTTGAACTGCAGGAGATTGTCTTGACCATGTCTACATGCCTAAATGCACTGAGTTGCCGCCATGTGATTGGCTGCTTAGAAATTAAGTGTTAACGAGCAGTTGGACAGGTGTACCTAATAAAGTGGGCGGGGAGTGTATACTTTACACATATTAACATACAAATTCATTTCTTAAAAAAAAAATCTTGTGAATATTTATGTAATTCTGAATACGATGCTCTAAAAACATTTGAAATTTACTGTAATAATTCAGTAATGTGATAAAAGGAAAAATATATGGTGCCTGGCCACGAATGAAATGGGAAATGAAAAGTGAGTTTGTTTTTTTCTGTAAGGGGAATGATTTTTGGTTTTAACAGTTAATCATAAGAAACTCCAAAGGCTTTTGGAAAAATAAACCCAGTGGGATTTGGGATATAAAAACATAGCAACATAAAGGGAGTGGATTCAATCTGATAGATAATGTTGGGGAAATGCCCTCTGCTCAATAAGCACAAAAAGGTGTAAATTCTTGTTCACATAAGTTAAACACTAAAAATCACCAGGAAACAGCTGTATAGGACCAACACTGGTAATAAAGGCCTAATCTATTCATTTCTGTTATTTTCTTTTCAACCAATTATTGGAAATAACACAGGCTTTTCAAATGAAGAAGGGGTATTACACCTGAAGGAAAAAAAAAATGTATTACCTTTTTACCAAAACTAGCATTTAGCTTAATATCTACAGCCCTCATAACGATACAGGAAGCATGCTTGCTTATTTAAACCCATATTTTCAGTTGTTCATGTTTTTAGATGAAGTTCAAGTTGTCGAGGTCAAAGCGACACCTTCCAATTCCTGAATGCTAAGCTTCCTTTCCAGACTCTTTGTAAAATTCATATCAGGTTTATGTCTGGGCAGCTCCAGATCATTATATTAGTTTCAGTCAGAAGGAAAAATCGTGGCTGAATTCTTACATCCATTTTATGCTAAATCTGCTTGGGGTTTGAATCATTTTGGGTTTAATTGTGGCTGAAAAGGAAAGCAGAAAAACACAAAAAAGGAACATAGAAAAATGTTTGTAACACTTTTCTGACAACATCTGCTGAATGTCCTATTTAGAAAAACAAATCAATATTTCCCCACAATTTACCTGCTGCTCCCTTGTCCAATTTCACTGTTTGGGTGTTTTGCTTCTAGTTTAGATTCACTGACACGTAGTGGTACAATATTTACAGCTTGATTAATGCTGATATTGAATAATGGAATTTCACGACTCCTCTCCAAATTTATCGGCAGGACTAAGGTGCCCATGTAGAATTTGAAATGAACTGAAATGATTAAATGATAAACCACAGTACTCATAAAGTTTGCTGCACTTCAGCATGTTTGGGAGGGATTAACATAATATGAGGGTTACAATTTGCTTACACCCTAATGCACCAGAACGGGCTCTAGGGTTAAATTACGACTCATATGCTTACACAGCTGATGAATCTGGAACTAATTTAGCAACCAGAAATTTTACCTCAGCACTTTCCTACTAAGATCAGTTTATGCTGCAAGCCAAACCACAGAAAGGCCATGGAGTATTAACAGGCTAAACCGCCATTGCCAGAGAAATGACCCAGCAGAGGGTTAATCTGCATGAAGTTTGGCATGTTTTCCCAGTGCATGCATGGCTTCTCTTTTGGGGCTCTCTTTTCCTTCTGGAGCCTAAAACATGCTTTTTTTGCCCCGTCTCTTCCTTTTTGTCCTGCAGTTGAATGTAACCTGTTGATGGTGTCACATTCCTTTTATCCATAGATTGCTGGAGACAGGTACCAATCTCTGAGACCCTAAGTAGAAAATGGAGGGTTAATATTCCTGATGAAATTATATTAGCACAAACCCAAAATAACCAACTTTGAATAGGTATCTGGAAAAAAATCTTATTTTATTTAATTAAAAGCTTTCGGTAAGGTATAGACATACACAGATTTTATTTGAGGGGATTGTGATATATACAATATATTATAATGTATATAATACCGTGGGAAACCAGGAAAAAAAAAGGAATACTAGAAAAGGGCAGATAGAAAGCATACGGGAGTGGATGGGCTCTATTCTGGAAGAGTCTCCAATCATGAGTGGACAAATTCTAACAACTCTTAACCTAATGGACATTTGCACCTCACCGATGAACAGTTGGCTGTTGAGCTGCAGGTGGACGTGCCCTTCAGCAGGAGCTTCTTGTGTGGCCACAGGCAGGCTGTCGAGTCGGAGGGAGGCCTCCTTTATGTTGCGTTCAGCATGAACTTGATGCCAGCGGTTGTCATTTAATGGGACTGTCGATTCTACTTGAACTTCCAGCGGGCCATTACCAACGTCGAAGGAGAAAACCACCCGGGTAGAAGCTTAATCAAGAAAAAGTAGAAAGAAATGCAGAAAGTAAGCTGAGCTATAACCAAGTGTACATAAAGAAAAGAAAGATACATTGTGGGGCTGATAAACTTCACAGAAGATCTTTTTGTCTGTTTTGAGGGAGAAAAATAATCTATTTCTACATTTGGCAAAAATATTTTCCAGCTAAATCACAATCTGATGAGAAGTAAAGCATTCATGACAAGACAGATAAAAACATAGATTAAAGCATAACAATTTATTCTAACAGTAAACATCGGTTTCGGTTTAATGAGAACTGGATTTCTGGGTTAAATCTATTCAATATTCAGGTAACAGAGACTGATGTTTCTTGCCAAATACAACGAAAAGCAAGCCTCACTCATGTCTCTACATGGTTCACGCTGCAGGTCTACAATGAGCCAATGCATTGAATAGGGAATTGAGACAGGAGCTGTAAACAAGCAGGTTGCTTTGACTCAAGTTTAGAGAGAGAAACAAGCAGACAGGGGGATGTTGGACTCTCTGGAATAAAATTTAATTACTCTATTACAACAAAACAACAATGTCAACATAGCTTCTAACTAAACAGAGTAGGAGTAATCCTCAAAGGATACGAAATAAAAAAGACTGATTTGGTACCATGAGCTGATAACATAAAAAAAAATGATTATAGTTTAATTTTTTCAAGCCTGCAGCAGGTCTGTTAGGATAACTATCTAAACAGACTCAAAGAGATGATTAAGCAAGGAAAACATGCATGTATGCATGTAGTACAGATGAAAGCATCTTTTAAATACAAGTTCTGACCTACACGAGAATAAAGCCCTGTACTAAACAAACAATGCAAATAACATAAATAAACAGACCTGTGAACAGGAAAGAAGAATATGAACAGCTCAACAAAAGAAAGGAGTAAGTAACTACAAAACAGGCAAAATGGGAGTCATTTCATAAAAATGCACAAGACACAGATGATAATAATAAAAACGCCCTCCAGACACAAATTACTACACATGACAAACTAAATTAGAGCACTTTCATTTTCACTTTATTTGAAGATTTTTAATCGACAAACTGATAAAGAGGACAGACTGATTTTAGTGTGAATGTCAATTTCTCTAAAGCAGGATTAAAAAAAAGAAATTGTTGCTATTTTCTGTGCCTCCTGATTTGTATTTTTTTTTTTTTTTCGTGGTCAGATCTTAGGATCAGGACCAGTTCCCCAGACAGTCTGTAGCTGCCCTGTTTCAGCACAATGGACAGTTCCTCTGTGGTGGAAGTCTTTATTTACTTCCTCCGGGATGTCTGCTGCACTCTATTTGTTTTTCCCATCAAAGAGAAAAGATTTAGGAGAGCGCAGAGGCAACAGAGGGCCATCCCTCATGTTTTGCTGGTGGAAGGTGGGGATGTATTGCTTTGGGAGCACAGAAGAAGAAATACCCCAGCATACAGAGATAACTTCATTTAGAAATGTGTTCCTAGGCCCAGCTACGATGTCGTGGAGCAATGTGCTGGTGATGGGAAAAGAGGGGTTGGTATACATAGGTGGAACAGCTACACAGACAATGATTTCCCCTGAGAGAGATGGCGGGGGTTTGGTGTCCCACAGCTCAATTCTTTGTCTGTTCTTTACATCCAACAACTTCCAACAAAGCAAAACAAATACAACTGAAAAATCTAACCCAAGCTAAAAAAAAAAATACAACCACCACATAACAACAAAATATCACAACGCACGCCTGTCAGGGTCTCTAAGTGACGCTCACCTTTACCACAAATCTAAGTCACAATGTACTGAAACACAGCCTTTGTTATATAACCTTTTATATCTCTTTATATGCTGGCATTTACAGCTAAACATTCTTTTTGCTTTCTGTTCGTGTTTATTTGCTGTTGATTATCTGCTTTTAAACCCATTGTAACTATCCCTCATTGTTCTGTCTGCCACATTAAAAGCTTTCTTGTAATGTGACAGGTTCTGTAGATAAATGCATATAATTCATAATTTTAAATACTAATGAATGTCACCAGGAGCTTGGTATTTGTTTAGCCCCTCACTTATTGTTTCTTTTAAATACCTCTATTCCTGTTCTATTTTTGTAGTCTGGTTTTCATCCCCTTCCTCTATTCTCTTAGTTTCTTTAGGTTTCTACATCTAGTTGTGTGAATTCATGTTATTAAACATGAGTTGTGTTCTGATTAGCGATTTGTGATTATTGGTTTAAAAAAAGATTTCTGGCCCATTGTTTCTTTTACAGCTGTTTACATTGTCTATTCATTTGTCTTAACCTTACTTGCAGCGTATACTAGAAAGCAGGGTTGACTTCTGACTTGGTCCTGTCACCATGGCAACCAATCAGCTTTAGATCTGATTTGGTAATAAAGACAAAGAAAGGGCTTCCTGTCAACCGATCAATAAAGAAATGTTAATAAAAGAAATAAAAACACACACCTTTTATACTTCTATTTAAAACCTTATACTCAGATAGAAACCTTAAAGGGAAATACAGGTAAAAGCCAGCAAATTAGAATATTTTGAAAAACTTGATTTATTTCAGTAATTGCATTCAAAAGGTGTAACTTGTACATTATATTTATTCATTGCACACAGACTGATTCATTCAAATGTTTATTTCATTTAATTTTGATGATTTGAAGTGGCAACAAATGAAAATTCAAAATTCTGTGTGTCACAAAATTAGAATATTGTGTAAGGGTTAAATTTTTAAGACACCTGGTGCCACAAACTAATCAGCTGATTAACTCAAAACACCTACAAAGGGCTTTAAATGGTCTCTGTCCAGTTCTGAAGCCTACACAAACATGGGGAAGACTTCAGATTTGACAGCTGACCAAAAGGCGACCATCGACACATTGCACAAGGAGGGAAAGACACAAAAGGTTATTGCTGAAGAGGCTGGCTGTTATCAGAGCTCTGTGTCCAAACACATTAATAGAGAGGCAAAGGGAAGGAACAACTGTGGTCAGAAAAAGTGTACAAGCGATAGGGATCACCGCGCCCTAGTCAAGATTGTGAAAAAAAACCCATTCCAGAAATGTGGGGGAGATTCACAAGGAGTGGACAGCTGCTGGAGTCAGTGCTTCAAGATCCACCACCAAGAGACGCTTGAAAGACATGGGTTTCAACTGCCGCATACCTCGTGTCAAGCCACTGTTGCCCAAGAAACAGCGCGAAAAGCGTCTCACCTGGGCTAAGGAAAAAAAGAGCTGGACTGCTGCTGAGTAGTCCAAAGTCATGTTTTCTGACGAAAGCAAATTTTGCATTTCCTTTGGAAAATGAGGTCCCAGAGTCTGGAGGAAGACAGGAGAGGCACAGGATCCACGTTGCCTGAGGTCTAGAGTAAAGTTTCCACCATCAGTGATGGTTTGGGGTGCCATGTCATCTGCTGGTGTCGGTTCACTCTGTTTCCTGAGATCCAGGGTCAACGCAGCCGTCTACCAGCAAGTTTTAGAGCACTTGATGCTTCCTGCTGCTGACCTGCTCTATGGAGATGGAGATTTCAGGTTCCAACAGGACTTGGCTCCTGCACACAGCGCAAAATCTACCCGTACCTGGTTTACGGACAATGGTATTTCTGTTCTAAATTGGCCAGCCAACTCCCATGACCTTAGCCCCATAGAAAATTTGTGGGGTATTGTGAAAAGGAAGATGCAGAATGCCAGACCCAAAAACGCAGAAGAGTTGAAGGCCACTATCAGAGCAACCTGGGCTCTCATAACACCTGAGCAGTGCCAGAAACTCATCGACTCCATGCCACGCCGCATTAATGCAGTAATTGAGGCAAAAGGAGCTCCAACCAAGTATTGAGTATTGTACATGCTCATATTTTTCATTTTCATACTTTTTAGTTGGCCAACATTTCTAAAAAATCCCTTTATTGTATTAGCCTTAAGTAATATTCTAATTTTGTGACACACGGAATTTTGGATTTTCATTTTCAAATCATCAAAATTAAATGAAATAAACATTTGAATGCATCAGTCTGTGTGCAATGAATAAATATAATGTACAAGTTAAACCTTTTAAATGCAATTACTGAAATAAATCAATTTTTTCAAAATATTCTAATTTACTGGCTTTTACCTATACATCAGCAATATAGATTGTTGTGTCACAAAATAATAAACTGATATGTGTTATGTCTTTACATTTATGTTCATATTCATGTTAAGTGTAGTATTCTAATTAAAGACATTTTAACATATGAATTATCCCTAGCATCTTTTTAGACCATTCTGTGCAAAAAAATGGTTTTAAACAGTTTTGATTGTTTGGTTAAATGGTAGAATTATTGGCAGATTACATAATAGGAATTTATTGTTGAAAAATGCTTAGATTTTCACATTCATTAGCTATTTTTTAAGTTGTGAGTCAGTAATTACTTAGTAATGATTAATTTGTTTAGTTCATAAATAGTTTGAGTGCACTTCTTAAGCTTGGTTCATTTTCAGGTTTAGCTCACACATTTCAATCCATTGTCATTTCTAGTGATCCTTTTTAAATCATAAGAGGCTGTTGACTATCTCCAGCAGTCACTGTGCAAGAGGTGGAGCATATCTCCAGCAAATTGCCTTTCCATCACATCACATAACCGAGAGAAAGAGAGAGCACAGGATAAACAACCATGCACAAACACACACATTCATTCAGACCTAAGGGCAATTTAGAGGGATCCAATATGAAAAGAAAACCAGGGCAGGTTAAATCTGCTTTGATTCAGTGGAAGGGTGTCATGTAATCTAAGAATTTATTTGTGAGAAACAGAAAGTCTGCCTCTAAGATTAGGTGAGCTAGGTGTATTCCATGCATTTACAGAGAAGCCTGATTTCCTGAATTATGTTTTATATCACGCTGCATTCATCTCTTGAAGCAGATCTAGTTGCTTTTCCTGGATCTTCAGAGCAAATTTTAAAACCTTGTTTTAAGTGGCAAGGAAATTTTATACTCCCAAAGTGGAACTGTAAATCGTAAATGCTTTTAGGTGGCAGCTCCACTTTCATAGAATATGGTATTATATGACACTTTATTATGTCAGCTGTTGCTGAGCTAAAAGAAAGTCTTTTTACACCAAGGTCCAGCCAACAGTCAGCCACATCTCAATCTTAAACTGTTTACTGATTGGATGTTGTCCTGCCAAAGAGCTTTGCTTTAAACAAGTTTGGAAAATCTTGGCCTGGTGAGGCAAAATGCTGTTCAAGCCACTTTGAATGGGGACACTCTTATCTCTCAAAAAAAGGCATCATTTAAATGCCATCACAAAATAAAGCTGAGTTCAGCAGGCAAGGATAAACCACTAAATATTTTTTTGCTGCTGCCAACAGTCTGCTAGAATCCAAAGGCCAAAGTCTGTCTCTAAACCAGTAAATGAAAAACAGAATAAACATAAACTTTAAAAAAAAATGCAGCTAAAGGCAATAAACATTTCTTTATAAGTTGGGTTCTGTTAAAGGTCTCTTTCTGGTAGAAAATTATGGTTTGAAATGTGTCCAAGTTTCCTCTCTCTGCTCAGGACAGTGGACGGTAATGTTGTACACATCAATAGTAACCCTTCAATTTCCTTCTGCTTGACTAATTTTACCAAATTACAATTTTATCAAGTAATGATATTTGATTAAAAAAACCTACAATCAGTAAATAATAAGATTTTATAAAATTAGATTGAATAATCTTTTTTTTTTACTTGTTTTTCTTTTGATTACTGCAGTAGAGCTTGAAATAATTTCTCCTATTTTTTATTTAAAAAGAATGAAATTTTTTTTTTAAATAAGACGATATAATGATGACATAAAATATATCTTTCACACAGCTGATTTCTGAAGGTTTAATAAACTACTCAAACCTTTGAAATTTACCACATTAAAAATGACATAAATAAAAAGACTGGCTGCAGTAATTATTAGCTTTGCTTTTCTGCACTGGCTTTGAAAATATGTTACTATGTGACAGGAAAATTTACAAGGTAGACAAAAGGATATTTCTTTCGCAGACAACAGAAATCCCAAACAATTTGCTGATGTTTAAAGGTTGATAAATTAAAGTTGATATTGATGTTGATATTGATATGATGTTGATGCTGAGTATAAACTGACATGAAAGGTGACTCAAAATAACCAACAAGAAACAGAACAAAAATGACTCATTTATTTTCTTAAGGTTTTAGTGTTAAAGTCCAGGTTCTACTTACAGCTCAGTTTAATTCCTATAGTCTTTGATGCCAAGATTTTCCTGGAAAACTCCAGATTAGAGCTCTTTCTTTTTTACTTTCTTGTTTATTTGAATATTTTAAAAACACAAACTGATAAAGAGGATAGACCGCATGTCAATGTGCTTAAAGCAGGAATTTTTTAAAAGAAATTGTTGCTATTTTTTGTACCTCCTGATTTTTACTATTTTTCATGGTCAGATCTCAGGATCAGGACCAGTTCCCCTAGTCTGACGTAGTCCTACTCAATTCTAGTCAGAATATGAGTCTGATACTGCTCCATAGAGCTGTGATTATGGGGCATGTTTCGAACGAACCAGGAAAAAAAATGCCTCTGCACTCAATTGGATAGACCTACAACCAATAAGAGCAACGGAGTGCGTGACGTATGTTAAGCGACGCATAGTTGTTGTCAACAAAAATCAAAGCGTGCAGTTGCACGCCTAGAATAAGAAGATGAGCCTTGATCGCGTTTCTCTGTTCCTCTTTTAAAATTAATTTGCTGTCGATATCTTCTAGAACAGACCTAATAGCAGAATCTACACACCTCAACTCTCCAGCGGCAGCCATTGTTGTTGTCACCCAAGCGTGCTTTGGTGACGTGGTTGATTACGTTACTGTTGATCATCTGTCCATCATCGTATAAAGCCCGCCCTGACAATTTGATTGGATCGCCAGATATTGTGCGAGCATACTCGCGCTACTATTGAGCAATGCCAGACCGAACTTCCCGACCTCAAACGTTGTGGGCGGGACTGAGTTCGGAATGGCACCCAGGCTACAGTTCCCCAGGCAGTCTGTACACTGAATAAAAATAATTCAATCTTTTTTGGCCTTTACTTAATCATATTTAGTTAATTTAACACAATTGTTTCATGTTAGCAGGGTAGGACATAAACAATTGTGTTAAAGTAACTAAATATGATTGAGTAAATGCAAAATGTGTTTGCATATTTTTTTTGCTGCCCTGTTTCAGCACAATGGACAGTTCCTCTCTGGGTAAGGTCTTTATTTACTTCTTCCTCGATGTCTGCTGCACTCTATTTGTTTTTCCTATCAAAAAGAAAAGATTTATAAGACTGTAGATAAAATTATAATTTACTGATGTGTCAAAGGTTGATAAATTAAAGGGTTGATATTGATGCATCAGTAACATCAGCTAGGAAAACCCAGGCTGAGTATAAACTGACATGAAACGTGACTCTAAATAACCAACAAGAAATAGAAGGAAAATTACTCATATATGTTCTAAAGGTTTTGGTTTTAAAGTCCAGGTTCTACTTACAGCTCAGTTCAATTCGAATAAAGTCTTTGATGCCAAGATTTTCCAGGAAAACTCCAGAAGACGCAGTAGTCTTGAAAAGGAAGGAGATGTCTGCACTTAGCTCTCCGTGAAAGGTGGGGAAGTGGAGGTATGATGTCTCCTTCTCAAAAAATGCTGTATTCCAGAAATTTTCTGTGGAAAGGTAGAAAAAAATAGCTTCTATCAAAATAAAAATAAAAAACAGAAGGACACCAGTGATGCTAAAATGATTGAAATTATTCAATCAATTAGAAAGTATGGCAGAAGAAAAAACTAACATGCCTGTCTTAATATTGCTGACTCACACCAAATGTTAATCTTATACTTTCAAATAAAAGACACTTTGATTGTTTGTCTAAAATATTTTAGACCCCTTTCCCTATAGACTTATGATAAAATATGTTATTCAATCATTTTAAATCATGTTTTTCTGTTTCGAAATTTCCCTGTAGTTAATTATATTGAACTTTCTGCTGCATGCTGTCTGCCTGCTGCTTCCTGTTTGTTATGTTTGTGATAAAGTCTTCTCTTACAGGAAGAGTCTGAATCAACAACATACTTTGGTAATACCTACTATAGAACAACTCTGAGTCACCTGCTTGAGAATCACTGTAACTGATTGACGTCACTGTAATTGTTTTGTTATTTGTACAGAAACAAGTTCAACTAAAATATTAACTAAACATCCTGTAAGGATAATACTTTAATCTTTCAATTATTTTTTTTTTTAGGTAGACAATTTTAAGATCTGTCGAGGGACAACAGATGAAAAATAGCCTTTTGGCTACGTAATTCTGGTGCATTTGCAGGAATGCTTATTAATGCACACTGTCCTTGTAAAATAAATCAAATCAAATAAATTGCTTGTAAGATGTGTATCTAATTGAATCTGCTTTAGCCTTAAATCTCAACAGTACTGAGAAAATATCAACAGAAGTATTGGATAATTTACAGCAGTGATTCTCAGAAGTTGTGGTAGTGGAATGGTGTTTTATGAGGTTGAAGAAAAGATTGTCACATTAGTTTTGCTACTATCATAACAGCAAATAATAATTAAAAGTGTTGAAATATATTTTCATATTATGTATTTACCCTTTTTTATTTCACTTCTTTTATCTGGGTCTGATTATGAAAAATATTATTATTTTTATTTTACTCCTTTTGTATGCAACTAATTGAAAGCAGAGCCCTTTAAAACATAATGTCACTTTGCTATCTTTATGTGAGACGTTTTTATAAAACTTATAGCATAAATATATACAATATATATTTATAAGATTATTATTGCATGTGAAAAAAAAAACTATAGAAATATGTTAATCCAGTGTTGTTAAATCATCATATGTACTTTAATTGCTTTAATGACATACTTTTTTACTATTATTATTATTATTAATAATTTATGATCTGTTTTATGTGTAAAGATTGGTAATTTATCTGCTGAGGCTTTAAGAGTTAAAAACTTTAAGTAAACAGTTAAAGCACTATTGCTTAAGTAGAAGAATTAAGTAGAAGGATAGCCAGTTTCTTATGTTTCTTGAATAGTTTTACATGCAATTCCAAAAAAGTTAATAAAAAACAATCCACTGGACTTTGTTTTCCAAGTTTGAAGATGTTTCGCTTCCCATCCAGGAAGCTTTTCCAATTCAAAACATAAGAATTAGCGTTGAGTTCCATGCTTTATAGAGTACCCCAAACAAAGCCTTGTTTTGACTTAGAGAACATGCAAATTGAACAGGAAGAGCAGGTCCGCCCCTTAGGAATGGTGTCGTTTAGATCTTTGTAAGCCTGCAATACCAGCTCCTGGTTCAGGTTTTTTTAATATAATGAAATAAGAAACATCTTAATGAAGTAAGAAGAACTCCAAGTGCTACATAAGCACTGGAAATGTGCACATTCTGAATGACTAAAACATCAATACCAGCATCTAGAATTACAGCACATATTACTTAATCATCAAAGATTAGAGTGATTTACTGAGCCAAACAGATTTTTTTTTTTAATAAAGTGTAAACTTTTGGTCTACATGAAGTAAAAGCTGCTGCTACTGTGTAACAGGAAGGAACCAGGCTTTGAACGCTAGGGTCTTCCACAGAGCGCCACAATCATTCCTACCTGTGGTCATCAATCTCTATAACGCCTCCACTTTACTTGGATTTATCACTTTACTTGGATTTTCACTTTATTTGGATTTAGTTTTTACATATGCATAGATATACCTACAGATATATATACAGAAGAGCTATATGTGTATATATTTTATCTCTTTTTATTTTTTATTTTTATTCTTATTTTTTTATCTTTATTATATTGTGTAGTTGGATGTGTGTATATATTATATAAAACTGTAACTGGAGCGTGTAACAAAAGTAATTTCCCTCTTGGATTATTAAAGTATTTCTGATTTTGATTCTGATTCTAATTCCTGTATGGTTCTCCCTGTGCATATGTGGGTTATCTCTGGGTGCTCCAGCTTCCTCCTACACTACCACACTTAGAAGAATGTAAATGTTTGTTTCTCTTGTTGGACTATGCTTTTTTTGTGTGCAAACACAAGAAGGTGAATGTCTCAGGAGAAAGGCTTTGAAAATAGCGGATTTAGAGGAACTTACTGTCTCCGAAGCAGCGGAGTGGTCCCACTCTATATGCTGCCTCTGAACCCGGCCTCTGAATGTCCCCAGCTACCAGCGATCTGATGGGCAGGTGTTCCTTGTGGGTAATGAGGCCTGAGTCCTCAGTCCTGGAAAGCAAAACAAAAAAAAGCATTAAAGCGTATGATGAACAAGGGAAGTTAAAACAGTTTGATCCAAAAGAGAAAACAAAAATTTAAATAAGAGAAAATTTTACATCAAAGCTTTTCCTTTAATGTTAATTGGAAATTTCACATGGATTTACCACACATTTATGCAGTAACAGTTGGTTGATGCAAACATTGCAACATGTGTATGCAACTCTTTATGACCTACTGAATAAATAAATTACTTCATCATCCTGCCAGCGAGAACCCAAACTTTCCTCTATGGATAAAACAACACTTGTTTATTCCCTGTAATATAAATCTTTGAAATGCTGTCATTCTTGCAGAGGATATAATCTGCAAGAGAAAAAAAAACAACCAGAGGAAAATAATCAAGATGTAGATACGACGGAGTATTAGGGCCACACATGAAGAGAAAAAATATTTTTGCCATGACGAGATTAAACTCGACATGTCGACTTTAAAGTCGATATGTCGACATTAAACTCAACATTTCGAGAATAAAGTTGAAATGTCATGTTGAGTTTAATCTCGACGTGTCGACAATAAAGTTGAAATTAGTTCAAGAGAGCCAACCGCTGCACAGGATACATGCACAGAATCCAGAATCAGACATGCCTTGTGTAGATGATTTGGTCAAATTGTACTTTCTGTGATGATTATACAGTTATACAGTTGCAGCACGTCAAAGACTACCTTCACTCTTAAAACGCAGACTGCAGCTGTGGAGCGCGGTTGCTCTTTTCTCCAAACTTTCGAATGTCGAGATTAAAGTCGCCACGATATATCAACTTTATTCTCGAAATGGCGAGTTTAAAGTCGACACGTTGAGATTAAACTCAACAAGACATTTCAACTTTATTCTCGAAATGTTGAGTTTAATGTCGACATGTCGACTTTAAAGTCGACATATCGAGTTTAATCTCGTCATGGCAAAAATATTTTTTCTCTTCATGTGTGGCCCTAATACTTGTATGTCGAGGATCTTTGGGGTCTGTTAAAAAAAAATGGGGGGGGGGGGGAGAGATAACAAGATAATTAGAGATTAAAACATTTATTGGTTTTGCCTCCAGTCAGCTCATTGAAGCTGATTTGCTGTTTCCTGAACTGAGTTGCAAATCTTGCATTGCCGATCACTCATGTGAAGCAGAGGGAGGTTAAGGGTTGAGATTTGGAGAGAGGCCTGTTTATTTTCTGCTTGTTAACTTTGGCTGACTGCTCATATAACTGAGGCCTGATTTAGACATGTGTCTTAGATGACCATTCATCATTTCTGTGTGGCAAGCTGCACCCTTAGACCCTGAAGCTGCTGTCGTTAGGAGTTTTGCTTGGTCTTTAACAGTGGTTTTAGAACAAAATAGAATCCACATTTGACTTACTATTCAAACGAACAATAGTGTTGATTTTACTAAGCATTGGAAGTTATACTAGAGCCTCTCAAAGGGATAACTTCAGCTCATTTATAAAGGTTGTATATGCACAAAACAGGGTCTGATACTGAAACCTTTTCATGGCTTTCTCTGTGGAAAAAAAAAACAAAACCTTAATGGGAAAATGTCATGGTCTCCATGGTTGTCATTGGTAACCACAAATTAAAATTGTTCAGCTGACTCATTTACATATTATCAGCTCTGAATCTTTTTTCATTGAGCTTTCATGGTGAAATGTGGACATGTACTGTAGAGGAAAGACCATGAGGCAGCAGCTTTTATGCACGTGTTGAGATGCAGGTTGATTTTCTTTCTTTTTTGTGTGAGCAATTTGGGGATTTTTGGTGTTCATACAGCTTTAGTATTGATCTAACCCAATGCTTATAAATGATGGCAAACTAGATTGATAATCTAGCGTTATAAATCTAGTTCAACACATTCTTCTCCTGCTCCCATTGAATCTGTAGGAAAAGAAGTAACATTCAGATTGTTCATAGCTGATTGCATGAAGTGACACATAGTTCCTGCCAACCTATTTGGATTTAGCCAATTACGGTACCAAATGAACATTTTTTACTGCAGCAGGTGCATGACAAAAAACAGCAAGTTAGTCTTGTAATGCTTTTGCTGTTCTTCTTTCAAAGTAAAAAAAAATCTATTTAATTAAGTTTTTCAATATAGCAACAATTCATCATCTGAAGCCAGTTTACATAGACAATTTAATCCGATCACAGTAAGATTGGTTCAAAGTTTTCTATCTAAGGAAAACCAGCTGATTGCATCGAATCATTCGGCCTCATGCAACAACATTTTCATATTCTAATCATGGACTTCTTTCTTTTTTTCTCCTACCAAAGGCAACACATAAAATTCAACAAACGTTATAACCTACAGTAAATGATCGTAAATTATTGTTGTATATAGTCAACCTGTGCAGTAGGGAGCATGCATTCCTGAGGAATGTAAAGCTGTGTAATTACAAATAATTATAATCCGATTATTCCATATAAGGGTATGAATCCCACTCCTCTGTAAGTGAACAGGCAGGTGGCATTGAAGATGGAGAAACTTTAAAAGTTCACAAATTGAGGCTCTACTGACTGAGGGCTGCGCAGCAGAATTAAAGGAGCAGTAAAAAGCAAAGCAGTGGGGAATACATCACACAAGCTGTGAATGCTTTGGTTGCACTGTTACAGAAGTCAAAATAAAGTAAAAGGATAAAAATAATACAAAAAGAAAAATAATAGGGCATGCATGTACGGAGCCATGTACTGAAGCCTTAGTCCTTGACGCCGGCGACTTGGGTTCGAATCCGAACTGTGGTCCTTTGCCACATGTCTCTCCCCCTCTCTCTTACCCCCTTTCCTGTCAATCTACTGATGAAAAAACATCAACAGCTGCTCAGTGGAGTAGTAGGTAACACTGCTGCCTTACAGCTGGATGGTTCTGGGTTCGACTTCAAGCCCAGTGTTCTTCTGCATAGAGTTTGCATGTTCTCCCTGAGCATGCGTGGGTTCTCTCTGGGTACTCTGGCTTCCTCCCACAGTCCAAAAACATGAGTTAGGTGAATTGGCTTCTCTAAATTCTCCTCAGGTGTGAGTGTGTGCGTAAATGGTTGTTTTTCTCTGTGTTGCCCTGCGATGGACTGGCAACCTGTCCAGGGTGTACCCCGCCTCTTGCCCGTAGACAACTGGATATAGGCACCAGCACCCCTTGCAACTCCGCTTGGGATAGATGTGATGGAAAATGGATGGATAAGATCAACCAACATGACAACGTTCTGCCAAATCTCCTCTTAATACACATATTTACTGTATATCTGCAGACCACGTCTGCCATCCCTTTATCACACTCTCCATCTCTCTCACAATGCACGAAAATATATAAAATGTTGGCGGCAAAACTCTAATTTGACGAAGTCAGAGTGACACAAACCCAAATATTTCACATTTAGTGCAATAACAATGCCAAGAGGCTGCCATGGAGTGAAATGAATGCATGTCTCACCATTAGGAGCTTTGCTGAACTTTCCGTTTTCTGTTCCGACAGTAGCTTGATCTCTGACTGTTCTTTGTGTTGACAAAATAACAGCAAATTAAATCAGTGTCCCCTGGATGGCGACATGCCAGCTGTAAGTGTGGTGAACAGCACTTCTGTCATCAGCAAATAAAATGTAATTTATAATTGCAGAGTTGCACAGTTTATAATAATGCAGCCTAAAAATGGATAATTGCTTCTAAGTAAAAAAAATGTAGTCTCTCAGTGAAAAAGGTTTAAATAACAGCTGACTGATTGCACAAGACTCCTACGTCAAGTCTGTAGCAGTCGTAAAATGTGTTCTTACCTGAGAGAAGATTAGAAATAGGAGAAAAACGGAGAATGCAACATTTTCTTCTAAATCACTCCTTCACTTAAATGTGTATACGTTTCTACAGCAATCCTTCACACACAGCATGCACGTGGCAGCAGTGGATAGGAAAAACACGTTTATAACAGGAAAAAACCTCCAGCCTTCTGCCGATGCTGACTGGAGGTTTAAGGTGATAGAAGGAGACATACAAGAGGAACATAGAAGCACTGATCTAAAACAGTTTCTGTGTTAGAGAAGGTAAAGGTTTAACTAAATCTTCAGGTGGCTCTATCTAGGATGGAAACAGTTAAGCAGATGAGCCCCTAACCAGTCATAGTGGATTGTGATCATCAACAGTGTACAGGCATCAACTTTCCCATCAACTGAAGCAAGTTTCTGCTTTATATCCCTTGAGTCTGCTGTCTGGTTAATTTGCTTAGACCGACATCCCTGGGAAGGTTGATATTTGTTTTGAATATCATCTTCTTGTAGAAACTTTTCTGTTTTGTGAAATTGTTAGACTTTAAGCTGTTAGAACCTAATTTCTGAAGATTTTATGAGGTTAAACAGGGTTGACCTTCATAAAACTTTGTGACATTTCTGTCACCATATGCACCTGATATATTATGATAAGGCAGTGGGTGTTATAGTCAATCATAATCGGTAAATGGGAGGTTGTCCTAATGTAAACCTCACCAGAAATTAGATTTCTTAATTTTCATTTTGTAAACCCATTTCTAAAGTGTTTTCTTCACGTCAAACTGTTTTATGTGACTGTATAAATCTATAGTAGTCAGTACCACTCCATGCTGTCTGCGTCACAATTGCAGTAGTGCTGTGGGTCCACACAGTCGCCATGGAGGCCACAGGCGCACTGCTGGCTGCCTGGATGAGCTCCACCCCAATAAGTCTGCACACGGCCTGGAGCGCGGCCGCCAAACCACCAGCTAAACGGAGTCCCCTCTGAAGACACAAACACACAAACATCTGTCATATTTACTCATTTAATACTGGTTGCATTAAATGTTTTTATTAAACAAAATAAATAAATAAAAACTCATTTAAACAAGTATATATCTATCTGATCGAATTTTACATAACGTTTGTAGTTAAAATTAACTTTGGTAAATATTTGCCTCCTAACTGACTGTTTTTACAAGACTATTCTTGAATAAGCTCTTTTTTAGATGGGCTTACTTTAAATGGTCCATGTGGAGATTAAGGTTTGTCTGCACAATTTTGATTTGCATCAATATGAAATAACATTTAGTGCTGCTACAGCTTAGTTTAGCCATGTATTGCTTTGACAATGGATTATCTTTTTTAATGACTAATTCTAACTCTTAGTATTAAAGAAAACCAAAATTATGAAAAACATGGACGTTAGGGTGTGGTGGTGAACTTAAGCTTGGTTTATGCCTGAAAAAAACCTACGCTCCTTGTTGAAAATGAGGCATCTATAGCTTTTATATGCCATGCAGCTTTTCCAATCTCAGCCAAATATTCAGGCTGGCTCCAGGGGGGTGTAATGCACAAACACCAAACTTACGATGACACAAAAAACACAAAAAAAATGGTGTATGATACCACATTCAGCTGTTCTGCTATAAAATGATAACAAAACAAACAAAAAAAAATTGTTACCTGGAGTGTTGAGAAGTCGGGATTTCCTGCACTGGTAGGATAACTCCTGTTCACAGTACTCTGATTGGCTGATAGAACCTAAAAGTTGCTCCTCTTCAGAAGAGTAACTGAAGTGGACCGAGTGGTGTTCCAAGCCAGATGCAGGTGAGACTGTGGTCAGCTCAGTGTTGTTGTGCTGGATAATCATCCATGTCTCACTATCTGTAGACCAATAAATATAACATGTAATAATCATCACTTCATTAAAATAATATACTGAATTTCTTTCAACCATAAAACCTTTGTCTTAATCATTTATGAACATATCAATGCCCTCCAAGAATTTTAATATGTAACATTTTTGTGGATCAGACATACTGTATGCCTTTAAAGAACATTTATTGCAAACTGGTTTAAAACTAAAACTGAATTGATAAAAAAAAACAAAAAAACTTTTGCCTTTAACAGAAAATGAAAGGCTCTTTGTTTTCCCTTTTTACTTTTACACACAGACAAGGTTTTTTTTCTTTTTACTAAATTTTAGTTGCAAGTATAAAAGTTCTGATTTTAGTTTCCCTAAATATAAAACATGCTTAACACAAAACCAATAATGTGAATTTCACAAATTTCAACTCATTTAAAAAGAGGAACATGATAAGTACTGCCAGTGTCCTAGAAAGTGACCTTCAGCACTCTGACCATATCATCAGATAGACTTTATGAGGGGAGCCTCAGGGCATACTGCCTTTAGTCATATCTGAAACATGCCATTCTAAAGTTGCAGACATCATTCTATCTATTGCTCCTGCTAAAGTGAAAGCTGTCTCTGGAAAGATGAAATCTCCATGGAGAAATGCTCCAGCAATGAGAAAAGAAAAGATGGGGTGCAAAAAAGTGGCAAAAAATGTATTTGAGGTTCACTATGAAATCTATGAAGAGAAACTTCACAGATAAAATTTACAACTAAATGATGCAACAGAATCTTTCTTCTTTGAGATTATCAAAAAAACACATTAACAATTCTCAAATCTTTTTTGCCACAGTCGACAGGTTAACAAAACCACCCATCTGTGGCCTGCAATGACTCTGCAAAGTTTTTTACTGAAAATACAAGATATTAGAAAAGCAGTCTGCACATAAACACCAACTCAATGTAACAATACTGTCTCCGGTTAGAATAAACTCTGTTGAAATGCCCCAATTCTGCCAAATAAACTGCAAAAGTTTAGAAGAAACTGTTTAGCAGCTAAGCTCTTCTTTCTGTTGTCTGGTAATGTTGTCTGGTAATGTTTTACCCACAGCTTTTTTTAAAAAGGTTTTACCTGTTTTTGAGTCTGATACGATTCAAATCAACAGATCCTTTATGTCTGGTGTTTTTTTTCCCTTGGCCTTAAAAACAGCAATAATCAAACCATTGTTGAAAAACAGAAACTTACACTAATTGGTCCCGCAGAAGTACAGACCCATCTCAAAACTCCCCATCATCAATAAGATTATTGAAAAAGTTTTTCAACAGTTAAGCGCCTTCTTAATGACAAGCTGCTTTGATGTTTTCCAGTCAGGTTACCGTGCCAACCACAGTACAGAGCCTGCCCTGATTAAGGTGTTCAATGAAATTCATATAGAATCAGACTCCGGAAGAACCACCATACTGCTATTATTTGACCTCAGTTCAGCTTTTGATGCTGCTGACCACTTGATTTTATTAAAGGAAAACTGGGTTGGCCTTTCTGGTACAGCACTGGAATAGTGTAAATCTACCTGAAGGATAGGGACTTGTGACACTATGTGTCAGAAGGAATTTTAAATCAGGGACCAGAAAAATCACATGCGGGGTTCCTCAAGGCTCCATTCTGTGGTCCCTCCAATTCAAGATTTATATGCTCCTTTTAGCTCACATTATAGCAAACTACAACATCAGTTACCATAAATATGCAGACGACATAGAGCTTTACATCACAATGTCACCAGTTGACTATGAACCCATCGATATATGGAGATTTCTCCAACTGAATAAGAACAAAGCTGAGGTAATAATTTTCCGACCAAAGAAGGAGAAATTCAGAGTTAGCTCCCAGCTTCAGCTATAAACCACTGATTATAGTCGAAATCTTGGTTCATGATGGACTCTGACGTGAACCTTCACCGCATAAAGGCAGTTACTAAGTCAGTCTTTTATCCCCTGAAATACATTCAACGATTAAAGGACTAATGTCCAAGCAGGATCTGCAAAAATTCACATTGTCTTTATTTTTTTTGTAGAATTGATTACTGCAACAGCTGCTTTGTCTTGCCTAAAATGTCCATCAGACAGCTGCAATGAATGTTGTGCTGTATGCAACATTGTTCAGCACGATTGGTTGCATAGATGGACAGTATCTGGAACAGTAAATCCATTAAGAGGAGCACAGAACTGTGTTCTGCACAGTGTTTATTTTATATACCCATTCATAGATAGACTTTTGTGGCAAGAGACTGACAGAGTTGATGCCACTGGCTGGTCTTCATGCTCCCCTGACAACATGTTTAGGTCTAATTGATGCAACCAGGGTTTATCTCCAAATTTCCAGGAGTTCAGTAATGACCTATTCAAGATTCTAATAGGGAGCAGACCCAGATGTTGTAAAGGATACATACTGATATGTGTGCCAAATGCAAATGACTATGAAAATTTTTAGTTGCTACAATGCGCTTCAACGAGTTGGGTTAACCTATAGCATCAGTTTTTCCTTCATTTGTTTCTCTTTGACTTCAGTTTAGGCCCTACATCCATCCATCTTCCCCGCTGGGGTCGCGATGGGTGCTGGTGCCTATCTCCAGCTGTCTACGGCCGAATGGCGGGGTACACCCTGGACAGGTTGCCAGTGTATCGCAGGGCAACACAGAGACAAACATCAATTCACGCACACACTCACACCTAAGGAGAATTTTAGAGAAGCCACTTAACCTAACGGTCATGTTTTTTTTTTGGACTGTGGGAGGAAGTCGGAGTACCCAGAGAGAACCCTTGCATGCACAGGGAGAACAAGTAAACTCCATTCAGAAAGACCCTTCTATTCAAGATATTTTTGCTTTCAGTTTGTGTGCTCCTGTTTTGATATCAGTAAGGACCATTTTTCAGTTTTCACCATGAAAGTGAGGGTTAGGTATGAACTAGTGATGGTTAAATAAGGGTTATTGTCAGGGTTTGAGAATAGAAAAGGTTGAAAAGGTTAAAGATCCCTTGATACTCCCCTTGCCCAACCTCAGGACGCAGAGTTGACCGAAGTGGCAAGCTTCCTATCACCTTTAGACTTCCCTTCGATTGGAACAGACCAGAACAAATCACTAACTGAGACAATAACAGAAAAGGAAATAAATAAAGCTATATCAGATTACAAATCGTAAAACATGCCAGGCACTGATAGCTACCCATTAGAATGGTATATGACCTTTGGAGAAATACTAATACCGGTTCTGAAGAATTGTTTAACTGTCCCACAAGGAGGGGAAACACCAGTATCCTTGAGACAAGCTGTGATTTTGGTAATCCTTAAACCTGGTAAAGATAGGCCTGAGTGTGGCTTGTACAGATCCCTTTCTCAGTATTAAACGCAGACTATAGACTGTTGTCTATTTTTTAGTAGTCCTGTTTGACTTAAGTACATTAGTTCCGGAGTTATGTTTTCTAAGCGTTTTGCCAAAAGAAATGTCAAGACAGGATAATATCCACTGGAAAAAGGATGCAGCAGGGATGCCCCCTTAGTTCTCTATTATTTATGTACCGCTGATTCAGATGAAAATTATATAATGGGAGTTTGTATTGGAGAGAATCAACACACTCACTTCCCCAGAGATATGTCTAATGAGAATTGTACTCATCATAGAAAAAGTTAGATTATATTCTGGCTGCAAACTATACATAGAGAAAATACAGACCCTTGCCTTTCACTACAATCCTACATGGAGCATTTCTAGGAGATGCTAATTTCAGTGGATAAACCAGCACAATAAAATATTTAGGTACTCATATATCTAAGACTTAACCTCCATTTATGACAATAATTATAGCCCAATCACAGCAGATGCCAGAGCTGACAGTAATAGGTGGTCACCATTACCAATGAGGATGTATAACAGAATAGAGGCAGTAAAGATGAACAGACCGCCCAGGCTGTTCTTTCTCTTTCAGTCAGTGCCAGTGGATATGCCTCCCATGCAGTTCAACGAATGGAATAAAATGATTTCATTCTTTATTTGGGGTAAGAAAACAAACACCAATAAAGCCTTACAAGTTCCAAGAAATAAAGGTGGGATAGGTCTACCCTGCATAGAAGATTATTATAGTGCAGCATAAATACGTATGTCATTTAGAGACTCAAACTATGACAATGAGTGGATTCTACAGTACAGAACCTGATAGATATACCTATATCTTCAATAATAATTTGATTAAACTATCTCCCTGGGTAGCAGTGTTGAACTTCTAGAAAAAAGTCCTCAAGGACAGGGAAATAGGAAAAAAAAAACACTTGAATTCTACACTGGATAAAATATGATTCAGAATTGATACCATCTGATCTAGACAGTAGATTTAATTACTGGAGAAACCAAGGAATTGCTTCATTTTCAATAAAAACAAATAATAAGTGATTAATAACCTTACAACAATTTAGAAATTCCTTTAATCTATAAAACTTGATTCCTTCAGATACCTTGAATTGAGAAAATATTATCACAATAACAATAAATGGACAACGAAAAGAGGCTTGAATCTGATAAAATCATTTATGAAAATACAAAGGTAATGCCAGCAGAAAACTAATCTTCAGGGAGTACAGATCCTTGCAGCTGGAGAAAACTCACTCCCCAACATATGTTACAAAAAGACGAGAGTTAATATAAAGATAACTGATTAGGACTGTTCAAACTCTGTAAAACACATTCATTTACTACAAGCTTGGGTCAAAGGAGAGTTTATATGGAAAAATATTCTAAGATTTTTTTATTACTCCAGAGATCAAAGTTTCTAAGCTCAACAGACCTGATCTTAGTCACTGTTAGAGGATATGAGGGAATACATCTGCTGGACATTTTCACATTTTCTGTGAAAGTCCTAAAATTTAAACATTTTGGGAAAATATGATCAATGAAATCAGACCAATAATAGGTTTTATGTATCTCAGGAATTTATCAACAAATATAAAGAAACAAGACAGACACTTTATACAATCTCTGTTAACCATAACCAGGAAATAGCTTAGTAAAAAAAACTCCATCTATTTCAGACAAAAAGATGGAAATAGATTGTAAAGGAGATATATTGTATGAAACGTCTGACCTGCTCCCTGTGATATGCTAATGCAAATGTGAGAGGAAGTGGAAACCTTGGATATCTTATATGAGGGTAAAGTATAAAAAATGCTTGTCATGTCCTGTGCCGGTATCTAATTTTTTAAATAGTAGAACTGATATCTTTTGAGCTAGCCATGACACAGAATTGAAGCTGTCTGTGTGACTCAGCTTTTGACTTAAGACATTACAAATGAACAGATCTCTGAACCTGTATGGACCCTGTCTGCTGTAATCACCGTTTTTATATTTTTTTCACTAGTTCCTTTTAAAATTCAATGAACAAAAATAAACTGAAGAAAAGAAAGGGTTGAAAAGGACAAAAATAAATGAAAGTCAACACATGGCGGTCACTATATATAGCAAGGGACGGATATATGTGTATATGTGTGTGTGTGTGTCTTACCTGTCATGTTGCAGTAAACTAGCTCTGGTTTGATGGGTCCACTGCCATCCACATCGATGTAAAAATATCCTGATGTGTTTCCGTTGTGTTTGTACGCTTCACAGGATTGCTGATACACAGCTGGATGGAAAATAATGCAAACATCAACAGAAAACACACCTCCGAGAGCTGTGACAGGACTGGAGACCACTCTCTGTGGGTGTGAATGGTTAATGCTTCACATGGAAATACACAGAACTAAGCAGGGTGCCCAAGTTCAGTTCATGAGAGCTAAAATCCTGCAAGCCTTTAAAGCAGTTCCTCTCCAACACACATGAATAAAATGGCTAAATGGAAATATCTCCTTTCAGACATTCTGTTTTAGTGAGGGTTGGTAATGAGCGACTATTTTCAGGTATCTTGGAGCAGAGATGCATCTAAAGGTTACAGGATAGTAGCTCTCAAGAACTGAAAAATGCTCCTTCTGGTTGCAATATTTTTATACATTAATTTACAAGAAGTAGTTTTATTCATCTGATCAAATCTTAATGCAAAGAAAGACAATGTTGCTGGCTGAAAAAGCACAGGCTCCATAACCACAGAACGAAGGTATTAGACCTTTAGATTTAGCTACCCGCCTTTAGCTATATCTGCATGCTGCAGTCAAGCTCTTTATCTCCTTTATTTAGTTCCTATGCACAACTTATCTGAAACAAACATCCAGCAGACTGTAAAAGTATTGAAAGCCTGAGTTTTTTTTTAAGTCAGTGTTAACAACCTATTTATGTAGAGGTGCCTTTGAGATTGACTGTTTAAGTAAAACTTTTAACTGAGGTATTATTACAGAGTTTATAAAGGAATGAGTAACTCTAATTTAATGCTTTTTGATGCTTTTTTAATGCTTTAATGCTTTATATATATATATATATATATATATATATATATATATATATATATATATATATATATATATATATATATATATATATATATACACAAGAGCCATACCGGCTCGGACGTCGCCCGGGTTAACAAGGTCCGCGTCAGTTGCTGGGGAACCAGGGCAACTTGATGACAAATTGGCTACTGGAACAAGACATAGATGGACTAGAGCAGAAAACGTGGTACTGATGAAATGCTACTATACAAGCGTTACCAGTGAGAGAGGTTACATGCAGAGACTATGGGAATTATGGCAGCTCCAACAACCATCATCCACACTGACAAAGAAACAACTACTAACTCAGTGTTCTAACATCCGCAAACAGCAGCTCCTATCACAACTAGAAATTGATGAGGTACAACTGACATGCTGCAGTAAGGAGGAGTCAGGACAACAAGTTAGTAGGGAAATATCATCATCCCAACACACAGAGATTGGGTCCCCAGCCCCAACAACAAGCCCACTAAACGTAAGGGCAGCTGACCTACGACGGCTGATCATGACCAAACTGGATCCCCTAGTACGACGTCCAAGACTGCCAAGGCTAAGTGACAGAGTACCCTCTGAAAGTCTTCTAGAAGATGTAAATGCAGCACTACATACTATCCCTACTAAAGACATAACTGAGACCAACGAGCTGACCTACGCCACAGCTACAGTGATCCTAGAGATGCTTGGCTATAAGATAAACACCACAACCCACAAAGCAGAGCCCCCATGGAGGAGAAGGCTGGAAGCCAAGATCAAGGCAACCCGAAGACAGGTTAGTCAGCTCTCAGACCTGCAGAAAGGTGTAGGGAAAAGGTTACCTAAGTACAACAAGCTGTCCATTCCTGAGGCTCTAGAAACTGCCAAACAAAGACTCGCCACCCTGGCCACCCGCCTAAAGAGATACAAGGGAGAAGCAGAAGCCAAGAGAATAAACCAGGTGTTCTCCACCAATCCATCCAAAGTGTACTCACAGTGGCAGGGTAATTCAAGATCAGATCCACCCAGGGCTGAGACTGAACAGTACTGGAGAAACATATGGGAGAAGAAGGCATCCCACAACACCAATGCTCAGTGGCTAGAAGATCTTAGAACAGATCACAGCAATCTCCCAGAACAAGAACCAGTAACCATTACAACGGCAGATGTCCAAGAAAGAGCGGCAGGTATGAAGAGCTGGACAGCACCAGGCCCTGACATGATCCACACCTACTGGCTGAAAAAACTAACCGCACTTCATGCACGCCTCGCAGCACAAATGAACCAACTGCTGATGGATGGGACCCACCCAGAATGGTTAACCCAAGGACGGACAATCCTGATCATGAAGGATCCCCAGAAGGAAACAACCCCATCCAACTACCGGCCAATAACTTGCCTATGTACAACATGGAAGCTCCTGTCAGGCATCATAGCGGCTAAGATGAATAGGCACATGGCTCAATAAATGCACCCTTCCCAGAAGGGAATAGGCAGTAACACCAGAGGAGCCAAGCACCAGCTACTAGTGGATAGAGCAGTCACTCGAGACTGTAAGACCAGGCAGACAAATCTGTGCACTGCCTGGATTGACTATAAGAAAGCCTATGACTCAATGCCACATACATGGATACTGGAATGCTTGGAAATGTACAAGATTAACAGGACTCTAATAGCCTTCATCAAGAACTCAATGAAGCTGTGGAAAACAAGTCTGGAAGCCAATGCAAAGCCAATAGCACAAGTCACCATCAAGTGCGGCATATACCAGGGTGATGCACTATCCCCGCTGCTGTTCTGCATAGGCCTGAACCCCCTCAGCCAGATCATCACAAAGACTGGCTACGGATACCAATTCCGAAGCGGAACAATCATCAGTCACCTCCTCTACATGGATGACATCAAGCTGTATGCCAGGAGTGAGCGAGACATCGACTCACTGATCCACACTACCAGGATCTACAGCAACGACATTGGGATGTCATTCGGACTGGACAAGTGCGGTCGCATGGTCTCAAAGAGAGGGAAGATGATCAGAACCGAGGGGGTTGAACTACCAGAAGGCCACATTACAGATGTGCAGGACAGCTACAAATACCTTGGGGTGCCACAGGCTAACGGAAACCACGAGGAGATGGCAAGAAAGACTGCCACAGCTAAATACCTACAAAGAGTAAGGCAGGTCCTGAAAAGTCAGCTGAATGGGAAAAACAAGATCCAAGCCATCAACACATATGCCCTACCAGTCATCAGATACCCCGCTGGTATAATAAACTGGCCAAAGGAGGAGATAGAGGCCACTGACATCAAGACAAGAAAGCCCCTCACAATGCATGGAGGGTTCCACCCCAAATCCAGCACCCTGAGACTGTATACCAAGCGTAGCAAGGGAGGCCGAGGGCTAGTGAGTTTCAAGACCACTGTCCAGGATGAAACAACTAAGACCCAGGAGTACATCAGAAAGATGGCCCCCAAAGACAAATGGCTTGGTGAATACCTCAGGCAGGAGAAAACCGAAAGCGAGGACAAGAAAGAGGAAGGAGAACCATCATGGAGGGACAAGCCACTGCACGGCATATACCACAGACAAATAGAAGAAGTGGCTGGAAAAAGCTGGACTGAAGGACAGCACAGAGGCACTAATCATGGCAGCACAAGAACAGGCACTCAGTACAAGATCAATAGAGGCCAGGGTCTACCACACCAGGCAGGACCCCCGATGCAGACTGTGCAAAGATGCCTCTGAAACAATACAGCACATAACAGCAGGGTGTAAAATGCAGGCAGGAAGTGCATACATGGAACGCCACAACCAGGTAGCTGTCATAGTGTACAGGAACATCTGCCATGAGTATGGGCTGGAAGTCCCAAGGTCAAAATGGAAGACACCTCCTAAGCTAGTTGAGAATGACCGAGCTAAGATCCTATGGGACTTCAAGATCCAGACTAACAAACAGGTGATGGCTAACCAACCAGACATCGTGTTGATCAAAAAACAGCAGAAGAAGGCAGTAGTGATAGATGTGGCAATCCCAAGCGACAGCAACATCAAGAAGAAAGAACACGAGAAGCTTGAGAAATACCAAGGGCTGAAAGAGGAGCTAGAAAAGATGTGGAAAGTAAGAGCAGCAGTGGTGCCAGTGGTAATTGGAGCACTGGGGGCTGTGACCCCCAAACTGGGAGAGTGGCTACAGCAGATTCCAGGTAAAACATCAGAGGTCTCTGTCCAGAAGAGCGCAGTTCTAGGAACAGCTAAGATACTGCGCAGAACCCTCAAACTCCCAGGCCTCTGGTAGAGGACCCGAGCTTGAGGATGACACATACCACCCCACGAGGGGTGAGAAAACAGTTTTTTGTTTTTTTATATATATATTTAAACATAAATCCTTCACCATCTTAACCGTCGACAGACTGCAGCCATGTCCTGAATCCCACGCTTGAAATTTGCATTTTCTTATTCTCTAGCTTTTTCTCCACCTCAAGCTCCTTTTCTGAACAGACGGCTTTATGATTAACTGGAAGCATTTCAGCGCAAACACACTCAGTCAGTTATATCTAATATAATATATCTGACGAAATTGTTTTTATAAACTTTTTTTTTAATAAAGCATTTTAAATGACACTATAGTCACATTTAATACATTTTAATGCCAATTAGGGCCCCAATAAAAAAAAAATATATATATATTTGATGACTTTCAATGATTTTCTATGAAACCTTGTACCAGTTTAAGGCCTTTTATCATGTCTTTCTCTTTACTTGGTTAAATTTGGCTTTTATTTTCTTTACTTTATGTAAGGCACTTTGAATTTACAAGTTAACTTGGCTTGCCTTAAAACTACAGAAAAAATACCTGCCATTCATCTAAAACCCTTACTTCTGGTTGATTAAAAACACCTCTGAAATACTGTGCCCAAAAAATATTAAGGAATTATTTGATTAACAGAATAAGGCCAATGAGGCTTTTTCAGATAACTTATCCTCTCAAAAAAATAAATTGCTATAGAGAGCTGATGTAGTCAGCATAAAGCTTATATATGTTGCTTTGAAACTAAATGAAGGAAAGAAGCCTACCTTGTAGCAAATTCACTGCCTCCGAGTTATGTGCACAAAGTTTCAATTATCTCTTTTGACTTAATATAGAAAACAACTTGTTTATCTTAAGGTTGATTTATTTCAAAATGATTTTAGCTTAATCTGCATAACAACTCCTCTGTCCAAGCTTTGTATTCGCAGTCAAGGGAACAATAAAGGTTATTTTACCACTATTATAGCTAATGGATCCCTTTTTAACAGCTTTATGTTGAGAACATAGCTGAGGTTATCCTAAATTATCTCTATTATTGTGCTGCTATAAGCTTATGGTGCGTTTGACACCAAATGTGAATAACATGACCAGAGCAAATGATTTACATATCATCCCTATATAGGGCAGTGAGGAGCAAAGTATTGAAGGATGTGTTTCTAGCATTGTGAATTACATGATTAATATAAATAGGGTTATGTGAGAGGAAAGCAAAACTCATGATGGGTGCACGGTATATAAAGCTTTGTTAATTAAAAATAAAACAAAAAAAAAAATTATGTTGACATAGGATAAAGAAGGAAATGTTCTCAGGAGGTTTTTGGTGATTTTCTAAAAAGCTATTTTAATATAGCCATAAGCGGGGCTCTAAAATCATTCATCCACCTGTTGATGGAAGCAGGGGTGAATTTAGGAAATTTGGGGCCCTAGGCAAAGACAGGCAGGGGGCCCTCTGAATTTAAATTGTAGGGAAATCATATTTAAATGTCAAATCATTCTAGCTTAAACATGTATAGAAATGTACTCTTTATCAGATAATATTGTCAGAAAATTTAGAAAATTTCTATTAAAAAAAAAATCCTGTCTTAAAATCTGTTTTTTTTTTCTTTTGTTATCTTATGCAGGCCCGTTTTAAATTTTTTCGGTCATAGCATCTTGATTCATATGTCGCAGCTAATATACGCAACGGTTGAAATAAGAAATCAGAATCATTTCCTTTCCCGTTGAGTTCCGTCCCAGTGTTCACGGGGATGGACGTCTGTGTCTTCAGCAGGCGTAGAGCTAACAGAACTGGCAGCGTAACTTCTTCTTCTTTCACGACATCTTTGTCTCCACTTTCCTCCTCTAAATAAAAAAAGGATGATGGAGGAGAGTCATCCACGACCTCTGATACAAAACTCTCCTCCTCTTGCATGTTTCCGCTGTCCATAGCGTTCCTTGACAGCGTTGTTTCTAAGTCACTAATTTAGTGCTACTTGGTCCCAATGGAATTTCCCATTGGGACCAAGAAGCACTAAATTAGTGACTTACCCATTCTACAGATAGAGAAATGTTAATAGAATAGACATCCATTATCTGTTCTAGGTTCTTTTCCCTTTCTTTGCTGATGCTGATGGCATTTTAGCCAAAAGATTTTTTATCAAAAACATAATTTATGTGCAGAAATAAGGAATAGTTGTATTAACCGTACATGGATACATAGTTCTATGGGGCCCCCAGGAACTTGTGGCCCTAGGCAGCTGCCTAGTATTGCCTAATTGTAAATCCCCCACTGGATGGAAGTACCATGGGAAGCGACCATGACCCAGCTTTATCTCCTGGGCTTCATGGGGAGAATCTTTGGAGGATGGTGGACCATTGTTTGCCTTTCCATAGTTTATAAAACACCTTCACTTACTCTGTAAATGAGGTGAAACTAGCAAGCAGCATATAGAGGTTCCTTCTGTTTGAAGATGCAGTGAAGTGTTGGTACCGTTGGGCACCTGAACGGTTGGCGAAATGTCAAGCGTGTTCCAGCACTCGCATGAAGAGAAAAATTCCCTAGAATCTCGTTCAGTGTGAATGACCATAAGGCTGCTGGAGAACATAGGGACCATCATTCTGTTTCATTCTAATTCTGTTCCCTAAATTCCACATTATTTAGTAATTCAACCCCAACCTTTATGCTCTTTCTGCTTTTTCTAGTTGTAGTAGCTACATCTGATCAGGTGCCGTATATTTTTAATTGAACTTTATTGATCTCACAGTGGAGAAATTTTACACATGCATTTAACCCATCACCTTGGGTATCAATGGGCGCCCTGGGAGCAGTGTGGGGTTAAGAGTGCAGGCTGTGGGGAACGAACCGGGTACTTGCAACCTTCTCAGACTACAACCACTCCACCACTAGGCCAACACTCCCCCTATATGGATTTCTATCCTTCCTGCAAGGGCTAGGCCTGAACTAGGATGCTACTGTCAACATCTTCAATTTCAGATTATGGAGTTGGGTCTGTTTTTCACAGTTTAGTGCTGTTTCTCTCCTAGACATATCTATGGACTCAGCTTTATCTGTGACTACCTTTACGTGCTCTCTTTCATTCCTTTTGACATGAAAACCAGCTCAGAACTCGTCTGCTTAACTGTTGTCTTCCTAGTGGGAGACACCTATGAAGCTAGTTTATCGTTACCTTTTCTAAAATAAAATTATATCCATGCATCAGAGGTTCTATGTATATTTTGTGTTTCCGTCTTAGTCTTCTTGAGCGCCAAGTCGGCCTCTGCAGAAGACCATTCACTCTGAGTTTGGTTCCACTGGAGGTCCTGTTAAAAGCAAGTTTTACCTCATTCTGCAACTGCTTCATGCACACTCTGTGTTATGGTAGCTGCAGAATCAATATAGAGTCACAATATAAGAGTATTGTCGCTATAAGCTCATCCAGGAGGAACAAACCCTGCAAATGACTCAATGCTATCAGCTGGTTTTCCTTAGATAGAAAGCTTTTTTTAACCAATTTGAATGCTTTGTTTGTACCGTGTCTAAAGTACCGTGAGATGACGTGTTGTGAATTGGCTCTATAAGTATGTGACAATGGCTGCAAGTTGCTGACATATAGAGGTATCTATTTGTGTGGACCTCAGTTAAGATACCACAATGTCATTTTAATGAGGTTAAGTTCAGGAGTTTAGCTGGTTATCTGGTGCTGAATTACTCTACTGGTTGACCATATAATAATTGGACAAACAGAGGGGTTTCTGTTTATTCAACTGACAGCAAGATGTCAAAGTCCTGTGGCCTCAAAACAAGCCAAAATCATCCCCTACCATTGCCAAGCTTGACAAGTGTTATGACGTGTCTATGTTGACATGTCATGTTTTTTATTCTATAAATAGTTCAGTGTTTTGACATTGGACATTCTCACTGAAGGCTGGGAGAGACTGAGATGGAGCTTGTGCAGTTTCTGCAGCTTCCATGATCATCAATCTAACCTCAGGTTGAAATTACATGGAAATCTTTGAAATATTAGCTATTGACATGAATGTGTTCAACTCATTATTTTTCTTAGTGCTGAATGAGGATCTATTAATTAATCTAAATTACCGACTAGAATTGGATCAAATCTATTTGGTTTAAACATTTTTTAAAGGCAGCAACAGTAAAAATGTCCAGAATGCCTCCCTTATAGATGTGACTGCTCACTTTATCCAGGATTCCTATGAATGGTCATCAGCTATCTGTCACTTTTAACTTGACAGTTTCCTAAACCATACCAACAGAAAAAAAAATTACTTAACAGATCAGTAATAATGATCAAACCAAGCTGCACCAGTAGAAAAAAAGAGATACAGAAGATATAAAACAATACAAGGCTTAAATCCAGGTTTTACAAGATATTTAGGTTAAGTACCATCTAAACTCAAAATAGTCCTTCTTTGATTAAATGACCTTTTAATATTTAGAAAGAGATGGTTTTGCGTTTTAATTGTAATAATGTACAATCAGAATAGGAAAGGAAGAACAGGATAGCAAAATACTCACTTAAATCGAAGGTTTTTAAAATGTTTTCTTACCAAGAACATTGCAGAAATCTAACAAGGTAAAACTTAGTAAGTTTGTTACTCCCATTTTAAGTTTTAGACTTCAATGATGCATGCATTCTGATCTTGTGAGCGTTTGCTGCTCAGTGAGTTTGAGTTAATATCTTTTGGCAGGTTACTCACAGCTGTGGCAGGTGGCTCCGCCGTAGCCGCTGTTGGAGCAGTTACAATGGAAGACGGACCATGTCTGACTGCAGAGGCCGCCATGTTCACAGCGACTGGGAGAACACCTGAAACAAGAGGAAAAGGTTCCTGTAGATTTTTAAATCTCTCATACTCTGCTAAGTTAAATCATTCAGTTGTTATTCCCCATCTTTGGCATGGATGCCAAATTCAGCTTTTAATGATTCATTTCATACAATTGAATGACACTATCAAAAAAAATATCATTAAATTGTGAAAACAACTGCTTTCGGAAGAAGTTGGGAAATATTGTGTTTTTCTGATGTAACGTCCAAAACAATTTTTGATACAAGTTTATAAAAAATACATTCTTTAAGATTTCTTTCAACTTTCATATCAATGTTTCTGTGTAACAGCTCTGTCTTACACCGTCTTGCATAATTCTGGATCGGTATTTTTTAACGTGAATTGGCAGAGCTTACGTTTTGTTCCCAGGAGTTGACCCAGCAAAAATATTGCACAAATGTTTAACAGGGTTTGATATGGGACTTTTTATTTGGGGAAAACAAAGTTTATTTCTGTTTCATAGTTTATTTATGGTCTGTCCACCACTGCCTACACTTTAAAAACTCACTAACCCTTCATCATCTTCCGCTTGATAACAGACTTGAACCTCAATGGCTCCTGGGTTTGTCAGGTTTGGTGGAACTTAGTTGAGGACCCAAATGCAGAGATGAGGAGGTAGAGGCTAGTTTTGCTGATTTAATGAAGGTTAAGAGAGGCAAATTCCAAGAACTAAAAATACAGAAAACCAAAAACCAAGAGGTTCCAGGGGAAAAAAACAGACAACAGAAGCTAAGTAATGACGAGGAACCAGAAATGAGTACCTGCACAGGGAGAATTTATACAGGAGACAGAACAAAGATTGGGGTAATCAGCTGACAGGGAGCAGGTGTGGATGGAAGCAACTAGAAGACCGGGGAAAAGAGACTGGCACAACAGGGCAGCACAAAAAAAAAAAAAAACACGGCTTAAAAATAACTAGAAAACAACTACAATAACACAAAATGGAAAATAAAGCAATTACCAGGAAACACAGAGTTATAAGTAAATATGTCAATGAAAACTCAAACTTTAACAGAACGAAAAAGTCCACAAAGGGAAGGATCATGACAGGGTTGTTCCTTAACATTCCTAATTTTCCTTTCTTCGAGGATGATAGTTTATACCAGATGTTGGGAGTTTGATCACCGGGAAAGAGCCGAGTTGGCAGTTCCCAATCGGGAATCGTAGTCGAAAGAAAATCAAACATGTTTGAAATTCAGTCGTAAGGAGATCATGAGTGCATCCTGCTGTTGAAGCAGAGCTCGGAGCATCTGAGTCGATTTATCTCAACCTTGCCTATAGCAAGGGAATTCTTCTTCTTTTCCAACTTTACTTAAGGATAGATAGGTTTAACAAGCGCAATCCCTCTATGGAGCTGATTCTGATGTTTGGTTTTGGACAGTGTAAGTACAGTGTAGGAGCATATATCCTGACCTGTGAACTTTTAAATCCGTTTTCTTTGTACAGTTTGAGCTGTAGCTGACTACAACAATTAAAAATATCGTACAGTGAATGCCCACCCTTACATGAGTTTCTATGCACAAGTTGTGCTTCCATTTTTTCTTTTAGGAGAGAAGAAGCTTTTCCTTGTTACACTTTCAAATAAAGAATACTTGTTCTGTCTTTTTCCAATTCTACTACCATAGGCCTCAATAAGGAATATTTAAACTGAGGCTAACAGAGACTGAGATTGAGTTTTAGGATCTTTGAACTATTCTTTCGCTAATGAAACAGAAAAGATATAGCTAAGCTTTCCATTTTACACTAAAATAATTAAGATGAAATTTCTGAGGTGTATCAGTTTGCAAAATAATAAATAAAATCTACTGCTGAGGTAAAAAATAATCTTAATATTTTCTGTGCTGTATTGTTTTTTAAGACTTATTGACTCATTTTTTTCAAAGTACCAGAAAAAACTAAAAACCATTTCTGTTTTTTGTTCACTTAGTTTTGACTGGACTGTAAGTGGTAAGGTACAAAAAGCAGGAGTTGTTTTGTAAGGATGTGATGTAGAGCTCCTGGGGGATTGCATTCAATTTGTGCTGTTAATGGACTGTTTGTCTTATAATACTCTTGCCTGTTGCAGCAACACTAACCCCGTCCCACCCCTGCAGAAAATACAGTAATAACGTGCTGAGAAATATACGCGCTACACTGAAGCTGTGTAGGTGAGTCCATTTTTTAACTGACATCCCTATAGGAAATATCCCAGTGGCTCATATGAAATCAGGAGGATAACACAGAAAAAACACGCTGTATTTTTATTTTTATTTTGCTTTTACAGAAAAACAGATTTTTTTCTCTCTCTTTGTTCCAACTGAAAGGTCAGATCTATGGAGGAGCTGTAGTCTGATGAATTGTGATGCAAAAGCTGAGAGACATTTAATTAAAATCATTCAAGCAGTGTCTCCTTATCTGCCAAGGATTTGTGGATAGTTCAATACTAGTGTCTGTGTCCATGTTCACATTCTGTGCTTGTTTACGTGGAGGAGGACTGTGTGTTTGGGTTTTATGGGACTGTCTGGTTTCCTCTAAGACTCAGGAATTGAGTTTATAATTGCTGTAATTGTCTCATTAATCCTGCTGCTATTTGAGGTGATACCAAAACCCCCATTTTCTTCTTCAAATAGCTGGGGTCTTTTTACTCTCTCAGATTTTAGGCTATTCTAAACAGTCAGAGATGACATAGAGTTATCATTTTTATTTACTCATCCAGCAATTACTGTAGATATAAATGCAATATCTAGTTATTTTCTAGGATTTTTTCATTTCAGAATGGATCACATAACCACTAATGTTTGTCCAGTCACAATTATCTATGCATTGTACTGTATAAAACATTTAAAAAACGTTCCTTAAAACATTTTTTCGAAGCGCGACACTTTTGGCTGATTTTGATTGCTTTACCAAATATAACTGTTGTATGGTACAATATTATTATTTCCACAGAAATATGAGAAATTGTCACTCAAAGTTCAAAATTCATTGGTCAAGATTAAAATCGTAATTTATGAATTTAGAAATTAACCAATGATCTGAAGAAATAAGCAATGGGATACATTCCTGTGGAAGCAACAAAATGAGGAACAGGGAGAAATGAAGAAAGTAAGGAATTAGCAAGATAACCAAGAAAAGAAATTAGATAATACATTTGAGAAAGAAACAGACAGCTAGAAAAAAGGAAAAAAAAAAGTATAGGAAAGAAAGATGTAATAAAGAATGGAGAAGAAACCTCGGAAAAGTTGCAAGAAAGGAATTACTAAAGGACAGAGTCAGAAACTAAGCAGGTAAATAAGAAGGGACGAAACTTAAGCTGCTTTCCCACTGAAGTTAGCAGGTTAACATGGCGTTTTCAAACACCGCTAACAATCAGCATTTGGCTCCTTTCCTATTTGGAAAAAAGCTGGATCTGACTCCTGCTGGCAAGCTGCATTTTCCCTTTCCTACCGTTTGTCTGATGGCGCCATCACGCTAGCTTTGCATTGATGATATAATTTGTGCGATATGAATCAGGAAAGTAAACAATGAAGTATCCCTCCTTTGTAGCGCAATTGTTGGAAAAAGCATGCTTAACTGCCCTCTACAGTGAGAATGTGCTATATACAGTATGTATATAGCTGTCCTTCCAGTTTCTAACTGGATTTAAAGCAAATAAATTACCAAAAGTACAAAGTTTTTACATGTTGTTCAGTGGGGGTTAAATATTATGCTGTAATTTTGCTGCTAGATAAATAGATGCTTGGTAAATTGAGACAAAATAGATACTTTAGTCTATAACCTGATTGGATTCCACTGAGACACTGATGGGGTTACAACTAGGGATGCACGATATTGGGATTTTGGCTGATATCCGATATGCCGATATTTTAAAACTCATGTAGCCGATAACCGATATCGATACCGATGTTAAAGCTGGACAAAAATAAGTAGTCATTGAAAATAGCAGTTTTGTTATCCATTTCTGACACTTTGAAAAATAATATACTCAAATATATTTTCATATGCTGTTATCAAATTGATTTTTAAAAACGCGGTATCGATCTATTTTACTTTCAAAATTTCGTGAAATTTCATCGTTCTGTTACAAACTCTCGTGATATTTTACAAATTCTTGTGAGATTTTGTTAGTAAAATAGATCGATACCGCGTCAATATATCAACATATAAAAATATGGCAACATTTCCTGAATTTTCGGGGGATTTCGTAGCATAACGATGACATATAGCAATATTTCATTAGTAAAAGAGATTGATATGGTGTTTTTAAATGGCAATATATCAGCATATGAAGATATTGTGATATTTTAATGTATCAATATTTTTCCCTCGTCTTTAGAAGTTTTTGAGGAAGAAGAAGAAGTAGTATTTTATTTTTATTTTTTAGACTTTAGAAACTCAGAAGCTGATCAAATATCGGGTTAAATATCGGTGGGGTGGCAGATGTCCAATATTCAGTTTTAAGGCCGATACCGATAGGGGGACGATTATATCGTGCATCCCTAGTTACAACAGTTGTAAAGCTGTCAGCTAGATATGGAGTTATGGCCGGGCATACAGTGTATGATATTTTTAATCGTCAGACACAGATACAGCTCAAACTGTACGATGAAATCGCAGGCTTTGAAAGTTCACAGCTAACAATGCCTGCTCACACTGCAAGTCCAAAAACCACACGTCAGACTCGACGCAGAGAGATGGTGCTGCGTGGGACTCGCCAGTCTGGAAGAAGAACTTCCTTGTTTGCACATACACAATGCACGAGCTTCTGGTAAATCAGCTCGCAGCTCTGCTTCAACAGCAGGATTTGCTCACCAACACATTATGAGAGCCGAATGATTTTAAAACATGTTTGATTTTCTCCCAACTTACGACTCCGGATCGGGAGGTGGTCACAAGAGGCTGATCGCCCCTCATTACCCCCTGTATACTACATAACGCACGATGAGGCTGAAACTCGGTCCGATCAAAAAAATTTTTGCACGACTGGAGAATCAGCCTGAAAAGTGCAAAAAAGCAGTTTTTGGGCATTTTTTGAATTGTGTTTGCTTTTCTGATTCCACTGCTTATACTTTTTTATAAGTGTTTGTAGTAGTTTATTAACATTTACTTCTATGGATGTGTTTAAGTTTTACTATGTTTATATTTTGGTATGATTATATGGTATGTACAGCAAAGGAGATTAAACAGTTAAATTCCTCTCCTGGAACTGGAGTCAATGGTTCGGTTGGAATAACTTTAGAGATGACTGAAGTTGACGCGTGTCAAACGGAGGTGGAAAGTGATATTTTCAAAATAAAAGTTTTCCTACGTAAGATACTTTGCTAATAGATGTTAAAAAGAGAAACTCTACTGACCAATAAAGTCACTGAACCACACGGAATGTAAAGAACAGCCGCATGTGACTGGGAAAAGGCGTATAACTCTGCTGAAATTATAGCCAGTTCTTCTGAATTTCTAGAATTGGCTGCATGTTGATGAAAAAATAAGGAATAAAACAGCAAATATGTGTATCTTATTGACAGACCTGTCAATGATTCCACACATGTCAATCTGCAGGTTGCTGTAATTTCCCAGGTGCTTCTGTTGCACTGCGATCAGGTCCATAATTCTGTTGTCCAGACTGAATAAACGCATGCAGCCCTGGAATGCTGTAACGGGGTTTCTGCATCCATGAATGTCTCCAGAAGGACATCCTGAGGAGAAGAAAGGTTTTACTTTTTAATGTAATTCTTTGTAAGTTTAAACTGCTGGTTAGCTTGCGATTCTGCTCTTACCACCAAAGAAGAGGTGACTTTCTACTGTGAGAGGAAATGACAGGCTGGCTTGAGCACTACCTCCTTCATCTTTATCCACAGAGACAGTCAGACGGCTTTGTCTGGAGTTCAGCTCCACTGAATGCCATTGGCCATCACTGAGTGCAGAACCTTAAAGACAAGTTGCCATTACAAAAAAACAAAAACATTCTGCATCCTATTTCAAACTTATGCAGTAAAGTAATATTGAACAATTCCGTATGAGGCATCAAGACCATCAAAGAATCATGTCTTTCTTACAATTAAAAAAACATTTGAAGGAACACGTATGCATATTGAGTCGAGGAACAGCAGGTATCCTGTGTGATTGACTTGTTCCAAATACATGCAGAGCTTTGTCAGCCTCTAGTATCTGTTTTTTTCTTAGAAGCACATCAATATCTCATTAAGTCCTTTCCCGTTCTTTTTCCCGGTGTGCTCAACAACATAATTTTGACATCTTGGGGTGTTGTACACAAGGTCTCATTTTACAGAACAAACTACATGTCTAGTCTGATATTTATTCGTGAAGGTAATGCCATCACCAATAGGCTAAAATTAAATACGAATCCTTTGCAATCATCATTGATTTTCAGTAAATATAAATAAGAATACCTTTGCAGATATTTGGGCCTGAAGCTGCTCAGTAAGAACTTACTTAAAGCACTTTATTAGTAGTGGCTCTCAGAGGTTTTTTTCATTATATAATTAGTATCATATTGTAAAAGATACAGGGTACATGTTTGTTTATATTTGGACATGTTAAGAATATTTTTATTGATGTTTATATTAGAGTTTAACAGATCCATACATCCTCAAGAAAAATAAGCCCAAGAGAAAGTTGCCATTTTATTCTTAATTTTTAACATAAAATAATTATAGTAAAATTAATTACAATTAAAAGGAACTAATATCAATTAAGAGAAAACTTATATCATATAGTGTAACCAAAGTTGACAACTGACAGTTTAAGCTTTTCTTTCTGCTTATTTCTTACACTTTACCAAAGTTTTTGCTTCCAACTTCAGCTTATTTCAGTATTAATTTTCTGTCTATATTTTACATTACTTTTATACACTTAAATCAAGTGGCAGTCTGCGGGAGTGGGGCTTGAATTCAGAACCTCTAGGACCCAAGCGCAATGCCCCTAACCACTAGGCCGCCACTCCCCTAATATCACCTGCAGGTTGCAGTAATGCAAAAGATAAAGCTTTAACTGATAAAAACCAACATCTGAAAAAATAGAAAAGTGTTGGGGCACCCATAGACACCAGCTGAGACATAATATAAGAGTAGACCCCGCATTGCCTGCTTTCGCCCAGGGGCGCTGACGTGATCGGGTGGCGCCATCTTGGGACGGTCGACAGCTCAGCACAGTGTAATGTGTTGAGCAGGCACAGAATCAATTTTAATCAACTTTAACTTGCTGAATATTGAACTTGTTGGGATCTGGGGATGTACCACCTTCCTCCAGCTTAACCTGCCTTCCAGCCCTGGTGAGCCAAACCTGAAGATTCCTATTTGGATTTCCCCTGCTGTTCCCTGTGAAGAGCTGGAAACTCAGATCAAGGTCTGCCATTCAAAGTCAGAAGCTAGACGCTGCAGCTGCTTTTGTACTCTGCTGAACCAACAGTCTCTGGACCCAACGGTTCCCTCTCTCATAAGAGAAGCCTGGAGCCCGTCAAGGTAGAATCAGAATTATCAAAAAGGCCTCTTTAATCATCTGTCTGCCCAGCTAATCAAACTATCATCTCTGCAGACTTCAGTGAACCAAACCCGAAACCTGTTCCAGATCCAGTTCATGTTTTTTTTGTCAACATCTTAAATAAACTCTGTCTTTTACCCAGCCTCTGTTGTGTTCTGCATGTGGGTTTGATATAAAACCAATCATGACAGAACACTGCGGCCAAACACAAAGCCCAGCAGATCACCTCCGGAGGAGGCTTGAGGAACAGGACGCTCAGATCCTTGGACATGCGCATACCCTCCGTGAGTTACACACTAAAGTTGAACATCAGAACCAAATGCTACAAACGTTTGCCAGCTACATGGGAAATGCTAATGCCACGCCAGCAGTACGTCCTGTTCCGGATCTACTTCCGCCTCTAAGGTCACCGGCAGTGACGTCATTTCCTGAGTTCCGTCCAAGTCCGCCTGAAAGATTTTCAGGTAACCAAAAGGATTGTAAGGGATTTTTGTTTCAATGTCGTTTACTTTTTGAGCACTCTCCCGGCAGTTTTCCGAATGATAGGAAAAAAATATCCTTCATTCTCTCACAACTCACTGGACGAGCTCTTGAATGGGCGGAGGCAAGGTTCTCTTCAGAGTCCAGTTTCTCTTGTACTTTTTCCGAGTTCATATCTGAGTTTTCCCAAGTATTTAACCACGACTCAGATAAAACAATTGATTCCCGAGCCCTGCTAAATTTAAAACAGGGAAATTCTACAGTGGCTGAGTTCTCCATTGACTTCCGGGTTAAAGCTGCAGCTTCAGGTTGGAACGAATGTGCACTTAAGAGCGCTTATTTTAAGGCTTTAAATGACAACATCAAAGACGAACTAGCCCCAATCGACGAACCAGCTAGTTTGGAGGACTTAATCTGTTTAACCATCAGACTGGATAACAGACTCCGAACTAGAAATAACTCTAGACAAAGAAGTCTAAATTTTTCTGTGTCAGCTCCTGCATTTAACAATGCTTCTGTTTTTTCTGGACCCGCAGAACCCAGTTCCAAGCCAAAGTCTAAAAACCAGACTCTTTCTGTGCCTGTCCAAGTCTCTCACTCAGATGGAGCGGAGGTCGAACCCATGCAGATTGGACACACAAGGCTATCCCCTGAGGAAAGACAACGAAGATTTAGAGGCAATCTGTGTCTGTACTGTGGTGAGACTGGCCATTTCATCGCTTCATGTCCGGCTAAGTCAAAAGCCAGGGCCCGTCAGAGGAATTGAGGAGTCTGACGGGCCATCTGAAAACTGAAAAAACTCCTCATCCAATGTTGCCTGCTACTTTTTTTCTCCAACCAGAATCTCACCTTGTCGGCTTTCATTGACTCTGGGTGTGAAAGAAATCTCATTGATTCAGATCTGGTCCAGCAATTAAATATTGAGACTGTCCCTTTATCTAAGCCTCTCAGAGTATCTGCTATTGATGGAAAGAAGCTTCATCAAGTCACTCATCAGACACAACCTCTAGAACTTTTAATCTCTAGAAACCATCGTGAAACATTAACGTTTTTTGTCTTTCCTTCTGCATGCTCCCCTCTGGTGCTGGGATTAGAGTGGCTGGAACGTCATAACCCCCATATCAACTGGGCTGAACGCCACATTGAGTCTTGGTCCACTTCCTGTCACGAGTCATGCCTTCGTTCTGCGGCTCCTGCTATTCAGTCCCCTAGAGGTAGGGGGGAGATGGACTCTCCTGACCTTACTTCTGTTCCTCCCGAGTATCATGATCTGGCACCAGTCTTCAGTAAGGTCAGTGCGACGTCTTTTCCACCTCACAGACCATATGACTGCGCCACAGATTTATTACCAGGAGCCCCCCTTCCCAGCAGTAGACTATACAACATCTCCAAACCTGAACGCGAGACCATGGAAAAATATATCAATGAGTCTCTAGCTGCTGGAATTATTCGTCCATCTTCATCTCCTCTTGGTGCTGGTTTCTTTTTTGTGGGTAAAAAAGATGGTTCCCTACGACCCTGTATAGATTACAGAGGCTTAAATCAGATAACCGTCAAAAATAAGTACCCCCTACCATTACTGGCATCAGCGTTTGAACCTGTTCAGGGTGCAACAGTGTTCACTAAACTCGATTTGAGAAACGCATATCACCTCCTTAGAATAAGAGAAGGAGACGAATGGAAGACAGCCTTTAAGACCCGATTAGGCCAATTTGAGTATTTGGTCATGCCTTTTGGTCTCACAAACGCTCCTGCTTGCTTCCAAGCTCTAGTCAACAACGTCCTCAGAGATTTTTTGAACGTATTCGTTTTTGTGTACATCGATGATATTTTGATCTACTCCAAGAACCTCTCAGACCACAAGAAACATGTTCATCTAGTTCTTCAGAGACTTTTGGAAAACAAACTCTTTGTGAAAGCAGAAAAATGTGAATTTGACCAACCATCTGTCACTTTTTTAGGGTTTGTGGGGGGCGGGCAGGTGAAGCCATCCGAAGACAAGATAAAGGCAGTTCTGGACTGGCCGACTCCTGAAAACCGCAAACAGCTTCAGAGATTTCTTGGGTTTGCAAACTTCTACAGACGCTTCATAAGAAACTATAGTCAAACAGCTCTACCTCTCACAACTCTGACTTCTGTGAAGAAGACCTTTCAATGGACACTTGAAGCCCAAAACACTTTTGATAAATTAAAAAACCTGTTTTCCAGAGCACCCATCCTTATCCAGCCAGATCCCTCTAAGCAGTTTATCTTAGAGGTGGACGCATCTGATTCCGGTGTTGGAGCTGTTTTATCTTAGCAATCTGACTCAGACCAAAAAACACCCCTGTGCCTTTTTTTCACGTAGACTCTCCCCAGCGGAGCAAAATTATGATGTTGGAGACCGAGAACTTCTTGCCATTAAACTCGCCCTGGAGGAATGGAGACACTGGCTCGAGCATCCAGTATTGGTTTGGACAGACCACAAAAACCTGGCTTATCTCCAATCGGCAAAACGATCCAACCCACGTCACTCTAGATGGTCATTATTCTTTTCCCGTTTCAACCTCATTATTTCTTACAGACCTGGTTCCAAGAACGTCAAGCCCGATTCTCTCTCTCGTCTGTACTCCACTGATTCTCCTGAGACACCTGAGCCTGTTCTTCCTGCCTCCTGTACTGTTGGAGTCGTTTCCTGGGAGATCACTGATCTCATCAACTCTGCCCTAGCCTCTGAACCTGACCCAGGTAACGGCCCTCCAAATAAAACTTATGTTCCATCTTCTGTCAGATCGCGACTGATCAGGTGGATGCATGCAGCTAAATTTTCCGCCCATCCTGGAGTGAGCAGAACCATTGCCCTCATTACAAGACGTTAAGGAGTACGTTTTGGCATATCCCATCTGCGCCAGAAACAAGACCTCTCATCAACCACCTTCTGGCGTGCTGCATCCTCTACCTGTTCCAACCCGTCCTTGGTCACATATCTCCGCAGATTTTGTCACAGGTCTCCCGATTTCCAGAGGTATGTCCACCATTTTAACCATCGTCGACCGTTTTTCCAAGGGCTGTCACTTAATTCCCCTCAGGAAACTTCCCACGGCTTTCCAGACGGCCCACCTTCTCGTGAAGCATGTTTTCCGACTCCATGGTATTCCACAAGAAATCCTCTCTGACCGCGGTCCTCAGTTCATCTCACAGGTCTGGAAAGCTTTCTGTTCTGCGTTAAACTGTAAGTCCTCCCTCACCTCTGGTTATCACCCACAGTCTAACGGGCAGACAGAGAGGATGAATCAACAACTAGAGTCCACTCTCCGCTGCCTAACATCTAACAACCCTACTGACTGGAGTCAGTTTCTGACCTGGATCGAATACGCCCATAACTCTTTAAGATCTGCTTCTACTGGTTTATCCCCGTTCCAGGTTTCCATCGGTTATCAGCCTCCACTCTTCCCTGCAGACGAGAGATAGATATCAGTCAGATCAGTCCATCACCACATCCGCCGTTGTCAGCGTATCTGGAAGGACACCATCACCACCCTCAACCGCTCATCTGCCTCCACTAAACGCTTCGCTGACTCTAAAAGACGTCCTGCCCCTGACTATACCGTAGGCCAAGAGGTATGGTTATCAACACGTGACATTCCCCTCAAAGCCATATCTAAGAAGCTGTCACCCCGGTTCATCGGCCCATATAAGATAGCTCAGATAATCAACCCCTCTGCTGTCCGCCTGCACCTGCCACCGAATCTTCGTATCCATCCCACGTTCCATGTCTCCCAAGTCAAACCTGTCATTTCTAGCTCCTTGTGCCCACCATCCGACTCCCCTCCACCCGCCCTGGACGTCGATGGTCATCCGGCCTTCACTGTTCGCCGGATCGTGGTTGGCAGTACCTTGTTGATTGGGAGGGCTATGGTCCGGAGGACCGCACATGGGTTCCTGGTTCATACATCCTCGATCCGTCCCTGATCGAGGAATATGAGAGCTCCCTCCCGTCGACATCCTCGGGACCGCCAAGAGGCGGTCGTTGAGAGGGGGGTACTGTTGGGATCTGGGGATGTACCACCTTCCTCCAGCAGAGTGCGCCGTGGGTCTCCTGGGCTGGAGCCCTCCAGCACACCTGAGACGCATCTACTCATCAGGAGACCTTCCCTTTATAAGCAGCTGCCAGACCTTCCTTCAACGCCGCAGTGTTGACTTTAGTTTGGTTAGCAACCTGAGCCTCTGTTACCTGAAAGAATCTAAGTTGTCTCTAAGTGAGAAAACTGGTTCTAACCTTCCTCTGTCTTTGCTCACAGGAAACCTGTCTCAAGCCTGTAGCTCTGGGTGAGCTTAACCTGCCTTCCAGCCCTGGTGAGCCAAACCTGAAGATTCCTATTTGGATTTCCCCTGCTGCTCCCTGTGAAGAGCTGGAAACTCAGATCAAGGTCTGCCATTCAAAGTCAGAAGCTAGACACTGCAGCTGCTTGTGTACTCAGCTGAACCAACAGTCTCTGGACCCAACGGTTCCCTCTCTCACAAGAGAAGCCTGGACCCCGTCAAGGTAGAATCAGAAATATCTAAAAGGACTCTTTAATCATCTGCCTGCCCAGCTAATCAAACTATCATCTCTGCAGACTTCAGTGAACCCATCCCGGACCTGTTCCAGATCCAGTTCATGTTTTTTGTGTCAACATCTTAAATAAACTCTGTTAAACTTTTACCCAGCCTCTGTTGTGTTCTGCATGTGGGTTTGATATAAAACCAATCATGACAGAACTACTTTTCAAGTTTTTTTTTGTTATGAAAACAAATATTTCAGTACATTTGAATGATAGAATATTTTTATTATTATATGCAAACACATTTATACAGGTATGCACTAATATATATACACATCTTTCGCACTCTCGTGTGCATGTGTGATCATCTGCTGCATGTGTGGAGTGGAAAGAGAAGCCAGTGTGATGTTTTCCAAAGGTTTGAACTTCATTTTTTGCAGTGGTGTTTCATTTGTTTCATTATTTTTACTGGTGCTTTAGTAGAGTCTTTTCCCTTTCATGTAGACACGGTATTAAATTTTTTTTAATCTATATTAAAAAAAAAACTAATAATAACAGATGATGCCGACGTCAACAGCAATTGTTGGGCACCTCTGCATATATACAATTTCAAATAGGAAAACTATCCATCCATCCATCCATCCATCCATCCATCCATCCATCCATCCATTCCGTTTATTTATATAGCGCCAATTCACAACATATGTTATCTCAAGGCACTTTTCAGTTCTCCCAATCATCCAGTCAAATTGATTCAAAGTTTCTATCTAAGGAAAACCAGTCAATTGCATTGACTGATTCACTGAAATGCAATCCCTCACACTAAGCATGCTTTCAGCGACAGTGGAGAGGAAAAACTCCCTTAAACAGGAAGAATCTTCCAGCAGAACCAGGTTCAGTGTGAGCGGCCATCTGCTGAGACCGACTGGGGTTCAAAGAGAAAGAAGCAGAGATACAAAAAGCAAGTGCAAAAGGCGGCCCCTACCAGGAAACACACAGCCAGACAGACGAGCTCCGAGCCAACTTCCATGTCAAAGCATGAAGAGAGCACATCCAGATAGTCACAGTCAGAGAAACAGGACTACACTGGAAAACAGGCCGATCTCCAACATCTATAAACAAAGGTGTTGATGGGAGCAGCACAGCTGATATTTCTCTCCAGGATGGATTCACAACCAAACAGGAACAGACGAGGCTAAGCTACTATGAGAAAAAGCAGAGAGAGCATTACGTTAGAGATTGAACTAACAGATTCTGCAGAGTGGGAGAATAGAGATAGAATGAAGCAGAATCATGAAATGGGGGTCCCCATGTCCTCCAGAAGTCTAAGCTTATAGCAGCATAACTATAGAGATAGCTCATGATAACCTGAGCCACTCTAAATATAAGCATTATCAAAAAGGAAAGTTTTAAGCCTAGTCTTAAAAGTAAACAGGGTGTCAGCCTCACATACTAAAACTGGTAGTTGGTTCCACAGGAGAGGAGCCTGATAACCAAAATATCTGCCTCCTATTCTACTTTTAGAAATTCTAGGAACCACTAGTAAACCTGCAGATTGAGAGCAAAGTGATCTGTTACAATCAGATCTCTGATATAAGTCGGAGTTTGGCCATTTAAGGCTTTATATGTGAGAAGGAGGATTTTAAATTTTATTCTGGATTTAACAGGAAGCCAATGAAGAGAAGCCAGGATAGGAGATATATGATCTCTCTTGTTAATTTTCATCAGAACTCTGGCTGCAGCATTTTGGATCAGCTGAAGGCTTTTAACTACAGTTTGTGGACTTCCTGATAGTAAAGAATTACAATAATCCAGCCTTATAGTAACAAATGCATGCAATAGTTTCTCAGCATCACTCCTGGACAGGAGATTTCTCATTTTTGCAATATTCCACAGATGAAAAAAGGACATTCTATAAACCTCTTTGATATGGGATTTAAATGACAGGTCCTGTTAAAAAACATCACCAAGATTTTTTACCTTTTATCTGAAATCAGTTTAATCCCATCCAAATGAAGTGACTGACTAATCAGCTTCTTTTTCAAAGACTCTGTTCCAAAGACTATAACTTCTGTTTTGTCTGCATTCAGAAGGAGAAAGTTAAGAGTCATCCAGGTTATTATTTCTTCAAGACATGCCTGTAAGCTATGTAATGGGTTAGCTTCATCTGGATTTATAGACAGATATAGCTAGGTATCATCGGCATAACAGTGGAAATGAATCCCATGCTGTCTAATAACTCTACCGATTGGGAGCATGTATAAAGTAAAGAGAATTGGTCCTAGCACGGATCCCTGTGGTTCTCCACAGGTAACCTTTGAGCATGAGGAAGATTTGTCATTAACTTGAACAAACTGAAATCAATCAGATAGATAAGATTTAAACCAGTCTAGTGCTGTACCTTTAAATCCAACAAAATATTCAAGTCTTTCTAAAAGAATATTATGATCAACTGCATCAAATGCAGCACTGAGATCTAACAGGACAAGCACAGATACAAGTCCATTATCTGAGGCCATGAAAATATCATTGGCAACCTTCACCAGAGCTCTTTCAGTGCTATGATGAGCTCTAAAGCCAGACTGTAAACAACCATAGCAAACATCGCGGGCTAACAACCGAGAAAATAAGTATTAGAAGTAAATATTTGCAAGATGCTAAGCATTAGCTATTACCAGCTAACCTTTCTGATGTCATCAACCGGATGTTATGGGCAATTTTCTCATCATGGAATATTTTTATTACTAATATGCTGGATTACTTTTAATCTATGGAGCCTTATGGGCAAATGGAGTATAAACAATTCAAGATTGGATTTATAAAACAGCTTCTGGATGCCTTCAAAGGTATGTAATTTTGGCTGCTTTGTTTGTTTACATTTTGTAATGCTACTATATCTGTGTAAATTGTTCCTTTTGTAATCGCTGTGTCCATATAATAAACTTAATGGTTGAATTGTGGAGAATCTAAGCTTTCCAATGATGTCTAACATGTCTATATTGGTAAAAAATGTACCCATGGAATTTTATGCATTCCGAGTTATTACCCCACTTAACATCCACCAGGTCGCCAGCGAGGTTAAAGAGACTATTCAATAAATGGTAAATGGTAAATGGCATGCACTTATATAGCACCTTTTTTCAAGTCAGGAGACTTGACCAAAGCCCTTTACACTACATTCATTCACCCATTCACGCACACACTCAGACACTGATGGTGGCAAGCTACATTGTAGCCAGAGCTGCCCTGGGGCTCACTGACAGACCACCAAACCACATTTGTTGTTATTTGTTCTTTTTTTTTTTTCTCAAATGACGTCAAGAGAGTTAAGGCAGGTTCAGGGTTCCATGAGTCCAACAGAGAGTTAAGACAGAACGTTCGGATGGGAACAAGCAAGTTCTTTAGATGAGAGACAGAACAAGGCATGGTATCAGGAAACCTACGGCACTTTAAAACTCGTTCTCTCCACTGAGCCAAGAACAGGAATAGGGCATGCTCAGTGGATAAGAGACCAGACATGATCAGGAACACTACGATGACATTAAAAATCTTCTCTCTTCACTGACGTCAACAACCAGGACATAAACAAAAACACGAGCTATGAACTCAAAGTCAAACTAGAAACAAAGTCATCTCAACAACAACGTCAATGATCTGGCCTCCGATAGCTGTGCTGAGCCGTATAGGAAGCAACAGGAGCAGGTGGCAAGATGAGACCTAATTGGTAACCGGGCAGAGATAGGCAGGGGAGTGAAATGAGCAACCAGGTCAGCTATCAGGGTAGTGATAATGACATGTCTAGAAATGAACCAATCAAGGAGGTTTTAAAACCCTGTGGGCGAGCCAGAGCCCCTGGAGAGAACCCACAGATGCACATTTATAGCACGCCAACATCACAGAGAAACACAGCAGGTGAGCTTTGAACCCTGCAGTGCAGTGATGCGGCAGTGTTGATAACTATGCACAATCTTTTTTAAAGAATAAACTAGTGTGATTTATTCACACATATCCCAACAAAGTGGGCTTATACACACAAAATCCCCCATCCCCCAATCATCCGTCATTAAATATAATCTTGTAATATCTTAACACTTCAGTTGCACTCAACTTCCCTTCCAACATCTCTACAGATTGTTCCTCAAGGGTTGATTCTGCTTTAGGGGGTGTCCTCATCTCTGGGTCAGAGGAGGTTTTACATTCAGGTTCGGCTGTCCTCATCTCTGGGTCAGAGGAGGTTTTACATTCAAGTTCGGCTGTCCTCATCTCTGGGTCAGAGGAGGTTTTACATCCAAGTTCGGCTGTCCTCATCTCTGGGTCAGAGGAGGTTTTACATTCAAGTTTGGGCAGCTCTGAAACCTCTTCATTCTGTGGCTCATTGTCTTGTTTGTCTCGTAAGTCGGTTTGCTCGTTTGTCATACCTGCCGTTGACTGTAAGCAGTCGATGAACGTCTGGTCTTTTATAAAATAGGGTTCAAAATAATCCACATCTTTCTTCATGTCCTTGAGTTTCTTCATGATGGAAGTTATTTGTTTTTCAATCTTGCGTTGCTTTGTTTTTCCCAAATGGGCGAACCCTGTGGACATCCAAGTTTCCAAGTTTTGATTTTTTTCCTGAATCTTTTCTATCAAACTTTCTTCAGTTTTCTCCAACTCCACAAGCAATTCTCGAGTCTCTCGGTAACTCTTATCCATTTCAGTTTGAAATGACAGTTTTTTTGTCAAGTTCTCAACCATTTCCATCAAGCTCTTGTTTTTTTTCTTTAAGATTGCCTCCTGCTGTTTTGCCATTTCGAACTGAAGCATCATACAAGTGATGTCGGATAACTGTTCTTCCGCTGTTTTTGCATGATGCATAAGTTCAGCATTTCTCCGACGTAAAGCTTCTACTTTTTCATCTTCCAGATGTTGTTTCTTCTGGAATGCCGCCTGGGCTTTGAGCTCCTGTTTAAGATCCTGGACTCTTTTTTCCAACTTTTTGCTCAACTTTACCTCAGTTTTAATGCAGTTTTTCACATTGGAAGTAGAGTTTATTTCAGGAAAATCCCTTTCAAGTTGCTCGTTTAGTCCACAGAGGTGTTGGACGTTTCTCTTATTCAACTCGCGCAATACTTTAAGGTGATCCATATTAACATACTTTTCCCGGCAAGGCATTGTGTGATTATAACAGTTTAAATCCAAACGAGCTTTGAGGAGCAATGTTAGACTGCTTACTGCTGGGAGTCTCAGCTGAAATGCTGCTATTCCATGTCACCCAGTGAAATCAACAGCCTTTGACTCCGCCCACATTCCATGATGTCAGTGATGATGTCACAAGGCTTTGATGCTCCAGCAGGGTTCATTGGCTTGTTACTATGGAATTCCGTTTATAAAGTTAAGAAGTCAAAAATTAGGAGCAAAGTTTCTGGTTATTTAGCGTGTTTTAAGAGGAAAATAAGGGGTTTATTTTTTTTCCCCAAGTCATTTTTTCACTATGTCATTCATTCATTTATAAAAAGCTTACTTTAAAAATTAAATATTTAGTTTGCAAATTAAATATTTAGTATGTTAGATAAACATTTGGTTCCCAGCTAAATATTTAGTTTTTCAAATAGATATTTATCTTCATAATAAATATTTTGTTTGCAAATAAAATATTTAGTTTGTTAAATATTTAGCTTCAAACTAAATATATAATTTTAAAATAAATATTTAGCTCCAAATTAAATATTTATGTTGTTAAATAAATATTTCGCCTCAAACTACATTTTCAGTTTACAAACTAAATATTTAGTTTGCAAATTAAATATTTAGTTTGTTAAATAGATATTTAGCTTCAAATTAAATATTTAGTTTTTTAAATAAATATGTAGTTTTTAAATAAATATTTAGCTCCAAACCAAATATATAGTTAGCTTAAACTAATATTTAGTTTTTTGAAATAAACATTTAGCTCCAAATTAAATATTTATTTAACAAACTAAATATTGAGCTAGCACCTAGCTAGCTCAATATTTAGCTAGCCTTTTTGGAATTATGTTTTTTTTTTTTTTTTATTAGTAACTTGGGATTTTCTTTGCCATAGGAGTGGTATAGAGACTCACAGGCTTTTACTTTGGTAGTCACTTCCGCGTTGCAGCAAGTGAATTTGCAAATTTACTAAATATTTAGCTACCACCAAGCTAGCTAAATATTTAGCTATATTTAGCTAGGTTGTTACTCTTGGGTTAAGCAGTCAAAACTTAGAAGTAATATTTATGGTTATTTAGTGTAGCTAGGTTTGTGCTAGCTAAATATTTAGTTTAAATAATTATTTAATTTGGAGCTAAGTATTTATTGAAGAGACTAAATGTTTAATTTGAAAACTAAATATTTAGCTCCAAACTATTTAATGTACAAACATGAAACTTCATATGGAACATCTTCAGACTCTTCTAGCATTCATATTAAAGGAATTTTGCCACCAGCTGGGTTGTATCTGTTATAGCATTATTCTTTTGGTTTTCTGTCCTGTCCTCTCAGACCATACATGCTATGACATGGACATGAGTTTGCACTACGTTTCTGGAATGAACAGGATTAAAAGTGCCTTAGGCAGAGCTGTAACACTGACATGATGAACAGAGCCAATTGTAATATGGGGATTTGTTTGCAAACTTACTTGAATAAGAAATGTTGGATTTAACTGGAAAAGTTATGTCAGAGGTCCTGATATTTTTAGAGGATCTAATTTTAAAAGCTCCCTAAAAAAGGCTGTGAAACAGATTATTCTCAGCAGATAAGAATACATCCTCATTGTGAAGTCAATCTTAAATATCGGTACTTATTTTCAATAATAAAAAAATGTAAAATAAGTAGAATCCAATTGGAAAATCAAAGGCCAATCGTATTTATTTCATTCCTAGAAAACCCTAGAAAATCTACCATAAATGGCATTTTAATCAGAATTAGAATGTCTTTATAATACCTTTTATCTGAAATCAGTTTAATCCCATCCAAATGAAGTGACTGACTAATCAGCTTCTTTTTCAAAGACTCTGTTCCAAAGACTATAACTTCTGTTTTGTCTGCATTCAGAAGGAGAAAGTTAAGAGTCATCCAGGTTATTATTTCTTCAAGACATGCCTGTAAGCTATGTAATGGGTTAGCTTCATCTGGATTTATAGACAGATATAGCTAGGTATCATCGGCATAACAGTGGAAATGAATCCCATGCTGTCTAATAACTCTACCGATTGGGAGCATGTATAAAGTAAAGAGAATTGGTCCTAGCACGGATCCCTGTGGTTCTCCACAGGTAACCTTTGAGCATGAGGAAGATTTGTCATTAACTTGAACAAACTGAAATCAATCAGATAGATAAGATTTAAACCAGTCTAGTGCTGTACCTTTAAATCCAACAAAATATTCAAGTCTTTCTAAAAGAATATTATGATCAACTGCATCAAATGCAGCACTGAGATCTAACAGGACAAGCACAGATACAAGTCCATTATCTGAGGCCATGAAAATATCATTGGCAACCTTCACCAGAGCTCTTTCAGTGCTATGATGAGCTCTAAAGCCAGACTGTAAACAACCATAGCAAACATCGCGGGCTAACAACCGAGAAAATAAGTATTAGAAGTAAATATTTGCAAGATGCTAAGCATTAGCTATTACCAGCTAACCTTTCTGATGTCATCAACCGGATGTTATGGGCAATTTTCTCATCATGGAATATTTTTATTACTAATATGCTGGATTACTTTTAATCTATGGAGCCTTATGGGCAAATGGAGTATAAACAATTCAAGATTGGATTTATAAAACAGCTTCTGGATGCCTTCAAAGGTATGTAATTTTGGCTGCTTTGTTTGTTTACATTTTGTAATGCTACTATATCTGTGTAAATTGTTCCTTTTGTAATCGCTGTGTCCATATAATGAACTTAATGGTTGAATTGTGGAGAATCTAAGCTTTCCAATGATGTCTAACATGTCTATATTGGTAAAAAATGTACCCATGGAATTTTATGCATTCCGAGTTATTACCCCACTTAACATCCACCAGGTCGCCAGCGAGGTTAAAGAGACTATTCAATAAATGGTAAATGGTAAATGGCATGCACTTATATAGCACCTTTTTTCAAGTCAGGAGACTTGACCAAAGCCCTTTACACTACATTCATTCACCCATTCACGCACACACTCAGACACTGATGGTGGCAAGCTACATTGTAGCCAGAGCTGCCCTGGGGCTCACTGACAGACCACCAAACCACATTTGTTGTTATTTGTTCTTTTTTTTTTTCTCAAATGACGTCAAGAGAGTTAAGGCAGGTTCAGGGTTCCATGAGTCCAACAGAGAGTTAAGACAGAACGTTCGGATGGGAACAAGCAAGTTCTTTAGATGAGAGACAGAACAAGGCATGGTATCAGGAAACCTACGGCACTTTAAAACTCGTTCTCTCCACTGAGCCAAGAACAGGAATAGGGCATGCTCAGTGGATAAGAGACCAGACATGATCAGGAACACTACGATGACATTAAAAATCTTCTCTCTTCACTGACGTCAACAACCAGGACATAAACAAAAACACGAGCTATGAACTCAAAGTCAAACTAGAAACAAAGTCATCTCAACAACAACGTCAATGATCTGGCCTCCGATAGCTGTGCTGAGCCGTATAGGAAGCAACAGGAGCAGGTGGCAAGATGAGACCTAATTGGTAACCGGGCAGAGATAGGCAGGGGAGTGAAATGAGCAACCAGGTCAGCTATCAGGGTAGTGATAATGACATGTCTAGAAATGAACCAATCAAGGAGGTTTTAAAACCCTGTGGGCGAGCCAGAGCCCCTGGAGAGAACCCACAGATGCACATTTATAGCACGCCAACATCACAGAGAAACACAGCAGGTGAGCTTTGAACCCTGCAGTGCAGTGATGCGGCAGTGTTGATAACTATGCACAATCTTTTTTAAAGAATAAACTAGTGTGATTTATTCACACATATCCCAACAAAGTGGGCTTATACACACAAAATCCCCCATCCCCCAATCATCCGTCATTAAATATAATCTTGTAATATCTTAACACTTCAGTTGCACTCAACTTCCCTTCCAACATCTCTACAGATTGTTCCTCAAGGGTTGATTCTGCTTTAGGGGGTGTCCTCATCTCTGGGTCAGAGGAGGTTTTACATTCAGGTTCGGCTGTCCTCATCTCTGGGTCAGAGGAGGTTTTACATTCAAGTTCGGCTGTCCTCATCTCTGGGTCAGAGGAGGTTTTACATTCAAGTTCGGCTGTCCTCATCTCTGGGTCAGAGGAGGTTTTACATTCAAGTTTGGGCAGCTCTGAAACCTCTTCATTCTGTGGCTCATTGTCTTGTTTGTCTCGTAAGTCGGTTTGCTCGTTTGTCATACCTGCCGTTGACTGTAAGCAGTCGATGAACGTCTGGTCTTTTATAAAATAGGGTTCAAAATAATCCACATCTTTCTTCATGTCCTTGAGTTTCTTCATGATGGAAGTTATTTGTTTTTCAATCTTGCGTTGCTTTGTTTTTCCCAAATGGGCGAACCCTGTGGACATCCAAGTTTCCAAGTTTTGATTTTTTTCCTGAATCTTTTCTATCAAACTTTCTTCAGTTTTCTCCAACTCCACAAGCAATTCTCGAGTCTCTCGGTAACTCTTATCCATTTCAGTTTGAAATGACAGTTTTTTTGTCAAGTTCTCAACCATTTCCATCAAGCTCTTGTTTTTTTTCTTTAAGATTGCCTCCTGCTGTTTTGCCATTTCGAACTGAAGCATCATACAAGTGATGTCGGATAACTGTTCTTCCGCTGTTTTTGCATGATGCATAAGTTCAGCATTTCTCCGACGTAAAGCTTCTACTTTTTCATCTTCCAGATGTTGTTTCTTCTGGAATGCCGCCTGGGCTTTGAGCTCCTGTTTAAGATCCTGGACTCTTTTTTCCAACTTTTTGCTCAACTTTACCTCAGTTTTAATGCAGTTTTTCACATTGGAAGTAGAGTTTATTTCAGGAAAATCCCTTTCAAGTTGCTCGTTTAGTCCACAGAGGTGTTGGACGTTTCTCTTATTCAACTCGCGCAATACTTTAAGGTGATCCATATTAACATACTTTTCCCGGCAAGGCATTGTGTGATTATAACAGTTTAAATCCAAACGAGCTTTGAGGAGCAATGTTAGACTGCTTACCGCTGGGAGTCTCAGCTGAAATGCTGCTATTCCATGTCACCCAGTGAAATCAACAGCCTTTGACTCCGCCCACATTCCATGATGTCAGTGATGATGTCACAAGGCTTTGATGCTCCAGCAGGGTTCATTGGCTTGTTACTATGGGATTCCGTTTATAAAGTTAAGAAGTCAAAAATTAGGAGCAAAGTTTCTGGTTATTTAGCGTGTTTTAAGAGGAAAATAAGGGGTTTATTTTTTTTCCCCAAGTCATTTTTTCACTATGTCATTCATTCATTTATAAAAAGCTTACTTTAAAAATTAAATATTTAGTTTGCAAATTAAATATTTAGTATGTTAGATAAACATTTGGTTCCCAGCTAAATATTTAGTTTTTCAAATAGATATTTATCTTCATAATAAATATTTTGTTTGCAAATAAAATATTTAGTTTGTTAAATATTTAGCTTCAAACTAAATATATAATTTTAAAATAAATATTTAGCTCCAAATTAAATATTTATGTTGTTAAATAAATATTTCGCCTCAAACTACATTTTCAGTTTACAAACTAAATATTTAGTTTGCAAATTAAATATTTAGTTTGTTAAATAGATATTTAGCTTCAAATTAAATATTTAGTTTTTTAAATAAATATGTAGTTTTTAAATAAATATTTAGCTCCAAACCAAATATATAGTTAGCTTAAACTAATATTTAGTTTTTTGAAATAAACATTTAGCTCCAAATTAAATATTTATTTAACAAACTAAATATTGAGCTAGCACCTAGCTAGCTCAATATTTAGCTAGCCTTTTTGGAATTATGTTTTTTTTTTTTTTTTAATTAGTAACTTGGGATTTTCTTTGCCATAGGAGTGGTATAGAGACTCACAGGCTTTTACTTTGGTAGTCACTTCCGCGTTGCAGCAAGTGAATTTGCAAATTTACTAAATATTTAGCTACCACCAAGCTAGCTAAATATTTAGCTATATTTAGCTAGGTTGTTACTCTTGGGTTAAGCAGTCAAAACTTAGAAGTAATATTTATGGTTATTTAGTGTAGCTAGGTTTGTGCTAGCTAAATATTTAGTTTAAATAATTATTTAATTTGGAGCTAAGTATTTATTGAAGAGACTAAATGTTTAATTTGAAAACTAAATATTTAGCTCCAAACTATTTAATGTACAAACATGAAACTTCATATGGAACATCTTCAGACTCTTCTAGCATTCATATTAAAGGAATTTTGCCACCAGCTGGGTTGTATCTGTTATAGCATTATTCTTTTGGTTTTCTGTCCTGTCCTCTCAGACCATACATGCTATGACATGGACATGAGTTTGCACTACGTTTCTGGAATGAACAGGATTAAAAGTGCCTTAGGCAGAGCTGTAACACTGACATGATGAACAGAGCCAATTGTAATATGGGGATTTGTTTGCAAACTTACTTGAATAAGAAATGTTGGATTTAACTGGAAAAGTTATGTCAGAGGTCCTGATATTTTTAGAGGATCTAATTTTAAAAGCTCCCTAAAAAAGGCTGTGAAACAGATTATTCTCAGCAGATAAGAATACATCCTCATTGTGAAGTCAATCTTAAATATCGGTACTTATTTTCAATAATAAAAAAATGTAAAATAAGTAGAATCCAATTGGAAAATCAAAGGCCAATCGTATTTATTTCATTCCTAGAAAACCATAGAAAATCTACCATAAATGGCATTTTAATCAGAATTAGAATGTCTTTATAATACTTTTGAATTGTCATCAATAAAAATAAAGGGAACATGTAACCAACACATTATAACTTAAATTAAATTAAACTTTGGTGAAATCAAACTGTCCACTGAGGAAGCAACAATGATTGACAATCAATTGCGCATGCTTTTATGCAAATGGAATAGACAACAGGTGGAAATTATTGGTAATTAACAAGACACACCCAATAAAAGAGTGATTCTGCACGTGGGGATCAGAGACTACTTCTCAGTACCTACACATTCTGGCTGACGTTTTGATAACTTTTGAATGTCATTGGTGCTTTCACACTCGTGGTAGCATGAGACAGACTCTACAACACACACCAGTGGCTCAGGTAGTGCAGCTCATCTAGGATGGTACATCAATGTGAGCTGTGGTAAGAAGGTTTGTTGTGTCTGTCAGCGTAGTGTTCAGAGGTTGGAGGCACTACAAGGAGACAGGCCAGTAGGAGGGCAACAACCAAGCAGCAGGAGACGTTACCTACACCTTGTGCAAGGAGGAGCAATGCCAGAGCCCTGCAAAATGACAGCCACAAATATGTATGTGTTTGCACAAGTGGTTAGAAAACTGACTCCAAGAGGATAGTATGAGGGCATCCACAGATGGGGGATGTGCTCACCACTTTGCAGGATGCTTGGAATTTGCCAGAGAACACCAGGATTGGCAATTCACCACTGGCACCCTGTGCTTTTCACAGATGAAAGCAGGTTCACACTGAGGACATACGACAGACGTGACAGAGTCTGGAGACACCATGGAGAGTGATCTGCTAGCTATGACATCCTTCAGCATGACCAGTTTGGCAGTGGGTCAGTAATGGTGTGGGGTGGCATTTTTTTGGAGAGCAACACAGCCCTCCTTGTGCTCCACCAAGGGTAGCATGACTGCCATCAACTTAGAGGAGACCTCAGACCCATTGTGAGACCATATGCTGCTGTTTGTCAACAGTTCCTGCCAGATGATGCCATTGAACACATCATGTCTTGATCCATCCACCAGTTTCACGTTGCACCACACACTGTCCAGGAGTTGGTGGATGCTTTAATCCAGGTCTGAGAGGAGATCCCTGCGGAGAGCATCATCAGCACCATGCCCATTAGTCGTAGGGAGGTCATACAGACACATGGAGGCCACACACAATACTGAGCCTCATTTAGACCCATATTGACCCAAACATTACATAAAAGTTGGATCAGCCTGTAGTGTCTTTTCCAATTTAATTGGGCGTGTGACTCCAAATCAAATCTTCTACTGGTTAAAACATTTGATTTCCATTGCTAATTTTAGTGTGATTTTGTGGTCAGCACATTCCACTTTGTACAAAAGAAAAAATGTTTAATTCAATATTGAATAAATTTTTCAGTGAGATTATTTCTTTAATTCATATCTAGGATGTGCTATTTGAATGTTTGCTTTATTTTTTGAGCAGTGTGTAATGTAAATATGCTGAGGCAACTTGAGAGATTAGATCACAATATATCATAAGATCCAGATGGACTGACCTTAACCATTAAACCTAACTCTAGCAACCGTTGTTCCTAGTCTGTATTATACAGAAGTCATAAATGCTGGGCCGCTGACTGGACCGGACTGGGCCCCAGCGACCAGACGGTTCGGTCACTCTGACCCCCGCTGGCTGTCTGTTTTGACTACGTGCCACACTGTAGTCAACCAAAATCCCGGACGATTTTCAAATTCCCCATGGACATTTATTTAGGTATGAAAAGTAGGACATGGTCACCCTACCATATCAACAATTTGATGTTTCAGTAAGTGAGTGCTTGTTCATTTTAGATTTTAAAATGGAAATATTTTTTTACTTAATAATTGGATGCATAAAAACTAGTGCTGTGCCGATGTCACTGTTTGGCCCCGATACCTGGCTTTGAAGTATGAACCAATACCGTTACCATACCGATGCCATCTGTTTGAAATTGATGTGTGTGTATATATAAGGAACTGCATACTGCTTGGATGTAAAATAATTGCCATCATGGCTTTGTCAAGCTGCTGCCTACCTTTGTGAAGCAGGAAAAATACAAATACAAAGTTAATCCAGTAGAACCTTTTATTGTCTACCTGGAATGGGTGACAATAGTTGAATAAACTTTTGGCTCTCAAAATGGTATAGGTGCCCTATTTGTTGGTGCTCGCTGATACTGATACCACCATTTTAGTGCTGGATCAGGGCCTCCGATACTGGTATCGGTATGGATGCACCACTAATAAAAACCTGCTTTTTATTTCAGTGTTAAATTTGGTTTAAAGTAACAGATATAATTAAAAATGTCTTTGGATCTTTACTGGTTGATGATATTCTTTAATTGGAACCCACTGATTTATCATTGGTTACCCCTGGCCTACATGGTATTAACTAGTGCGAATATTGTCTGTTGATATATGCTTGATGATGAGGATAAGCTTTAAAGATAAAAACTGTCACACACTTTTAAAAATTTCTTTAAACAGACCCCCTTTTATGTCATTCATTATTGCTTTAAATGAGTAAAAACACATTATTAGAATGAAAACTAAATATATCTTCAGCCACTAACACATATCTACTAACAGCTTATCTGCTAACAGCGGATGTTCTTCTTCCATCTCTGCTTTGCCTCTCTCTGATATTGACAGAAATATGTAGAAATATCAGATCCTCTGCTGTCTAAGTTGTCAGGTACTGTAGAAGCAGATGTATCCTTTCCACGTCACAAGTGTGCAACACAATAGCTAATTAGTAGTCGGAAATTGCTTTACGTATCTCTCAAAAATGACTTATCTCAGTGGTGTGACATTTATTTTAACAGCATTTTATCAATGTTATTTTTACACACAGCTATATTCATTTGTAATGAGAAAAATGTGTCACAAGCACTTTAAGCAGTGTTAAGTCTCTTCTGGAATTCATAAAGGGGGAAAAACAAAATGGGGATATCCAGGTTGCTGGCGGGATAAATGTATTATTCACCCTGTTAGGAAAAAACAGGCAGCATATTCAGAGTTGAAGTATTAATTAGAATTTCATGCTTCAGAGCCTTAATGTGATCAGCTAAAAATGATCAATTAGAAAACACACCAATAATTCAAAAGTCCTGACTTTATACACCAATCTATATAAAAAGTTCCTCAAGTGCACAAGAATAATGAAACTGATGATGAATGTGCAGAAACTTTTAATCATCTTTCTGGCTTTCACGTTGAAAAGATGTTTTCTAAATTAGTCATGGTCTTTTCAAACGCAAAGAGATCATGGGGACATTTCGATGGCTGTGGTCCAATGTGAATAAGATGCTAATGTGGCCTCAAAATGTTTCAAACAGACATTCATTTACTGAATAACTGAACACATATATTACTGAATTTCCCTTTTGGATTAATAAAGTATGAATTTAATTTTCAATCAATTTAATAAACTTGATATCTTTAGTTGAAAGTAGGTAATATCTCTTAAACACTGCACAATAATCAGTGAGAGTTAAAAGTATGTCTTTGGGTGGTGGCTCCTGCTCTCTGAAAAAGGGGAGTTAATTAATTTCAAAATGTCACTTATGGCATTAAGAAATAAAACACATTACTACAGGAGGTGAAAAAAGCTGTTGTGAAACGTTCTGAAATAATAAAGGAATCATGGCAAGAGTATAGATCAAGATGACAGAATGATGACTATTTCGTCTCAACTCATGAAGAAAACCTCCTCGCTTTCTGGCCACAGACTGTCAGTCAAAAATTCTTAAGTATGAGCTTCGAGCATCCAGCTTCACAGCCCGCCCTGCTCCATAGGGTTTGGTCGTCATGACGTAAGCCCTTTGCGTCGCCGCCACCTTGAATGCCTCTTTTACCGCTGCTCATACTACTGCCTATGACTACTGCATACTGTACTCCCTCTCAGCCATGTTTTCATTTGATTAATTTCACTTTAACTTGGTTTCAACCACGGTAAACCGTTGCTGTATTGTGGGTAGTAACAGCTCAACACATGATCGCCATGGGAAAAACATAGAAAATGAGTTAAATTTCCACCGCTTTCCTGCCTGGAGGCGTAACCACGGAGACCAAGTGTCAGAGATAACTAGTCATAGGCTAGCTTGGATCGCGGCTGTAAGACAACCGATCATAACTTTCCACCGTATCCCAATGCCATTGAGAGTGTGTTCCCTGCATTTTCATTCTGGTAAGTTAAAGATGCACGGTTTTATTTTATAGCCTACATTGTTTCTTTCCTTCAAAGTTGGGATCTTTTACGGGAAAATAATAAAAACGGCAGCAGGAAAAGGCTCAAATACGTGAGAAACCCGGAGGGTTTAGGGAGGGTTGGCAGCTAACGTTACTAACTACACCTTTGAAACACATAGCAGCTAGTTAAAAGTACATTACATGCATGAGTGGTTGTTAGCACTAGCGGTTAGCAATTAATAAACTAGCAGGTTCCAGAGCCCGTCTGAGCACAGCTTACCTTTGTACGGATTACTGTGTTCCCACTGTTTGCTGGCTTTATGACCTGCAGCTCCTGAACCCATCCATTCATGAACTGCACATGAGACTCCAAGGACTTGTAGCTTCGGAACTGTTTTGAAGTATAGGCGCTCACTCATCGGTGCTCCACTCATTGTTTGGAACTTCATATGCATCCAAATTATTAATAATGCTGATTTTGTCAACGTGTCCCGGTAAATTCCAGATCCTTTTCGGGATTTTAACATCTTTTTTTTCTCTCACAACGTTGTGTCGGAGCTGTGCTTTCGGAGCGATGCTACCAGAGCTACGGTATAAGAGCTATGCTATCGGAGCTATGCTATCAGAGCATAGCATTCAACATGGCCGCCACGTCCCACAATGCAAGCGTATCCCGAGCCCTATAGACCCGGCCTACCTGGACTGGGACCTTCAGAGGCATGAAAATAAGGCGGGTAGAAGAGTTTGGCTATAAAGACAAACACGTCCAGCCTTCTCCGGTTGTCACCACTCAACACTTAGCTTAAGCTCTGTTGCCTAGCAACTGTGACAGTTGACTTACAAGCAGGCAAAGAATTGATGCCGAACTTCTTCATCATCTACCTGCTTAGCGTGTTTTCGTACCATGTCATTACAGCTGATTGTTGCCGATTAAGCGCTTTCAGAGGGTGTTGGCTGATCAGCAGAGCCCAGCTTATACTGTAGGCAGTGAAATTAAAAACGCTTGGAGCAGCCCCAGGATTTAACCAGCTGTCCGATGCAATGCTAGCCAACCAGACTCAAAAGTATTCTGCTTTACATAATCTCCACAACCGGTGTTCTATTGGGTTCAAGTCAGAACCCAGGCTCCAAAACTGCCTCTTCTTGCCTTACTACAGACCGAGTCATATGGCAAATGGATCAAAAGTATAAGCAAGGTGATTTAGATGCTTGAGTGCCTTTCAGCTTCGTCTTCTATCTTATAAAATCTCTTAAATGTTTTCCTAAGTGTTTCATGGTTGTGATTAGGGGGTGATTGGCATGGGTTTTGCATACCACAAGTGTCATGAAACTTGGGTCACGATACGATATCACCATATTGCAATATTACCATATATTACCATATTTTTACTGCTGTCCTAATTGAATATATAGATAAAAAGCAACTCTGTCATGACCTTGGCGCTGATGGTTGGGTTTGTTCCTTTGCTCCTTGCTCAGCTGTCTAATTGGTTCTGCGGCTGATTATCGCCGATCATTTTCACCTGGTTCCTCTACTATTTAAGTTGTGTGTTTGCCTCCCCTTAGCACCAGGTTATTCGTGTGTTTTGGTGAGACGTTTCCTAGCTTTCTTTAGTCTGTCTGTTTCCCTGATTATGACCAATTTTCTGCCCTGTGGATCTCGAGTTTTTGCCTTGCCCCTGTCTGCTCTGTTTGTCGCATCTGATCCTGGATTCTACCGGCTTCTGAACCTGGAACTGTCTCCTGACTTCGGCCTTGGATTTCCCTTCTGGACTCTGTTGCTGCTCGGCGTCGGCTGGCGCCCGCTCCCCTCGCTCTTTAGGAACTCCGGAACATCCAGTCACTGACCTGTATTCTCCCATCTCTGCAGAGATCCGCCCCGCAGCAGACGAGCAGCCCCACGCTCCTGTTTGTTAAATAAATGCTTTAAACTTTCCCACTGCATTTCTCGCCTTGAATTCTGGGTCCAACATTCTATGATTGTTACACTCTGTATGTTTATCAGATGATATTGATTATTAAGTTATTTTGGTAGCCATGTTTTTTGGGGGTTTGAGTCAGTCCACGTCTTCCACTGTGACTGCCTCAACTACAGATAAGGGCTCCACAGCACTATCTGCCAGTGTCGGTACAAAGGTAGCCCATTTTCCCTCAGTTTTATGTAAAAATGTTTTGGTTTAAAAAAAAAAAATCAATAATAGGAACTAAAAGATCTATATTAGATCAGGTAGCCAAAAATCACGATATATTGCCAAAGCTATTTCTTTCCACACCCCTAGTAGTGATTTATCGTTCATATTATCAATGTACTCAACTGATAACTGAAGCATCTACCAACCCCGTGACCTCACCACTTAGAGTGCTGTAACATGGCGGTGACCTTGCCAAAAAAAAACTATAAAACAACGCTTCCATTTTCTCTTATGTTTATATTTTCATATTTTTCTATAATTATTGATAATGATAAGACACAACCTTATGAATTGAGTTAGTTTGCTTAACTGTTTCTTTTCCACTCTAACACCTGGTTACCTTAGCCTCACTGGAAGTGAAATATTTTGTTGTGTTATCCAATCAGGGCTTTACTTTTTCGCTGCTTGCCTCATTAGACCAAGGCTCAAACCTCAACAGGGATTTCTCATAGAGGCTGACTGGCAGGTGAGATCGCGTCCGAGAGCGGGCTCAATAGCAAAATAACGTGCAATTTACTCAAGAAATCAGATGCATTTTACGCATATTAAATGCTTCCCTAGTATTCAATGGTAAATTGCCACTGGCGTAGATGCTGGTATAGATACCATATTTGATGCATTGTGGTATGAATTGGTGGTTAGGTCATAAAGCTTGGAATCCTGAGGTTCTGAGTTCCTGAGCCCTACTCCCACAGACTGCTGCTCTGGGTCTACAGTATGAGCAAACCTTAACCCCCGATTGCTCCCCAGACGCCCCACGATGGCAGCCCACTGCTCCCCGAGGGGATGGGTTAAATGCAGAGGTAAATTTCTCCAATGTGAGATCAATAAAGTTCAATTATTAAAATGTACACCACCATAAATCACATACTTAATACTCATGGCTAACACTTGCTTTTAAGCAGCATAAATCCTGCATTGAGTTGACATCTGATTGTTTCTGTTCAGCTGTTAGTGTGTTTTTTGGTGCCGTTGTTGGTTTAACAAATCATAGTTGGGAAGTGGACGTCAGCTGACCTGCACTGAGCTCCAGCAGCACCCTCCCTTCTTTCTGGATCTGCATGTAGAGTCTCGCTTCATTCAAAAACAACCAGACCACACCTCCTTGCCCAGGAAGGTCAAAAGTGAGCAGAAGCCCAGCGTTATTCCACGTCCTAAACTGAAACCCAATGGACGCACTCCCTGAGGAGGATGAAGCTGTCCACGGCAACTGGAGGAAGCTCTGGGGCCCGGGAAACGTCACAGCAGTAGAAACTGGCTCAGCACAAGAAAAGGTCACATTGCCCTGAGAGAGAGAAAAAAAAAACATGCAGAGGAAAAGGAGAGACGATAAGTGATGGGACTAAATGATTACTGGAGAGATAAAACATCAAATTACATGAATATTAATTGGCTCCAGAGGCCATGTTGATGTGGCCTCCTGTCACAGTGCTCTCATCAGCAAGTCTACTTAAGAAGAACAACGGTATTTCCATATTGATAACAGTGTAGCTTGGGATAAGATTAGAATGCATACTTAAAATACCAAAGTCACCTCCTGTAAAGGTAACATAGAAAAAGATTTGAAGATAAAAGAATAGAGAACCCGGCAGTATCTGATGTGGTGCGGTCTATTGTTTCAAGTAAAGATGATGAAATAGAGTCCATTGCTCTGGCTTTATTAAACGATAACGGTGCCATGTCTGCAGCGGGATTTTATCCCAGTAGCTGGTGCTGTCCACTGGAAATACCGATCCCTTTTAAACACTCTTTGTGGTGCACTTAACATAAAATTTTACCTTATTTGGCTCATAAAGCAGTTACAGAACTGACAAGATATAGAATTTCTCCCACATCTAACTTTATTTTGTCAATTAACTTCCTCCCCTACAAAACATTAGGAGAAACCTTACTGTATTTGTAGTAAATGCCACCAAAACTTTTCTGACAGAGCCTTTTAGATTCCCTATAAGACCTGACTTTATCGTCTAAACTTGCCTATTCAGAGTTTTTCCTCTGCAGTCTGTAATGTTACCTTGCGTATTTATTATTATATATTAGTCTTTATACTTCCTTCCCAAAATGTAATGCCTCTTTGCATTTCCTTAAAAACATTTAAAACGTTGCTGAAACTAAATTAAACTAAAACTCTCAATTCATGAAAATATACTTTGTTTCCTCTCTCTCCACTGTTTTTAATGTTTTTGTTTCATTATTTTGCTTGTGAAGAAATGTCCATAAAAAGTAATGTCATTGTACCTGGATTGAGATAAAGCTACTCTCTATATAAAGGAAGAAAATGAACAAAGCAAACAGGGATCATGTTAATTCTAGGGATGGGACGGTTTATGAAAACCGTCCGAACCGTTCGGTTTGACTGTCTCGGTTCGGTTCGCGTGTGTTGCGTTCGGTTCATGCACTGCTCCTTTTTCTCATAGGCGAAGCGTTTACACTCCAGAGCAGAAGGTGGCGGTACTGCGACCAAAGCCAACCACCAGTAGTAAACAAGAAGAAGAAGAAGCGAAGCAGCTTAGCCGGGTGTAGCAGGGAAAAAAAATCAGATGTTGTGGAGAATTGTGTCGGAATGGCGAGTGGGAAAGAACAGGAGTTGGAAGACGCGCCAGCAGCACTTTATAGGTCTGCTGTATGGGACCACTTTGCATTTAGAGTGACCTACGATGACGGCGGAAAGAAAGTTGTGGATAAAAGTGCAACAGTGTGCGAGCATTGTGCAACACGTTTTGTTTATGCTAACAGCAACATGACCAACATGTCATACCAATCCCGAAATCCCACATACTCCGTCAGCACACCGCTGCGCTCCAGACCGGCTGCTCAAAGCAAAGCCTACAGCCTCCGCTGTGGCTCCCGTCCGCACCGCTCTGAGTCCCTTGGAGGGAGAGAGCATGCGCGAGATGATCAAATTCAAAGCAGCAAAGCATGCAGAAATGATCCATGGTTTCATTAAAAATAATTACAATTCATCCATTTTTTTGGATTTTGTCATTAATTTCATTAATTTTTATGGGATTTGGGTGTAACAATCAACATACACCAAACCGAACCGAAAACCATGACCACGAAACCGTGAACCGAACCGTGGATTTTGTGAACCGTTCCACCCTTAGTTAATTCTTATCCAAAAATGGCAAAAACATGGTTATAACATGGGCCTCACTTTGACACAGTTTGTAGAGCTGTTGCCTTGCAGCAAGAAGGTTCAAAGTTCAACACTGGAAAAAAACTAAATCTGGATAAGTCATTTTTTCTTTAAATAAGTGCATTTGTTCTTTAATTGCTCTCCGGGTACTCCGGCTTCCTCCCACTGTCCAAAAACATGACTGTTGGATTAATTAGCTTCTCTAAATTCTCCTTAGGTGTGAGTGTGTGCATGAATGGTTGTTTGTCTCTGTGTTGCCCAGCGATGGACTGGTGACCTGTCCAGGGTGGACCCCACCTCTCACCCATTGAGTGCTAGAGCTAGGCACCCATCGCAATCCCAGCTGGGGCAAATATGACGGAAAATGGATTAATGTTTATAACAAACCTGATCAGTTCTTTACTGTGAAAAAATATTAATAAAAATTATGAAATTACTTTGTAGGCAGTCTGTCCCCTTTGTTTTAATACTATAAGCAGGGTTGTAACATTAAAACCTTCCCTGTTGGAAGTGTGGACACCGTTTAAAGTAGACCATTGAGCATAGCCTGACTAAATATTTCTAAAGTTGAAGCCCAGGTGAGCAACTTACCACAAGAGAAACTTTGTGATCCTGAAGTTTAGCAAGTTGTATCAAGTTGAGTCCATTGAACAGCAAGTTCTCCAGGCAGCCATGGAAACTCTTCTTAGAGCAAAAAAGTTTATGAGAGCTCATAACCTCAACCGTACCCACACTCAACTGTATGGAAAAAATACCCAAAGACAGATTATTATCAGTATCAGTTATTTTATCATTTATACTAACTCAGAGCTAAGGAAGTGGTTTTAGTTCATCAAACCTCTTCTATGTCAAGGTGGTGGAACTTTAGAGGGATTTTGACCCCCAATGTGTGCTTGTCCACAGTGAGGTTGAGGTTCTGGCCACGTAGCTCCACTGCCACATAGTGCCATTGCTGATCATCTAAAAGACTCGCAAGAGATGCAAGTTGCTGAAGTTTTGCAGATGAAGCTTTGCCTAAAAAAGGGAAACAAACAAAATAAAGCTAAAATGTTTAAGTTTCCATTGCTGTAAAAGTTTATTTCCTGCTTTGAATGTTTTGATTCAGTTCACACCAAAGGGAGGATCCCAGCGAGGTCACCTAGTCTCTCAGAGGGGATCTCTGTATACGCCTTTATACCAGCAGTGGAAAATCAGAAGCCAAATGTGTTATGATGCCTAATTTGAAAGACTACAGAGGAGATGCTTCATTAATCATAGATGAGCACCATCAGACCTGAATTAGCAGATGCATAGTGGAATCCCCCAAAGAACTGAAAAGAAAAACATGTTTCTGATGAAAAAATATAAAGAGCTGAACACAACATGGTGCTAGATATTAGTGAGGAAGTTTTAACTTCAGATAAAAAACAATGATTTGAAGACAAAGTACCATGTTTGAATCATATGTGAGGAAAAAGAAACAGAGTTAAAAGATGAAGTAAGCAACCTCACCTACATGGAACAAAAAGCAATAGAAACTTTAATTTATCAGAGAAAAAAGTAACAGCTCACTCAATAACACGACAGTACAGCATGAAAACAAATTAGATTTCTAAAGTTGCATTGATTAACTGAATAGCTATTAGATTGTAGGGGGTAGGGGGATAAGGATGGTGTATCTCCAGAAGGAGGATTTCATAACATGAATAATTGAAAAGTAAAAGAATCAATACAAGAGTGAAAACATAGAGAATGAGTTGATATTCAGTAATGAAGTATTCTCTGTCTTTGCTCTTAGATATTACAGTTATTTCCTCCTTAGCGCCACCCATCAGTTACTGAATGCTCTGCAAGTGTAAAACAAATACCCATTTATTTTGTGCATCAATAAATTGAAAAATATCTACACCTCTTTAATTTTAATTTCAAAACACTTATTTTATGAAATACCAAGATAAAATAGTGCATTAATGTTATTTGGAAGGAAATTGATAAGAATAATAAATATGTATGACGATATCAATTATTATGAAACAACTGTATGACTTTTTCTGCTTTCTCTTCAGCTACTAAAATGTCCCTATCCCTTCATGTAAACGGCATTAATGAGTATTAAATTGGCATTGAATGCTCTAAAAATAACTATAACATTTGTTGAATGTATCGCTGGCATGCAGAATTTCAAATAAACTACTTCAAATATGATCTTGTGGTTACAAGAAAAAATGATTTTCTTGTTTTATATACAGTAAGATAAAGAGTGGCATATTGATATTCAGTTTTTGGGAGGAATTGTGGATGTTTTTTTTTTTTTTCTGGAATCCTGACAGCATTATGATGCAACCACCAACAGCATAGTGATGTAGGACAAAGGATTTGGTCTAATCTGACAAAAACACTCTTCCAATTGTTTCCTTTGGCCCCTACATAGCTTGTTTTGTGGCTTTTATTAAGCAATACTTGTTGACGCTCTTCAAAATAGGCCAGTTTTCCTGAATTCAAGGCAAAAGAGAAAAGATCTCTGCAGCTCCTTGATTGTTATTATGGAGCTGTTGGCTGCTTCTCTGACTCTTTTCTCTGGCCTGTCCGTTTGGGTTGACAGCCATGTCTTGATAGGTTTGTAGTTAGTTTTTTCCATCCTGTTTTATTTTTATTTTCAGAAGATGGATTACACATTGATTTTTGAGTTGTATGTATGCCGTGTCTGTATTCTTAAAGCTTTGGATCTTGTTTTATAACCCAACCCTGCTCTAAACATTAGCCCTTTCAACCCCTGGTATTTGTGGTGATTTTTGTTTTTGAAAAAAACCTTTTGGGACCTCCTCAAAATAATTGTATTTATAGTTATATTAAACTATTATAAGCTCCCTTACAATTAATGTTTTATTTCTGTTTTTTGTTTGAAAACATTTTGGAAAGCTTGTCACTTTCCTTTGACTTCAAAATTATAAAAAAATTTGATTTAATAAAAAGGGAAGAAGAGGTATTTTTGTTATTCTAGAGCAGGCATCCCCAAAGACAGTCCTGGAGGGTCGCTGTCCTGCAGGTTTTAGAGGTTTCTCTGCTTTAGCACAGCTGATTCGGATAATTGCAGTTCAACAAAAGCCTGTTAGTCAACTATCAATGTAAATCAGCTGTGCTGGAGCAGTGAAACCTCAAAAACCTGCAGGACAGCGGCCCTCGAGGACAGACTTTGGGGATGCATGTTCTACAGGATACAACAGAATGTTGTTTGGCAGCATCGGTTTTGTTTGCAGCAGTTTGGAAATAGTTAGGATATGTTGATTATAAAAAGTCTGTGTAAATATTAGTGCACGCATTGCGTAGTAGTCTAATAATTGGAATAAGGTGGTAATAGTGTCTCTGCATGTGTCAGTTACTCACGGAACATTTAAATGCAAAGCAGAGACTTGTTTAAGCTGCCTGACAAAATAGGTTCAAGGATTATGCATTATGCTCACAATTCAATGCTTTGAATTTTAGCCCTGAAAAATTGAGGTGCATAAAAGAAAAGCCAAATATTGCTCCAAGCATATTAGCCTTTGCACTAGAATATTTGAATTGTGATGGAGGTCGCCTGTAATCAATGGTTGTTCTTGCTGATGGGATTGTAAATGTGCACAAACACTATTAAAAAGGATATTGCTAACAGATATGAAAGGTTCAAACACTAATGTGATGATGCTTATTGTAGAACAGCAGTTTGCTCACTGTGTCTAAATCTGGAGGGGTAACTAAAGCAAGGAGGAAGCTATGATTAATTACACACTGGCTCTAAATTTATGCTCAGCAAGCACCGACTTACTAAGCATAAAAAATCTGATAAAAACGAACAAATGCTAATGACCAAGGGATGTTTTATTCAAGTTGTAGGGGATCAGATTGGTTGTTTAATTGATTCTTGAAAGCTCGAGTGTTTTTATACTCAAAAACCCGCCGTAAGCTTTTTTAAAATAGCAGCTTATCCAATTTTACTGCAGCCTTATTCCATACTTATTCACATAATCATTCATCCAACTTATTTATCAAACTTTGTTTCACAAGAAAATATTGTAGAGCTAAAAAATGGAATACTAACAGGTATTTTAATTGATGACTTGCCATAAAAAAATCCCTACATCTGCCAGTTATTTATTTACATAAGTTTATATCTATAGAACAGAATAGAAATGCATAAATTACCGTCTAAAGCAGAGGAATTGAAAAACCATAAAGCCTTCATACAAAATAAATTTTCTGTATGTAACACAGCAGTTCATTTTTTCCTATTCAATCGATATAAAATAAAACTGATCTAAATTGTCAACTGGTATGAACGCAACATTAACTATCCATAAAAAACAGATTTTGAGTACATTCTACTTAGTCATAATGCAAAAGCCTAATATAAATGAATGACCGCTCCTTATAAAATATCAGTTAAGTAATAACGACAATTACAATATTTTTTGTATCTTTAAGTTCTGTCTATAAAATAAAACGTATCGTCTCTGACTCCCGGCACAGTAGAGCATGACTGAGTTCAAGTATAATATACAAAACCGATTATCGAAATGACAAAATGTGTAACCAAACTTTCTTATTCGTGGATCAAGAGTTTCCACAGAACACAGAGAAAGGCAGAGACAGAAATAATGAGGTGCAGAAACATAAAGGGCCTCTAACCAACAGAAACAAATAGAGAGTAATGTAAGCGAGAGCAGGAAAAAAACTAATAGAAGGATGACAAATCTGGAGATGAAAAGGCAAATGACCTCTAGTTAAGCTGGAGATGGAGCTCCAAGAAGGCAACAAAGGCAAGCAATAATCAAACCAAGAAACTGATAGAGAAGACACAGGAAGTAGTGAGAAGAAAGCATGATTTGACTCATCTTCTGTCTTTGAATCAAAGTTAAATGTATGGACTTTTTTAACTTACTAAGCCAGAGCCTCGTTTAAGCAAGAAGATTCTTTTTCTGAGATTCAATTCACCATTAAAGACCCACTATTATTGAATGTTCCTCAAATACAACTGAGTCTTAAAAAGTATTTTTTAGTATATTTCTCCTTAAAACCAGCCACTTTTCATGTTTACTGTTTATTGTTAGTATGATGGGCTCGCTGGGCTGTTAGGGTTCAGACTGTGGACACAGGGCACAGACATCTGTGTGGGAAAAGGATTAATATCTAGATACATAATTTAAACTTTCAGAGACATGCTTTTTAAGATCTGTTGCATTTATCTTTTATACATCAAACTATTTACTGAATTTGTCATTTCAGAACATTAAAAAGATCTAGAGGTTTTGTTTTTCTTATGTAGCTGGTAACTTGGACTCCAGTTAAACTGTAAAACAAGTATTTTTATTTTATTTTAGTACTGAAACTATAGTAAAACGTGGTTGTTTCTGAGATACATTAAATGCAGTGTTATTAAGCAGCAGTGAAGCACTTTCAAGGCTGTATAGATCCTCTGTGAGGCCCTAGTGAAGAAAAATGTTTTTTGATAGAACATTTAGGTTATAAAAAATATATTTTTTATGTATTTATAGAGTTTATATCTTATCATATTCTAAATAATGGAATGGATGAAATTCCTTTTTTATTTAAAAGCAGGTTAGTTGAAATTTCAGAATAATAAACCCTGGAACTGTAGCTTTGTTATCCTTGATCATAAAATAAACCATTCTTACATGTTGCTCCTTAAAGTGGATGAGCTTAAAGAAACATGGTTTCAACCTATTATTAGAAAAATATCATAGCTTAAACTATTCGCAGGTTAAAGGTTTACAAATTTAAAGATATAAAACTATTTAAGATGCAGGTTTATTATTGCAACTTGGAATTTATTGATACAAAAAACAAATCAAGGAAAATACGTATATAAAAAAGGCACAGAAATTAAAGGAGGAATATTGGCTCAGAGAGAAGAAGCTGGATGTGACGACGAAGTATTTCTGTGGTCAGCCGGGGTTTCTGGTGAGAGGTGTGCCAGATGGTGATTAGTCAGCATGGCAACCTGACAACCTCTGGTGTAATCCCATTCAAACCACACACACAGACACATCTGGCATGCACCCAGCCTAGAAGAATCCATCCCTAACACATGCTGCAGCAAATGGACAACATCAATCAAGGCTTAACTGGACAAGGAGGTAGCAGAAAAGTAGGCACAAAGCTTTAATCAGGACGCAAGGTGTGTCTTTTCTACACCATCCATTTAAAAGTTAATAAAAAGTCTCAACTATGTGAACATTGAATGAAATGGAAATACACCTCATCACAAGAAATGCCATCACTGATAGATTCCAGCTCTCTGTCTGCAGATTAAATGCTCCACTATATTGAAATCAATGAAAATATGTCAGTATCTTTCAGTGTCTGTCAATAGACATTAGTACCTTGTCTGAAAAGCAGCAGCAACTTTCCTCTCTCTATCTTCAGACTCAGGGTGAGTCCTTCCTTTCCGTCCACCTGCAGCAGTGTGCCGGAGTTTTGGAGGGTTTTAAACTTCAATGTGATGACATGCGTCTGAGCTGGCCTTGATCCGGGGCTCAGTCTGTACATCAAACTGCTGCTGCCATCCAAATTCAACACATCAGAGGCTAAGATATAAAAGAGAACAGGGAGAATTCTGCATAATGGTATGCATAAAAGTAAGCAATGCATTTGTTATTTAAAAACAATTTGCATGTGTATGTTTTTGTTGCTTCACATTAGATTCAAACGTGAAATAAACACTTTTTAAGCTTAACAGAAAATATTTAAGTCTGCATAAATCTGTCAGTTTTAGGAAGGTTTGAAGACCCTGAATTGCACAAACACTAATCAACAGCCTCATTGGTGCAGCCATTACTTTTTGGGATCAATTTAGGAACCATTTAATAGCAATGCATTTTAAGGTCGCTTAATTGTTTATTATCCCCAGCAGCTTTTACCATTAAATCCATTAAAGAAAACGGTATAGGTCATTAGAAACGAGCGAGTTTAAAAGTGTATACAACTGATTCTATAAGCATGAAGCAGTGTGGGGATGGTTCCTTTGTTAAACTGCAGATCTAATGAGAGCAGTGAAGGATAGAGCACTCACTGTAAGGACAGCCATAAGTCTCAAGGCGCAGTCCGATCCGCCCGCTGCGATTCCAGTCCAGAGGAATGAGGCGGAGGAAGCGAGCCACGACAGGCTGCTGCAGTTTGTACTGAACCACACTGTCTGCATTATTGTTCCCTGAAAAAGACTTAAAATGCACAAGCAGGATATATGAACGGAAAGTCAAATGATCAATATGGCTTTCAAAATGAAGGCTTCTATTGGATTATTCCTATTTTAAGGAAAGACATGGTTTATTTCTTCCTTTTTTTAATCTGTCACATAAAAACAACAGGATTCATATCTCTGGCATTATTCCAAGTTGGTTAATGATTGCCTGACCTCGCCTTTGTAACGACTCCTACACCAGAGACTAATGAGGCTGAGGCAGCTGAGCTTTGAGATTTGCATAAAGGAGTCATAAAAAAAATAATAAAACACATCCAGACATTGTTTTTTTGTTTGTTTTTTTGCCCAACTCGGTAAAAAAATTAAAATGTGAGAGTTAATCCTTTTTGGACTACCTCAAAGTTTGTTTGAAATGTTTCTCCAAGCCTTAAGGCTGATTTATACTCAGAAACCAGGTCGTCTGCGTGTCGCAGTTAATATAGATATGCCTCTACCCCTTTTGCAGACACCCTGCTGCTCCTCTCCAAAATTGTAGGTGAATGCAGACAGTGCCGCAGACAGGAGGCCTCTGATTGGTCAAATCTACATCCGCTCTACTCTATGCGTATTTCCTATTTGGTACCTTACCGGCTTGTTTTGTTTGTATGACCACCATTGCGGAAAATGATTCTTGAAGTTGGACCAGCTAGAAGAGCGAGGTGAGCGAGAACGCTGGGACCCTTTTTCCACCTGGATCCCCGCTCTTTCTTGCCGATATGTCCCTCCGTTGTCACACAAACTTACCCCCACTTCCTCGTGTTTTGGCGGGGAATTAAATAGCGCAGACCACGCTTCAATATTGGGCATAAATAAATAAAAAAAATCTGCGACAAGCTCACTGCGACACACTGCTGCAGGAGTAGAACCAGCACTTAATATGTGAAAGTGCTGCTGGTAATTTTAGAAGTGACTCCAAGGCAACGGAGGTGTCAGGTCACCAAGTACAAACACTTCATTACTGTACTTAAGTCCACTTTTTAGGTATCTATACTTTACTCCATTACTTATTTTTCTTCCTACTTCTGACTTCTACTCATTACATTTTCACACAAGTATCTGTACTTTTTATTCATTACATTTTTAAAACAAACATTACTCGTTACTCTTGGCTTCGGTTTAATGCAGAGGTCGTGGATTAGCGGACTGTGGTCCGGATCCGGACCCAACTGCTGGCTAATCCTTACCCAACCTGATTTAAAACATTTATAAATCACCATGTTGTCTGACGACAGTGTCTAAACGTCACTTGCGCTGCTTCTCCTGTTACCCCGAAATCCCACATCCTCCATCATTGCTCCGCCCCGCAGCGCTCCAGACCTCCTGCGCAAAACAAAGCCTACAGCCTCCGCTGGTCCTCCCGTCTTGCTGCGCTCCATGACATATTAAAAAACTCCCCATCACCATATGTGCGGTTCCTGATGGAGATGAGAAATCTGCTTCCTGGTCTGTTAAAGTACCAATAGTTTGCACCCAATCTTTTTAATAAACGGTGTTAGTTTTGTTGAAATATATAAGAATTATGCTCTAATTTGTAGTTACCGATCTGTTGTTACTATATTTTAATTTGACAAACTGGATCTTCTCGCCGTTCTTGCTCCTGTTTGGTGCGATTGCAATAGAGGATCTTGACCTGCCGGACCGTTTGGCTCAACCTGCTGCTGTGAAGCAGGATTCTCCACCATGAACAGAATCAAACATAAATATGGATCCAGGCTCAAAATGAGCACCTTGATATGTGCTTTAGAATGGCTTAGTCTCCATTCAAACCCAGGTTTAAAGCCTTGCAGGGCAGCATGAAGCCCACTGCTCTCATTAAGACAGAAAAAAGAAACAAAAAATAACAAATTGTCAGGTTTTTTTTTATTTACAAATTCAATGTATAACATGAATGCATAAATACCTCATTTTATTTCAGTTTTAATTTCTGTTTAAAGTAACAGGTCATTAAAAATGTCTCCAGACCTTTACTGCTTGATGATTTTCTTTATTCGGACCCCGCTAATTTTTAATTGGTTACCCCTGGTTTAATATTTATAAATATTTATTTCACGTCATGTGCTCCATCCAATGCAGATCATTGGCTACATAGTGAAAACTAGTGTAATTGGATGAGTCATATAACTCAAACACTCATTGGTTAGCTAAAGGAAATCATCAGAAGCAAGCAGGTGTTCTTCAAACTGCTAAGGTGAATTGTCTATGCCATGCTACAATGTGGGATTCATAAAAAGATGTTGAAATGTCTGAAAGGTCGGACACAGGCCAGAGCGTATCGGGAGATGGAGACCAACAAGACCTCCCTCATCCTTGGCCCTATCTCAGAGAATTTTTTTAAATAATCGAAAAAATGAGCTTTCAATTCATATAGTGGCATCTAGCTGTCTTTTTTAAAAGGTTACTTTATACTTTTATACTTTAAGTAGTTTTTGGAGCACATACTTTTTCACTTTTACTTGAGTAAAGAGGTCAAGTTGATACTTCAACTTTTACCAGTGTTTTTAAACTGCAGTACCTATACTTCTACTGTGTGTGTACAAATGTGTGTACTTTTGACAGCGCTGCAAGGCAGACAGCATCACTGCTGGAAGGAAAAAACTCAACTTCCCTGCAGCTGAGAGGGGCAGAGGTGCAGCCACACTGAGCCAGAAGTCAAGTGGTTCTGAGATGGTAGAGAACATGGTCTGACACTTTTTTCCCCCAGTGCTGTTGAGGTGTGAAAACCTGACACTAACCCGATCTAAACTCCAAACCCATCTGTTCATACGTCCCTATTCTTTGCAAACACCTCTTTATTGTAACTTTAACCTGTTTGCTTTTTACAGTGTCTTTTACTATTCTAAAAAGGTGCTTTTAAATAAAGGTATTATTATAATTTTATAATATAGGGTGATTATCAGATATCTATAACCTTCACTTTCCTTTCACTCTGAAATGAATATTAGTTATCATACAAAATGCATATTTAAAAAAAAAAGGGTTACGTCTTCTGAGAGACTGAATAACGTTATAGAACGGAGGGAGTCTAAACAGCTTCTACACGTCACATTTCTTCATCAGAAAACTTTTTCTTATCTGTAGAGGGATTTTAAATAATTTATTGTAGCCTTTTGTCAAATCCTTTTAAGTTTCTTTGTTTTGTGCTGTTTTTTTTTTTGAATAATTAGTAAATATACCTTTTTTTAATCCACAACAGTCTTTTTGTAATTAACTGTTCTCAACTAAAGTGTAATTATGACTGATGCAGAATGGATTTTGATCAAAGAGAGATATTGAATCTTTGCTACTTTGATTTTCTTAAAAAAGATTGTTCAAAGGCAAATAAAATTTATCAGATTTTAATAGATGTTAAAAAAAATTCTGAGAGGAATTGGTTCATTTATAATCATGAAGTTCAAAACAGCTTGCTACGCTACATAAGGGGTGTATATTTTATGCTTCTCTAAATAGTGGTTTATTCATAATATGACCGAACCAGATGCAAAATAAATAAATAAACCCCAGAGGAATTCAGGAAAATTCAGTTGTAAAGTGAAGCAATCTACCTTAGCAGAAAAATGTACTGTCTCTTTAACAGTACATCAATAATAATGTAATAACATGTTAATTACACAGCAAGTTACATATTACTAGGTAACAAGAAAAACTTTATGGAGAATTTTAGTAATTGCTGTGCTTCAAATTTTAGGCAGACAAGATAAAGTTAGACTTCTTAGATTTCAAACGATTATTACCAGGTAACTCATATTCATTTCACTGATGACAATAAATTAATGTGTTATTATCTAGTAAAATGCAGTTTATTACTTGGCATATAACAGTAAACCAAACCTTAAAGACAGCAAGCCAGTCTTCTTGACTACACTCTTATTCATAAGTACCTGATGCTAAGTTCCAGTTTATTTTGTAAGCTGTTGATATGTGCCGGCCAATAATAGAAACTGTTATATGGTAACCGAATGGTAGTTACCCACCAAAAGTCTCCATAGTTACATAGAAACATACAATTGTAATAATTACATGCAGGTAATTACTTTGAAATTACACACCTTATTTTTGGGGTAATTACCAGGTAAGGTTAGGGCGGGGTACCGAACATCGGTTGTTTTATGGTACCGACCGAAATGCTTCGGTTTTACAGAGTATCGAAACATGCCTCGGTTGCTTCGTCGTGGAACCCCTTTAAAATGCCGCCCAGGTCAAAAGTGTGGCTTCACTTTATTAAGACTGATGCCAATAGTGCGCAATGCAATACATCGTGCACGGAAACAATTTAAGAGCAGAAAGTTGCTCGGTGTTTGACTGCAAGAAAAGCAGACCGCAGCCGGCGCGACCATCCTCCTCTCAGCAGCCCGTGGGCAGAGCAAAGCCAGAGCGGAGTGAATCATGCTGCTTTCACACCGGACACAGCAAGAGCAGCAAAATCGAATCTGCTGCTTCCTTTTTGCTGCTTGTACCAGCTTCTGACTCGCGGCAGAAGCAGCTTTGCTGCTCTGGCTGCGAAAAGTGGCTCTGACGCGTGGCTGAAGCAGCTTTGCTGCTCTGGCTCTCTGACGCACGTTGGGCGGAGCTACTCTATTCTTTATTTGCCTTGCAGATATATTTGCAGTGATCTGTGGGAATAATTTTGTTTTATTATGTTTTTAAGTGGGAAAATCCACCTGAAAACTTAATCAGTGCAGTCAGTTCATCCAGATTACCATCCTGCCTTCCCCACATACCAGCGGTGCGCTGTCAGTAGGAGTTCCCATTCAACGGGCTTGTTTGTCTCCTGAGAAAGCAGACATGTTAATTTTTCTAAAGAAAAACTGCTAAGTAAAAAGGTCCTCACAATGTAGCAGTGAATATTAGACACTGACTTGTTTGCAACTGTTCTTCTTCACTGAACATTTTTTTTTAATGTAAGGTTTTTCTTGCTTCAAAGTAATACAGTGTCACTTACTATGTTATTACCATGTTATAACAAGGTAATTGATGCACTGTATAAGAAAACGTTACCAAAAATGTACCTCTATTTTCTTAAGTTTACACTCTCTAAGCTCTAAATTCATAGGAATTCCAAAACCCTCTCTAAAATTTCACTGGGATTGTTGAGAGTTCATGCAGACTATTTAATCCACGGGAAGCCCTTCTCAGGTCTCTGCAAGAGAAAAGCTTTATCTCCAACTCTGATGAGAATCCCTCTAACCAACAGCCTTTTCACTCTGGTTAAATCTCCCACACACACCTACGTTAATAGTAAATCAGGGCTTTCCAACATGCTTGTTTGGGTAGTTTATGTTTCAAAGCAAGCTGTATATATATATATTTAAACAGCTATAACAAACTGAGGATTCCTACAACATGCTGTCCCCTTAAGATTGAATCAAGAAGAGTTAAAGCCTCTACAACACATGTCAGATGCAAACAAATATCAAGTTAAGCAAACAGTCTAAAAAGGCTTTACAATTCATAAATGGCAGCATAAAAAAAAAAGGCAAAGAAGAAATTTCACTCTGCCAAAACACATACTTATTTCCTGTATGTGTAACAAAACTCTACCAAATGTTTTTGGTAACCTCTAGCAAATGCATATTAAATGGAGATACTTTGCCAATATGTTTTTAATTAGCACATTTTTAAAAATGTATATACTTTTATATATTATTTATAAGAAATAATAATAATCTAAAATTCAATCTAAGATAATAATAAAAAGGTTTATTATGATGAATTCTATCACCATATAAGTTTTAGTACAAATTGAACATGACACCATGTTTTAGAAGGCCAACCATGTAGATCATGCTCATTGTGCGGTGGAGGTTTTATTCCTTCTACTTATCTACATCATGTTTTCAGGTGACTTAATTTGCATTTCTGACTCAGTGAACACGAGCACAAAGCGCTTCAGCGCTGTTCTTTTCCATATAAACAACATGACACAAAGGCAGAACTTACCAATGGCTCAGCTCTCTTTCTGCAAATCAGTAGCAGCTTCAAGTGTTTTGGCAGCAGGTCAGTGGAGTCAGCAGAGCTCTTTCACTGGTTCATTCATTATTAATGAGGAGTCAAAGGCTCCTGATGACTGTGATAATTTGTTCAGGAAGGGCTGATCCCTGCTGACCAGAATAGTTAAACACCAAGTACTCTATAAATATCAGCCTAATATAATGGGACTATGAAATTAGCTGAAACTGATCTGAAGAATAAATATTTTAGCTAATATGTGAAGCAGGATGTATGTGCTTCATTTATTTATTAATTTACCTTGGTGTTTGGGAGGGGCCGTTGTTTACTTAAGACTATAAACTCTTATGAGCAGCTGAATTTTGAATTCTTGTTGATCATATTAGTAATATCTGTCCTTCTGTACGGACTCACCCCTATGCTGTCCTCTTGTCTGTACTGCTTCCAGTTGTGCCCCGTGTCGCTGAACATCAGCTGGTAAGATGTCAGCCAATCAGAGCTACCATAGCGGCCCTGTGTAGCAATAGCTGAAATTTTGGTCCTTTGGCCGAGATCCACCTCCAGCCACTGATAGCCGTCCGAGGTGAGGGGAGACCAGCCTCCAGCTCCTATAGAAAAAAAACGGGAGTTATGGATTTCACATTTCAAGCAATAAGGTAGAAACTAAAATGATATTTTAAATTACTTGTAGAATTGTGGAATTAAATAGCTTCTTTACATCCAGATTTTATTTTTCTGCAAATAAAGCATTTTTGATGGTTTATTTATTTTTTTAAACATTGGTATAATTATTTCAGTCTAAATCCCACTAGCATTAAGACTGCAAAGCCCAGAGCCTTACATTATATTGCTAATAGGACATTTGCGATATTTTCAGACCTTATGTACACAAACGAAGCAACAGAATCAGGCTATACCTGTTTTCACGGCCCTTTTCCTCTGACCTGCAGGGGTGGTTCCTCCTGTAGGCAGAGGCGGGTCTTACTAATTGGAGCCACTTGGGCTCTATATAAGTTGAGCTCAACTAACACTCTCTCTCTCTCTCTCTGCTCCTCCAGGTACTCCCTTTGTTGTTTGGTTCCGTTTGGTTTTGGTTAACACTCAGACACATTCTCACATTCATGTTCACCCACTCATACACTGCACACACTAAACATTCTTACATACTCACATCTCATCCCTGTTTTATTTATGTAAAGTTACTTATAGGTTACAATAAACTATTGATTGGCCTAAACCGTTTTGTGTCCCCTCCTTTTTTTCATGGGCACTGAGCCGGCCTGTGACACTGTACAAATAAAGACATAACTTTTAATATATTGCGTCAAACATATTGTCAGACATAATTTATTAATGTGAAATAATGATTACACACATAATTAAGGATGTTTTAAGACCACATTTAGCACCAAACTTCTCAGTAGTTGTCTGTATGATTTTGTCAGTCTTGCACCATATCAAGCAATTTTGTACCAGACTTCTACACATCATTGTTTCAGGTCATGCACATTTATATCAGCACTGGTCTTTAAGATACCACATTTAAGTCAGACAGTGATCTGGGCTTTGACTGAACCACTGCAGAGTACTAACATTTTGCTTTATAGACATCCAGTACAGATTTCCTGCTGTTTGCTATCGTTGCAGCTACTTACATGCCTTATATGAGAGGTTGCTGCAAAGTTTGTGACAAAATGCAGTCAACTTTCCACCGTCTCCTCATGAAGTACGTTTAGCAAAAGCAATGACACACTGAGATTGTGGACTCTTCTAAGCACCTAAGTGTTCACCTGAACAATAAACTGGACTGGACTCAACACACTAAGGCTCAGTACAAGAAGGATCAGAGCAGACTCTTCCTGCTGAGGAGACTGAGGTCTTTTGGAGTGCAGGGGAATCTCCTAAAGACCTTCTATGACTCTCTATGGCGCTGTCTGATGGAGCAGTGGCTTATCTATAACTGAGAGAAAGCGGCTGGATAAGCTGATCAGGAAGGCGAGCTCTGTGACTCAGTGCAGGAGGTGGGAAACAAACAGATCATCACTAAACATCAACTTAAACTTCAGAGCTCCTTCAGTGACAGACTGCTGCATCCTAAATGCACCAGGAAACGTTATCACTGATCCTTCCTCCCAGCTGCTGTAAGACTCTATAACCACCATTGTTCCCAACAACCTCAACAAGTTGTTACATTCATTCTGATTTTGGCACAGTTTCTGTCTTGGGCACCTAAATAACATGCTGCTGTAATTTTTCATATCTCTGATGTTGCTGCCATTTTCCAACATCCACTACTATAAAAATGTCCACAACCGAATACTGATGATTTATTCTTCAGGTGAAAGCAAAGTATTTATATATTAAAAAACATTGACCAATACATAATCTTATGGTTTTTTTTTCTTTCTTTCTCTGCCTCTTATTTGTTGTTTTTTGACACGTTTACAGTCAACTTTTGTGTGACCATTTCTACTGCAATCCTGCTATAACACTACAATTTCCACACTAAAAATCCCTAATAAAGGGATTTTCGATTCGATTCTATTCTATTTTATTCTATTCTATTTTATTCTATTCTATTCTAATTTTACAGCACTGTCAGTTAAATGACTTAAGATGACATAGAAACTAACTTAATCTGAAATTGACATTAGAAAAGTTTGACTCTGGTAAAGGTCAGCACGACGAGCACAACGATTCCAGGTGTGCAGCTACAAAACAAGCCTAAATCATTTCTTTACCACCATGCTGCACGGTATAGATAAGTCGTTTTCCCAAACAGTATTGTAAATCACAGCCAAATTTCTCTACATAGATCCCATCTATCCAAAGGGCATTTTTTCAGAGGGCATTTGAGTTATTCAAATACGTGCAAATTCAAATAATGAAATAGTTAAATTTTTAGTGACATTTTCTTTTGGTAACCTTTTTAATCAATCCATACTATTTTGGCATGCACTTTAGCACAAAAGATGCAATTTTTAGGCATTTCTTTCAAAATCGCACAATGAACTCTTGGACTTTATTTGCTAAGACATCTCTTTTTGGAAAATTGACAACCACCTGAAATGTGCGATTAGAAATAGTCTAACTGTCTAGTGAGAATGTCAGTATTGTTTAAAAATATCCTTATATTCTTTTCCAGATTGACAGGAAGAATTTCCTCTTAAAGGTAATTGCTTGTTTCTTTTCAAATTGTGTTCACAAACATCTGTATGCTCCAAAACAGCAATGTGCCAAAACCTACAAAATTTATAAAGGTGCTCATATGGATGGCAATCGATTAGTTGTGAAACTCTAATGAAGACTATAGCATTGCAGTAGCATGAAAAGAAACTCCAAACTCATAATAGCTAATAATCTGTAGGCACAAACAATTTTCCAACAAACTAAAATGTTTTATAAACCTTTTTATAATAAACATGTAATAACAGTTATTTTAATGTACAGTAAGTTTAAAGCAATGCAGGTTTATTTGCATAGAAACATTCATACAGTCAAAGTGAACTTACAGGAGGCCAACAGGGAAATACGATGACATCACAAAGAGGAAATATAATAATACAGAAGTTTCAGAACTTTATTTTTGCGTTTTATTTATGTAGCTGTAGCCATTTCATGCTGAATTTGCATCTTATATAAGGAAGAATTCCCCAAACCAGCCATCACCTATAGAAGTCTAAATGGTAACATATTGAATAGTAGCAACAAATGTCAAACTGCATTCATGCCTCCCCTGATAAGGCTTTGCTGAGAAGGTGCAGAGGGGTATATTGATTGGTGTTACAACTTTTCTGCAAGATTGGTTCATTTACCATTTCAAATATCATACATATAGGGTTTTAATGTCAAGCTTTGATTAGTCTCACAGCAAATATAAAGCTTTCTTTTCTCTACTGAAAATCACTAATAAAAAATTATAGTTTTACTTTTTTGAATAAAGATGTAAAAATGTAAGTACTGCAAGTTAAACAATTCATTTAGTTTGCAATGTTAATCTATTTAACCATATCAAACTAAAGATTAACCAAGACTATGGCTGTCTTTATCTTATATCTGTAAAAAAAAAAAAAAGGCTACATGTTATCAAACTATAAACAATCAATAAAAGCATCACTCCTTACATATTTTTGATTGAAGGCAAAGTGTTTTTAAGACCAGATAAAACAGAGTAACTGATCTTTGTCAAAATCACATAGAAATAAGATAACCACACAGTTGTTAATATGAATAGGGGCATGACAAAATATTATGATATTAAAACTCCTCTTGAAACATTTCATCACTATGTCCTTAAGATTACAGCCTACCTCACAAGGTGCTCTCTATTTGCTGTCACTGCAGGATTTTGTCTAGTGTGCTTCAAAGCTTTTGTTGAGAAATCCAAACAGACAGTGATCAACTATGAAGGTTATTTTTGTTTCAAAACTATATGTGCATTGTAAGTGTGAAAAAAACAACAACTCACAAGTACAATTTTTTTATTAGAAAAAAATAGCTTTGGCGGCGCAGTGGTTAGAGCACACAACCCATGTGCGGAGGCCCTAGTCCTTGACGCAGTAGACCCGGGTTCAAATCTGGCATGTGGTCCTTTGCTGCATGTCCCCTCTCTCATACCCCCTTTCCTTTCAGCCTACTGTCCAAAAAAAATTAGCCACATGTGCTGTAACCACCCCCCCCCAAAAAAAACACCCTATTCACTTTTGGTCCAGAACTATTTGTGTTGTAACTTTGGCGTTTGTAATTGTAGATTTTGTCACAATTACAGAAAAAAGTTACACCTCTTCAAATTTTTGAATTGTGTTCTGTGAGTTGCACTTTAAAAATGTCTTAATTTCATTTTTTGCGACAGTTGATCTAAAACAAATGGTGCAAAACAAATTTAAACACGTGTATTAAAATCTTTAAAAAAATATATATATTTTTTTTTCCTTAACATGAATAAAAATCAATGAATACAACTGCATGTATTTGTGGAATAAAAAAAAAAAAAACACAGTTTTTTTTACAGTCGCTACAGTTTTCTGGTCTGTACAGAATAATCGAGCATGCAGCGCCCCCTACTGTCCAATCAAGGGTACTACCCGCAGGTCACAGAATGTTTTTACGGGTGTGACATTTATGTGAAAATGAAGGCGGAACTTGTATAGTTGAATTTTTTGACTCAAAGCAGCAGATTCTTGCAGTTGTATTCACTGATTTGTATTTGTGTTGAGGAAAACATTTTTTTTTTCTACAAATACAAAGCTTAGAATTTAACGCTCTCTCCAACTTCAAATTCCCTCTTAGAATGCACAAATCGTTTTTAAACAAAATAACCTTCATAATTGGCTCACAGTGTCTCTTCATTTGAGACTGGTGATGCAAAGTACAAAAAAGGTTGTTCTTGTGTTGCTGTGTTGACAAAAGACTGAAGATTTGTCAAATTTTTTAATTCTTTAAAAACATTTAAAGGATGTTGGAAACACTGATAAATTTAGTATAACAAAAAAATTATCCGTTTCCCCGCAGGCGTGTGAGGCCAAATCTGGCCAAATCTTCCTTTAAAATAATTGGATGTCATTTTTCTTTACATAGAGCAAAATTACTACTATCTGCATTATTGTTAGAACAAAATTAAAATAAGAATCAACAGTATTAAAATTGATTTGTTGATTAAAAAGTATATTTAGATTGCCTTTATTACTTATATGTGAGCAATACAATAACTTTTATAGTTCAGATATATACTTTTTTTTTTTTTACAGATTTTAAACAATGAGGCACAGCTGAACATAAAAACGCAGGAAAAAATTAGTTTGTGTCAGTTGTGGTTCAGGCTGATCTTTTCAGAGCAAAGGCCAGAGCTAATAAGCACTTGACTACCATATGTGTCCAAAGACAGCAGAACAGAAAAGCGCAGACATTCTGACCTTTACTCATGACAATTAGACGGCAGAGAAACAGAGAGCGAGATCCGAGACAAATGTGTCGGTGACTAAGAGGCGTTCCAACGATTTACTGAGTCCAGCCTGTCAGATGTAATTGAAACAGAGGCAAAGTGATGGCTGGGTACTTTCTGTCATGGCTACATTTTTAAAACATATCTCCATGGATTCCTCTATTCAGTGTCAGTACAGAAACAATATACTGAGAAAAATGTATGACTGAGGAGAAGCTGAATCCCTACAGTAAGTTGGTTTACATTCATGGGCTATTATTGCTTCCTGATTGGTAACAAGCTACTATTCTTTCCTACGTCCTCCACTTACAGTATATGCCTTAGAAAACATACAAATCTGACAGGGGGGAAAAAAATCAAGGATAGAGGGGCTAAGTGCTGTAGTCGGGTTAAGGCAAGCAGCCTTTAAGCACAATTTTAGTACATATTGGTTACAATTTAATCTAGGATTCAAATGAATTGAATTTATTTCTATAGCACCAATTCACAACATGTCATCTCAAAGCACTTTACAGTTCACCAGATCATACAGTCAAAATGATTCCGAGTTTTCTATCTAAGGAAAACCAGTTGATTGCATCGACTCATATGACTCGAATGCAATCCCTCACACTAAGCATGCCTGCAGCGACAATGGAGAGGAAAAACTTCCTTTTAACGGGAAACAGCTCTGGTGAAAGTCACTAATGATATTCTCATGGCCTCAGATAATGGACTTGAATCTGTGCTCGTCCTGTTAGATCTCAGTGCTGCATTTGATACAGTTGACCATAATATTCTTTTAGAAAGACTTGAATATTTTGTTGGAATTAAATGAACAGCACTAGACTGGTTTAAATCTTATCTATCTGATCGAATTCAGTTTGTTCATGTTAATGATAGATCTTCAACACGCTCAAAGGTTACCTGTGGAGTACCACAGGGATCAGTGCTAGGACCAATTCTCTTTACTTTATACATGCTCCCAATCGGTAGAGTTATTAGACAGCATGGGATTCATTTCCACTGTTATGCTGATGATACCCAGCTATATCTGTCTATAAATCCAGATGAAGCTAACCCATTACATAGATTACAGGCATGTCTTGAAGACATAAAAACCTGGATGACTCTTAACTTTCTCCTTCTGAATGCAGACAAAACAGAAGTTATAGTCTTTGGACCAGAGTCTTTGAAAAAGAAGCTGATTAGCCAGTCACTTCAAAAGAGATGTCATTTCTAAATTAAATTTTCTACCATTAACAAACTTTTTCCATCGTTGAGTTCTCCAATTATTTCACTAATATAATATAAAAACTATCTGTAGTATATTACAAAACACCACAGTTTAATAAATTATTAATTCTGTAAAAATATTACATCCTTTTTCATTTAATCAAAACCTTTAATTGCTTTATGTGCAGTTTATCAAAATTGATCAGTCAGTAATATGAAAAAATAATGTTTTATTGACTAAAGAGGTGTTTCTCTATGTTTTACATTAGAGAAAAGAAGGAAATAAAACTAATTAATCTGTAAATTATGTGGTGTCAAATGCCAAAATTTGACCAAAAAAAGCTATTGTCCCACTTTTTAAGCACTCCTCCACATGTAGTGTTTTTTTTCCTAACATTTGAGGGCAAAACAATATAAAAATAAAGTATCAATAGATAAAAAAATGAAACATTTCCATACGAGTATAAATATTTATATTTATATCTAAATATTATATCAAGTTTGATACGTTAAATATATCTCTACATCATATATCTATATATATTATATTATCTAAATCTTTAGTCTATATCTAAATCTATATCCAATATCTGTATCTTAAATCTAAATATTAATCTAAACCTCAAATGTAAATGTTATAATAATCATAAAGTCAACATTAGGTTTTTATAATATTATTGTTATATCCTAGTTATTATGTTATAATATAAATCTTATGATGCCATGCAATGATTTTCTACCATCAAGCAGACCTCATTTTATTTACACCCCATCTTATGCAGTTAAAAAAAGGTAGTTCATAAACAATAATTAGAAATGTTTGTCCTTTTTTAGTTTGTTACATCAAGTAATGACTATTTCTGAATGCTTTAGAAAATCTGATGGATTATGCATACGGCTTCTCTGCAAAAACAAAACAATGAATATAAATACTGTGACACAGCATGACCACAGTCCGTCAGTCCAATACTGTTCAACTGTGCTGTCTGAAGCTATTTTAAAAACCCAACTATTTTTCCTGTCTTACTAATGTAATGTTTATTAAAAAATATATAAAGAGGACCCCTGAGGTCTTGTTTTTAATAATTGAATTTGATTAGCGTGAATTATTCTAATTGTGCTGTGTTATCGTATGGATACCTAATTACAATAAAAATTACTTTCCTGTAGACCTCCCACTGGATCTACATAATTATGTTAATTTAACCTGATTTTGATTTATTTTTCAAAGGAATAATACTTAGCATAGTGATTATTAGTGCTGATATATGTAGCGAAACTATAGGAACCCCCACCCACAAAAAAAGGAAAAAAGGAACAACCTGAACCCATAGGACTTATGTCATTTGAGCGGTACAGTGTGTGCAACAGGTACAGAATAACAGTGAAGGTGCACAGAGATTTTCCTGCTTGAGCTTTTGAGAAGAGATCAAGCCTGACAAAGATACTGTGGTCAGTTAGTGTATGAAGCCCCTAAGTAAACAAAGGACTGCTGAATCATTAATAATGTAATGATATTCCACCTGCTACGAACATAGGAGCAGCTGTAAAATTCAAAGAGACACAGGTTAAATGAAGAACTTTGCAGAAAGGACAAAGCAAAATGGACAGAGGAAACAGGTGAGAGTGAAGTTCCAGTGATGTCGACAGCCAAGCAGCTTAAAGCGAAGAGCGCTGGAGTGAGAGCTTATCATTTGCATTACAATAGTGAGACTGGAAGGTAATTTAAGCAGCCTGCTAACATGTCATCCGGACTGAGAGACTAATAGGCTCAATACAGCAGCGGGCTGGCTAACATTTAAAGTTTCCTGCAGGCATAACATTTCCATTCAAGCTTCAAGTGTAACATTGGAACTTTGAACACATAACAGACACAGTGATATGAGTAAGCGCTTAATTAGTTAATCCTCCCACATACACAAAATAGGCCCCCTTTTTGAGACACTCTTTTTATGGTCAAAATTATCTGTAAAATGATTAAAGCGACACAGTTATTTTTTGTGAACGGCTTTTCCATTATAATTTTACCAGTATAACTGTTAACTTCCCCCTCCAACAAAAAAGAAAAATTTCAAATATGCAGAACGCCATTAACTTTTTGCAAGCTCACTCCCATTTTCACTGATATGTGACCACAGAAGAAGTGAAGCTAATAATTGAAACGTAAAAATGATTTTGAGAAAAAGAGAAAATCAAAACTTTATCTAAAACTTGGAAGAGAGATAGAACAAAAGTTTTAGTGACAAGATAAAGAAAAGCTTTAGGAGAAATTGAGAATTGAAAGTCAAAATCTCACCAAATACAGAGAAAGCCTCAAGCAGTAACTGATTCATCCTACAGTTTCGGAATATTAAAAACAGAGTAGGCCGCATGGCTGAGCTTTTAAGCCATTTCACTAATGGAATTAAAACATCATAAGAATTAAAATATAATAAGTAATGTAATGCCAACCTCCAGCGGCTGTGATTGTTGGGGGTGTAAATGCATGATGGAAATATTCCAGTCCATCACATCCTAAATGTTTTCTATAGATTTTAGATTAGATTTGGTTACTACGGAGGTCATGCTGTAGAAAATCACAGCTCTTTTTCATGTTTTCCAAAAGCCATTTTGAGTGGATTTGAGCTTTGTAAAATGCTGCATTATTTTGCTGGAAATAGCCATTACAAGATGGCTACACTGTGTTCATGAAAGGATAAGATAGATGAGCAACACTATTAATGTAGGGTTTAGCATTTAAATGGCACTCAGCGTTTCACATCATTACAACAAAACCACCATCCGGATACATATTCCTCCCCTTACCATCTTAATGTTCCCACTGAAAGCCTCAGCCTCCTCTTTTTCTGACAGGAGAGGCACCTGGTGTGGTATTCAACTGCTGGAGCCCATTTTCTTCAAAGACATGTATAGTGGATTCAAAGATGTTATGATGGACCCTGTGCTTGTAGGAACCAGCTATTTAAAATTTTCTTATCTGAATATGTTTAATTTTATGGACCATTCTATGTTGACTTATTAAACAGTGTAAAAATCCCAGTAGATAAGCGGATGCTAAAACGTTCAAACCAGTCTTCTTTTTTCTGCAAAAGTTGTCACGGTCTTGGTTTTAAAGTTTTATTTTGAGTTTTCAGCATCACTTTGATAAATTTTTTCTTTGTTTTCTAGTTTTATTGGTTTAATTCCTATTTTGTGGTGTTTTCTGGATGTATTTGAGTTCATATATATTTCTTGATCGACCTCAGTTGATCTCTTGTGTTGGTCTCTTTTTCCCCAGCTCCTTTCTAGAATCCTCTGTTCACACCTGCTCCCAATCAGCTTATTAGTCCTGTTTTTGTACAGCCTCTGATGTATACTCTCCCTGTGCTGTTCCTCAGTGCTGGTTCCTTTCCTGGCTCCCCAAGTGAGTTTTCCCATGAAGTTTCTGGTTTTCGGTTCCATTTATTGTGTACTTTGGTTTTTGCCTCCGTTAACTAATTAAATCTACAAGAACTCTCGTCTACCTCTTCACCTTTGCATTTGGGTCCTCAGAACCTAAAAAAAAACAATGACAAAAGTAATTTAAAGACGCTTAAATCCCCTTTCTTCCCTGTTCTGATGATTAGCTAGGCCTTCAGCCAGTTGTACCTGGCACATCATGATACTTTAATGAGTTGCAGCAATGTGAGTGTATGCAGGTAACTAAGTACGAGGTGTAATCAGTGTGGTGGCAGCTGATTGCCCAGGTAACATTCACGCATTACTGGCATGAATGTCCAGTTTTCATTTTGAGTTCCAAAAAAAGAAAATCAAAAACAATCCACTTGAATTTGTTTCCAAGTTTGAAGACGTTTCGCTTCCCATCCCGTGGATTGTTTTTAATTTTCTTTTTTTTTGGAATGACTATGACCTGGATGATTAATCTTCACCAGCATATTGTTCATTTTGACCTTGTCCTGATTTATTTCAGTCATTCTTTCTTCCAGTGTTAAAAAAATAGCATATTTTAATTGTTTACTTTATTACCTACCTGATCAAAGCTATACAAACATGTATAAATGTTTACATAACTACAATAACGAAACAAAGCCGTAACTTATTAAGCTCTTGTAATTAATCTCTTGCAAATGTTGTTTGCCATCAAACATGGGGAGATCTAAGCATCTTAGTGGAGATTGAAGTGAAGAACTGGTTATCTACCCAAAAGGGAAAACTCTGCAGTGAAGCTCAGTTTAACATCTTCATAGACTTAAAAGGTTTTGATTAAGAAAGAAGCAAAAGTCCCAAAACGAAAACCTTCAGTCAAATGCCAAATGCCTTCAGTCAGTGAAATTGACAAAAACAGTTTGTAGTCAAGGTGATCTTTCAAACCTAACAATGCAACCCCAACTATTATCCAGGGAAGTGATATTGTGTTGGGGGTCAGTGTATTTGCTAGTGGTACTGATGCATGCATAAAGTGGATTAAACTGGGTATTCATCCATGAAACCGATTCCAAATACAAACAAAACTGGCTTTTGGAAGGGATAAAGTGGGTTATGAAAAGACTCACAAGTAGACAAAAAGGCTATTAGAAAGTTTACTGACACGAATTGGACAATATTTCTTGTACCCAGACCCCAGCAAGAAGACGTAGAACTAATCATTGTAGATGATAATATAATTGGGACATTTATAAGAATGAAAATACCTTTCCTCCTAAGGGCCTGGTTATACTCCTGCAGCAGTTTGTCGCAGTGAGCTTGATGCAGACATTTTAGATTTATGCCCAGTATTGAAGCGTTGTCTGCACTACACGCTGTGGGTCTAGATATGGCCGAGGCGGTGAGGAACTTTGTCCGACAATGGAGGGACATGACGGCGAAAAACAGCGAGGATCCAGGTGGAAAAAGGGTCCCAGCGTCCTTGCGCACATCGATCTTCTAACTAGTCAAACTTCACGAGTTGTTTTCCAAAATTTCAGTCATTAAAACAAAACAAGCAGCAAAACTTTCTGCGGCACTGTCTGCGGTCACCTACAATTTGGGAGAGGTGGGGCGTCTTTTTGTTCACTGTGACACCTACGCAGACAACCTAGTTTCGAAATATAAATCAGCCTTAAGGCTTGAACACTGGTGGTGGACTTAAAAATAAAGGAAGAAAGAAACTGAATTGAGTAAAACAAGAAGGTGAAAAGAGGGATGTTACAGCCTAGTTAGAAGGTAGACACAGCTGACCATAGTGGGGCAGCTTAAAAAGGAGTTGTTGGTTTTATTGGCTGCCGAGGAGGCGTGGGGAACGGAAGAAGATTGTCAGATGTAAATGCAGATGACGGATGATATGCGGGTAAAGCTTTGCAGAGACCTTCAAATTAAAAGAAAAAAAAAACCATCAAGGCTCATTTAGCAACGATCCTTCTTAAGTTCTGGCAACCACATGAGAAAATTGTAGACTTTAGGGCTAGGCTTGTATCAACTTCCTAAAAATATATTTATTCAAAGCTAAAGTTATTTACTTTTTTACTAAAGGTTATTCAAATTTTTATGTCCAATAGTAATAATGGTTAAGTTACTTTCAACACTTTTCTTTATTTAGTTGATTGACCATAGTTTTGCCCAAAAATATTCAGTAAAACAAACTCAGAAGAATTCACACTGTGAGTTTCAGAGGAATCTTAAACCTAAGGTCGGTGGATTTAATGGCTAAAATTTAACTGAATACCTTTACCCTTAAGACTAAGCCTAATACTAACATGATGAGAAACTTGAATCTAAGGTCAGTAGTTTTAACTCATTGCAGCTTCCAGAGGTTTGGACTGACATCTGGCAATTAAAGGACCAACTTCTGGCTTTTTTTTTTTAGACCTCCGTTTTGTACTTCCAGAATTGATTTTAAAAAAGGCCACCTGCAGTACTGTAGGCTTGTATTGTGATGGGATTTTGTGTCTACACAAAATCTGCTGCTTTTTTTTTGTTCATCCCAAACATGGCTGCAGTTTGCAACAGCACCAAATATATAGCATGCAGGTATAGCCGCCTTAGATTGTTCCTTTTCAGCACCACAGCTGTGTGGACAGCTCCCATAAGGCAGCAACATTCAGAGGAAATAATATCGCAACACATTATAGCAGAGTGCTGTACAGTTGCTGTACAGTTATTACAGTTTTAACACAAGTCATGGCAAATTCCCTACTGTAGAAATTATAACGTGACAGCTTTGAAGTCACTCCAACTTTGTCCCGGCTGCGCTTACCCAGGATATAAGTATGACCCACACCTTGTTCATCCTTTTTCAACTACAAACGCACAGATCCATCTATTTCAGGTTTTTTTTTTTACCATTAACCAACTATTATTATTAACCAGATAATTGCTCTAACAGGGATTATACGTTTTTTATAGAACACATTTTATCTAGTTGAAGTGTGGTTGTCTGTGTTTTTTTCATACAAGTGATCGGGCAGAAATACAGAGAGATATCACCTTTTATGATTAAAGACTGATGATTAAAAAGTCCAGTTGTAGTTATACTTAAAGTTATTGACATTTACAGGTGGTTAAAATAACTTGATCTCAACTTATTAACTGTCCATGTCCGACTGTAAATGAGTTACTACTTCTTAAATAATAAACCAATTGTTCCTTTTTATCATTAGAGGCTAACTGTCTTTAAAAACCCCCATACGAGGCATTTTCCTTTATTGTCTAATACATTATGGATTTCCATCCATCCATTTACTGTCATGCTTATCCCTGCTGGGGTTGCAAGGGGTTGCCTATCTCAAGCTGCAAGGTAGCAGTGCTACCCACTGCACCACCAACTATGATTATTAACTATATTCATAAACAAAGAGGAAAAAAATGCATCACATTACAAAAAAAAAACTAAATACTACTTCTATTTTCAAGACATGTAATTGCACCAAATGTAGGAAAATTGTCATTAAGAAGGTTCAAGTTTATCAAAGTTGTAGCTTGTGGAATGCTCCTAAATAGGGCTGGGCGATAATTCAATAACGATATATATCGATCGATAGACGTGTGGCGCAATAGAAAAAAATAGGCTCGATTAAAGTTCGATAAAAAAGAAACGCAGTTTTCCTTCCTTCTCCTTGTAGCCTAGCATGTAGGTTTATGCTAATCACTACTTCCTCGCAACCAATCACAATCGCGGACCCAGGCACGCCGTCACCAAGCGCCGCCCTCTCAAACCACAACACAGAGCACATGAAGATGTCGCAGCAAGGAGAGTCGGAGGAAATTGTTCCAAAGAAGGGTTTTTGTAGTTCGCCAGTCTGGCAGTATTTCGGTCATGGCAAGTCAGACAAAAAACAAACCACAGTCATCTGTAAAATGTGTCGGGAACCAGTGAAAACGAAGTCTGATAACACAACCAACTTTTTTTTTTTTTATCATCTCAGCCGCTCACACCCGCAGGAGTACGAGCTGTGTAGGCCCCGGCGCGGCTCTCCTCCGAGGAATCTTCAGGAATTTCGGGAAAATATATATATATTTTCAGTTCTGGGCAGTTTCCCACGTAGTTCTAACAATTGAGAGAAAAATGCTGAGGGGCCAGAAACTTCGAAGTAATAACTCAGGTTAAAGCAGGAAACGGGGGTGGTGGTGGGGGGGCATTTATTTATTTGTTATATTTATTTTGGTCACTTTTCTGGTCACTTTAGTTTATTCTTTGTCAGTATTTAATAACATAACCCAGGTCTCTTAAGTTATTTTTCTTTAAAAAAATTCTGTTATGGTTAAAAAAGTTGGTTAAATAAAGATTTAATTCGAAGTCTGTGTTTGTGTTTTTTATTAAAATTAAATCATTTAGCAATATTATAAAATGTCCAGGCAGAGCTGCACATAAAATATGGTTTCAGATCTTTTCAATAATTATCGATCAATATGCATTTTTTTTATCGATAAGCTTTTTTTCTATATCGCCCAGCCCTACTCCTAAATATTCTAGAATGACAGCCCAGCTCCTAATTGTACCTTTCCATTATTTTATTTCATTTAGCCTAATGTTCTGGGTCATTGTTTACAGATAATAAATTGTCTATCCAGTTAAAACGACAAATATAACAGAGGCATTTTGGCTTTTGTCTTTCAACTTAAATAAATGAACTAAACATCATATAACTGTCAACGTTAATTTATACTTGTAGTGGACCCAAATTCAAAACTGAAGAGGCAGAGGTGATTTCTTGCTAAATGTAATTAATTAAAAATACAAAGGCCATAATCCAGAACCGATTGACAAGAAACTCAGGAACCAAAAACTAGGAGACACTAGGGATGGATAAGCCAAAAGAATGACGCAATAAAGAGATTCTAGCAAACACTAACTAACAATGAATGGAGTAATCAGCTGATTGAGAGCAGGTGTGGACAGAATGATCTAGAAGGGAGCTAGAGGAAAGGATACTGGGACATGGGGGCAACAGAGAATAAGCAACAAATACAACAGGCTTAAATATAGCAAGAAAATCTCTTGATGATCCTAAATGTGAAGTGAAATCTTAAACAGAACCAAAAAGTCCAGAAAGAGCAGAATCATGAAAATAACCCTCTACTTGATGTATATTCTATGACAAAAAATACATGAACTCCAAATCCAATGGTTAAAACTTGTGATCTCCTCAGATTTCCCTTGAGGGCAATTTACAGTCACTTGACCAATCAACCTTTCAAAGATCAAAGGCTACCTTTTCTATTCAATTGTCTTCTAATCTGTTTATGTTGAAGTTTTTAGTAATCTTCATGTGTCATGCTATAAATATTTTCTTATAGCATTAGAAGCTACAACTTATTTTTTGATTGATTTCCTCCTCAGCAAATGAATTAAATCCACTGGGGTTGGCATAAGTCACACTATTCTGACCTGCCAGTCCACCAAATATGTTATTTCCTCTGCAATAAAGATCTATCATTCTCCTACTTAGCATAACAATGTTTTAGGATAGTAATATAATCTAAATTTAAATTTGCAATCAATTTGAAAAGGTATTTCATAGCCGATATTTCACCCAGTTTTTTTTTTTTTTTAATTCTAGCCAAAGATCAATATCATTTGTCATAATACATGTTTATTTTCTTTTAATCACAAAATATAACATGACAGAATTAGTTTGGCTGTGACTGTGTGGAGAGAAATGTCAGCTGTGCTGCTGCATTCAACACCTTTTTTTTTTATAGATGTTGGAGGTCGGCCTGTTTTCCAGTGTGGTCCTGTTTCTCTGACTGTGACTAACTGGATGTGCTCTCTTCATCCTCTGACATGTGAGTTGGCTTAGAGCTCATCTGCCTGGCTGTGTGTTTCCTGGACGGGGCCGCCTTTTAAAGTTGCCTTTTGTGTCTCTGCTTCTGTCTCCTTGAACCCCAGTCGTCCTCAGCAGATGGCCGCTCACACTGAGCCTGGTTCTGCTGGAGCCTTCTTCCTGTTAAAAGGGAGTTTTTCCTCTCCACTGTCGCTACAAGCATGCTTAGTGTGATGGATTGCATTCGAGTCAATGAGTCGATGCAATAAACTGGTTTTCCTTAGATAAAAAACTTTAAATCAATTTGACTTTATAATCTGGTGAACTGTAAAGTGCCTTGAGATGACATGTGTAAAAATAAACTGAATTGAGTAGAATTAAAAGATTAAGGGCCGGATCTAAAAACGTGAGCTATTTCACTGCGCACGTTAAAAAATGTACAAACTGATCTATCAACAGCGTGCTAAAAGGATTTGGTCTTTAAAGCGTGCTAAATGGCGCCTCTTATCCATTTAGTACTTTTTCTGCAATGAATATGCAATATGGGGCGTTTACACGCAAAAGTGCGTCTTGTGGGAGGAGAACATGTAAATATATTAATTTAGCACTCGCAAAGTAATTTATCAAACTTGAAAGCAATTTTGCTAACGGTATCTGACTCTATATTTAACACGTTTCAAAAGAAGGTGCAAATGGTCTGTATGCGTAATTGCGCACACATGGCAGCGGTTATTGTGGCAAGAAGGAGACATCGAAATGAAGCAAGGAGACGCAGAGAACGCATTTTTTCACTCCGTGTGAATATTTTTGGAATGAACGAGGAAACAATCATCAAAACATACCGTTTATCCACTATTGCCATTTTGGAGCTGTTGGGGGAACTCCGAATGGATTGGAGCCAGCCACAAGGAGGATCCACGCAATACCAGATATCACAAAACTCCTTGCAACATTGCACTTTTTTGCATCTGGGATCTCCCAATCTCGTTTTTTAGAAGTGCTGTCCGACGTTCTAAATGTCATGTCGCCCTAACGCTCTAACCAGTGTTGGGCACGTTACTTTGAAAAAGTAATTAGTTATAGTTACTAGTTACTTCTCCCAAAAAGTAACTGAGTTACTAACTGAGTTACTCCACAATAAAAGTAACTAGTTACTAGTAAAAGTAACTATTGCGTTACTTTTGCGTTTCTCGCCCCGTAACCCTCACCACCCAGCCCCCACCTTCTCGCAGCGCGTTTCAAAGCCAGCTGAATAGAGCGGACGACAAAGACAAGAACCTGCAGAGAGTTTAGCATTTATTGCAACTCAATGTAAATGACATCAGGGGGGAACGCCATGTGAAGTTTTTTAACAGGGCATTCACATCTGGTGAGTTTATGAAATTAATAACTGGGGATGTCTAATTCTCAAATCCTGTGTGTTTGGGTTGTTATAGATACTGCAACATCTATCTATCTATCTATCTATCTATCTATCTATCTATCTATCTATCTATCTATCTATCTATCTATCTATCTATCTATCTATCTATCTATCTATCTATCTATCTATCTATCTATCTATCTATCTATCTATCTATCTATCTATCTGTATACTCTGTGTGTGACATAAAATATGGATCTCCATCCCTGCCACAAAGGCCATCAAATAATGTTTAAAATAAAAAATACAGTAGGTTGAAAAGTCAGAGCATCCATCCATCCATCCATCCATCCATCCATCCATCCATCCATCCATCCATCCATCCATCCATCCAGATTTCTCCCTTTCATTTGATCGTTCACGCTCTCCATAGTTCTCCTGTGGCGCGAGCACAGGGCGACTGGTGCGCGCCTTTAGCGAGCATGCGCGTTTCCTGTCGCTTGCGCGGTGATTCGTGCCGCCTGCGCTGTGCGGAGATGCAGAGGAAACCGTATGTGATGGGGAAACGCAGCTCAACGTAACACCGGTATTTCCATGTGGAAAACGCTGTTTTGCTGCTGGATCCTCCTCACTCTCCATCTCTCTGTGTGTGCTGTACGTTAACACCCGCCAGCGGAAACACCCACCTACCCAACTGACAGACGGAATCTCACTATACATCAGCCATTCTCATCCTCTCCTCTCTCATGACAAGGCGCGCACCTCTGGATGACCTAAAAAATAATCTTTAATATCTCTTAAACAAAAGTAGCACAAACAATATTTTTTTTCTGCACTAACGTTGCACTAACCATTCAGTCTATTTGCTGAGTTTTTTGACGTGGGTGGGGTGTCAGCTTCACGCAGCTGCGCACGAGTCCTATCATGAAAAAAGGTTCATTGTGCGACCTGAGTAACGCGCAGTAACGGGGTGTCTGCAATGGTAACTGCGTTATAGTTACAGTCAAAGTAATTAGTTAGATTACTCGTTACTAAAACAAATAACGGCGTTAGTAACTCCGTTACTTTCAACGCCGTTAGTCCCATCACTGGCTCTAACAGAGAACCCCGACCTGCGCCTGTGGAGCCACATGCCAATGCTGCGGGGATGCGTACGCACAGTAATCTCATCCACAGTCACTTCTTGTGAGCCATTTGGTATGTGCATTTTTCTACAGGCCAATACAAAACACCTGTTTTTTTTTTTGTTTTGTTTTCTACTGCAGTGAAGTAGAAATTCAGCCACATACCACCTTAGGGAATAAAGGTTGCCAAAGTTTATTTATATATATATATATATATTTATATATATAAATAAACTTTGGTAACTGTAAGATTTAAATTTCTTAATGCACTAGTTTGCACAAACTACAAACTAGTTTGCCGCAAACCACAAAACGCGCAAAACCATCATTTAAATAGGGCGTCTCCAACAGTTTTGCACCTGCCACCAGTTACGCAATCACTCTTGTTAAATCACCCGCAAACCATGGTTCAGCCCCTTGCGCAAAATTCCAGTTTGCGAGCGCAAATTACTGCACGCAAAATTGGATCTTGATAAATCCGGCGCTAAATAAATAAATAAATAGCTTTAAGACCTCTGTGGCCAATTGTTCTGATTGGAATTACTCTGAAAACAGCATTCCAAGATTATTAATCACAGGGCTGCTGATATCTGCAAGATGTTCCACCACTGCTCTGGCTGCAACTTTAAGTATCTCACAAATCATAAAACGAATGATTTGACTATACAAAAAATAAAGAAAATCAGGATTTATTTACCAAATAAACCAAACCATAAATAAAACTGGGCTCCCCGTGCAGAAAAAGCCAGCAGGCAAGTTGAATGGTAAATGGCCTGGACTTATAATTGGCTTTATCCAGTAACCCCAATGAGCTTTACACTACATTCAGTTATTCACTCATCCATGCACAAATTAACACATTGATGGTAATAAGCTACATTTTAGCAACAGCTGCCCTGGGGCTCCATCAATGAAACAAGACTACCGTACACCTACACCTGCATTTAACATCTGCATTTAGCAGATGTATTTATTTATATTTAGGGGGTAAAGCAGGAACAGTTTTACTCCATTTCCAGTATGGATCAAACATAATCAGGCTTTAGAGATATTGTCCAAGCATCTTACAGCGATCACTCACAAAAAACGGATTTTGGATTTGGTGTGAATAGGTTTGTATAACTGGACTTTGTGAACAAAAGGTTGCACCGAGTTAAAACCCCAATAGCCTTGCAAATTCTCATAATGATTAGGTGGAAAATGCTGTTAATTTTGCTACTCAAAAAAGAAACTGATGGTGAAGACCTATTTTTCATATCTAGAGAGAGAATCTGCACATTGTTCATAAACATCCATCAGATTGGGGGCTTTAGCATTAGCGTGATGGCTACAATGGAGAAAAAACAAACATTTTGTGAATGAAAAAAATTCTAAATAAATGTGACCCAGGAGTATGCATTTTCTCTCCTATTCTGTTGCACTTAATTATGCTCATTCTTTAGTAATGTAAATTCCCTTCTTTCATTTTTCTTTTTTTAACAATGCATTTTAGTAAAGTTTGTAGTTTGAGTTTTAAGTTTCTTAGACTTTTTTCCGATTTTATATGGATAAATACCTTGAGGACATCGTCCAGAGAAAATGGGAAACTGAACTGTTTTATGTCGACGGCAGTAGGAAAATATATATAAAGAGTATTGTTTATGATCAAGCTTATCTAGCAGTCAATTACAACATCAAGATATCCTATTAAAAGAAAACAAAGCACATCATTTTATTACATATAAATCAAAATTACTTTTTAATTATATTTAAATACAGAAGGTATGAAAATCTACCCAATTTCACCAGTAAAGCTCTGTATGCCGAGCACATTTAGTAAACGCTGTATGTTTACTATCTAAAATGTTTTTTCGTTTTTCAGATCCTGGTTGTTCGCATGTGAACAAACAAAGATAGCAGATGGGCTTTTGTTGAATTTCCTCATGCTCAGCTTCCTTTGCCTTCCCAGGTGGTGAGAATCAGTCACAGCCAGATTAAACCTGCCCTGCCTTCCCGGATTATTCTGGGCTTTGATGTTGATATAAAGCAGCGATCCAAAAATCTCAGGTTTTGAAAAGCCTCACATCACCTTCCTGCACAGGACTTCCAGCTGGTTGAACAATCACTATTCACACTTGCATGTCTGATACAAGATTTCAGTGCAAAAAGGAAAAAAAAAAAAAAACTTCAGTAACAGCAGATAAAGACAGCAACTCAATCATGTTCCGTCTTGTTTGTCAAAATACACTTTGATCCCACATGTACTTCAACACCTAATTACTGCTCTCACTTTTCCTTTGAGAGGGAAAAAAAAACTATTTTGGCTTTTGTGTTTCAGAGTTGAAGACTTATTCAGACATTTTGATAAAGAGTATGTGCTTTTGTGTGTTTGAATTCTGAACTCCTTTATGTACGAATTATACACAATGATCTCTTTATAATAAATAAATAAAAACAATGGATTTCATTTATAAAGTGCTTTACTTTTGTAAAAAAAAAAAAAAAAAAACAGATCTCAAAGTGCTACAAAGGAAATCCTGCAAGCTATAGTTAGAGCTTTCAAATGTGCATAAACCATAAAACAGTTGCACAGTACAAAAAAACAGAGCAAATAAAAAAAAAACATGTTTTCAGTTGTTGGTGAAGCTTCTCAGTCATCCAGGTCATAGCATGTTTCCAAGCAATACAAGGCTTTGTCCATATAAGACTCAAACTCACTGCGGATCCAGACATTTGAATTGAGAAAGCTTCCTGGAGAGGCGGCGAAACGCCTTCAAATCTTGAAAACCAAGTCCAGTGGATTTTTTTTTTTTTTTTGAACTTTTACTTAATCCAGGTCATAGTCATTCTGAAAAAATAAACTTAAAAACAATCCACTGGACTTTGTATCCATTGCCATCCAGGAAGCTTTTTCAATTCAAATGTCAGGAATAGTGTTGAGTTTGAGGCTTTATACGGTAGCTCAACAAAGCCTTGTTTTTATTTTATAACGGACGAACTGGTCCACCGCTTTGGAATGTGTGTTGGCCTGCAATCCCCTGTCTAAGTCTCTGAAAGGGTGGTCGTTAAAGGGAATTCAGTTTTTTTTTTTCAATGAAGGCATTTTTGCTTTAAGAGAAAACAGAGAATAGATGAACTGTATTTGGTTTATGTAAAATTAGGCCTAATTTTTCTCTCTATCTGAATCTGATCCACTGTGATCAGGCAATAAAGCAAAACCCCAGTGAGCCACAGCAGAAGGCCAACTACACTGAGCCCATTTCTGCTGGAGGTTTCCTCCTGCTAAAAGGATGTATTTTTTCTCCCCACTGTCGCTGCCTGTTTGAATTGCCAGTGTAAGGGATTGCTGCAGAGTCAGTGATTTAATGCGAGATAATATCTACTGTCTCCATGAGCTCATCTATACAGAGTGAATCCTGCAAAGTCAATGAATTGATGCAATTAATTACTTTACATAGAAAACTTGTAATCAGTCTGTATGATTTCATTGAATCGACTCTGTGAAGTGATGACTTGTTGTGAATTTTCGCTGTACTATTAAACTGAATTTCATTTAATTTTATTCAATAAAAAACATAATAAACACTGTTTAAATAATAGTTGTATTTAAAAAAAATAAAACATTTCCTGTGTATTACCAGCAGAGCCAACTAGTCTTAATAAGAAGTGGATAAAATCTGTTGAAACGGTAATTACTGTAGATCTTTTAAAAAATATATGTTTTTTTTAGGTTGTTGTCATTGTACAACTGGTATAAAGTAAAAAATAAATAAACTTAGAATTGGGTGTCATATTTCTTTATACTATTTTGCTATTTTCTATGTGAATTAGCTAAAAAAACAAACAACAAATAACAAAATATTAAAATCTCTCAAATTTAACAGAAAATATTTCACAAGTTTTGGTTATCAAGTCTTTTTTTAACCCTTTAAAGCCTGAACCAGGAAATAATTGACAGAAGATTCAAATTTTCCAAAATTAGAAATGTCATTGAACTTTGTGAAAAATGAAATAACTATATAAATTTTGTAAAAACATGAAATTACATCATTTATTTACATCAATTTTGATTTATTACGCCTTTCAATATCATCTTTTATATGTTTTCTGTTCACTACATATGTCTGACTATGTAAGTCAAGGTTTCAAGTAGGGATGCACGATATAATCGGCCCCCTATCGGTATCGGCCTGTATCGGCCTTAAAACTGAATATCGGACATCGGCCACCCCACCGATATTTAACCCGATATTTGATCAGCTTCTGAGTTTCTAAAGTCTAAAAAAAAAAAAATAAATACTACTTCTTCTTCCTCAAAAACTTCTTTTTTACAGACTTAAAAACTTCTAAAGACGAGGGAAAAAATATTGATACATTAAAATATCACAATATCTTCATATGCTGATATATTGCCATTTAAAAACACCATATCAATCTCTTTTACTAATGAAATATTGCTATATGTCATCGTTATGCTACGAAATCCCCCGAAAATTCACGACATTTTGCCATATTTTTATATGTTGATATTTTGACGCGGAGTTTGTAACAGAACGATGAAATTTCGCAGATTTTGAAAGTAAAATAGATGGATACCACGTTTTTAAACATCAATTTGATATCAGCATATGAAAATATATTTGAGTATATTATTTTTCAAAGTGTCAGAAATGGATAACAAAACTGCTATTTTCAATGACTACTTATTTTTGTCCAGCTTTAACATCGGTATCGATATCGGTTATCGGCTACATGAGTTTTAAAATATCGGCATATCGGATATCAGCCAAAATCCCAATATCGTGCATCCCTAGTTTCAAGAACAAAAACATCACACTGATGATGCAGAGGTTTCAAAATCTCCTGTATCAAATATGATAAACTTGGCTTTAAAGGGTTAATTGTATCGTCACGTAATTCTTGAAGCTCGAGTCATTTTAACCTTTAACTAATACAACTGCCCGCATACTTTTTGGCGGCACTTTGCGGTCATATTTTTTCATACTACATAGATGACATATCGAGGGTACAGCAAAGTGAAACAGAATCTAATGCATAAGAAAACAAAAATATATTTTTGTAACTTTGCATCCTCTTGCTCCCTAGACATGTTCTTTAAACTTATATTCCTAAAAAGCCTTGTTGCACTGATGCAAATGGAAAGTATATAAATGCCAAGTTCTTTACTGTCACCCTTCTTTTTCATCCTTCAGTCTTTGAAATGTGTTTAAATAGAGAAATACATCTTTTTATTTTTTTTACAACAGTGACAAGTGGATATTGCAAATAAAAAACAACAGCCACCAAAAATTACAATCTATATAATAATATATAATGGTTTATGCAGAAACTTGTGGGAAATGATGCTTGCATTTACAAAAAAATGGTTGAAAATTATGGCAATACAAAGATTTCTATAACACTTTTTCTAACAAAAAATAGTTAGAAAATGAAAGGACCCTAAAAGGTTTACCATTATTTTTTATCATCATTGATTTCAGAAAAGTGTGAGTTTTATTTTCTCTTTCTCTGTTAGATATTTTATGTTTGTTTATGAATTTTTGGGGTCATGGGATTTAAAAAAAAAACATTATATTAAACTGAAAAATAAGTACAGTTGCTCCTCAGCCAGCAGTGTAAGTGGCTGCATTTAAAATGCATGATGGATGTTTTATGCTGATCATAAAACGTAACCATCAAATGTGTTGAGTTTTGACTTCCTCGTCTCTGTACAAATAAAGGACTGTTTAAAATCTAACAGTGAGTAATTATCACCCCATACATCATTAGGTTACCATCAGATGAGCTTACCATCTCTACGGTTGAGTTTGGCGAATCCTGCTGAGTGGCTGCTGGAAAGATGGGAGGAGCTTCTGAAGGATGAAGGCAGCAGGCTGGACACCAAAGGGCTGTCACACACCTCTATGAAACAATAAGGAAAAAACATTTTTACAACTTATCTTGTTTTGGTTGTATTATTCTACTTACTGTAGGTTCTAGAGTACTTCAAGTGCATGCATAACCAAAATGCTGTACATATGCTGTAAGATTAATTGAAACAAATGTCATCTGAGGCAAATATAACACCATCATAAGTTCAAGGACTCATAAAATAAATCAGAATGAAACTGGTGAGGTGTTCCAGGCACGTCCCACCGGGGGGAGGCCCCGGGGAAGACCAAAGACCATTGGAGAGACTATTTTTCTCGGCTGGCCTGGGAACGCCTTGGGGTTCCTCCTGAGGGGCTAGAAGAAGTGGCTGGGGAGAGGGAAGTCTGGTCCTCCCTTCTTAAGCTGCTGCCCCCGCGACCCGACCCCGAATAAGCGGAGGAAGATGGATGGATGGATGGATGGATGGATGGATGGATGGATGGATGGATGGATGGATGGATGGATGGAAACTCACTCTAAGGGTATAATTACATGTGACCATAATTGTTAATGCCTACAGTAGCAGCCATTCAAAATGACCCTTCTCAGTCAAAGGCCAGCCAAATGGCAGCCCACTTCCCTGCAACTCCCAGCAAAATCCCCTCCAACTTCCAGCCACTGGCCTTCTCCTGGGGCTGCATATGTTTTTACTCTGACTCCACCCTTTCAGTGAATTACAGGGTCTGACCAGGAGATGATTATTCTCTTTAGATCTTAATTTCCACAAATAATGACAGAAAGAATATTTCAGTAAAAAGATTGATGTTTAAAAAAAAATTATAGGGGAGCAGTCAAGGACCAGTCAAGGGTCCATCAAGGAAAGTGGGGAAATTTTGAATGGCTACTACTGAAGGTTTGCCATCCAGTGAAGTGGCACCTTGACCTTAATATACATTGTTTCTTGCTCTGTGCATGACATGGATTGAATCCTGACTTTCATCCCCAAAAAGCATAATAAACTTCTTAAAAGGCAGACCCATTTATATCAACTTGTCTTCTCACAATATAAATAAGCAACCCAAAAGCTGCCTCCATCTAACACCTCCAAGTTAATAGATGTACTCCACCACTGAGACAAGAGCCAATTACTATGATTCATGCAGCAGTCAGATCCTGGCCTACAGTTCTGACAACTAGCCTCTGGCATCGATTTCGGTGTCATCCTTGGTGAACATAATCCTTTAACAACGTAGATCTTTATTTGAGTACTCATACCCAGAAACCGTCCGAACCGTTCGGTTCGACTGTCTCGGTTTGGTTCGCGTGTGTTTCGTTCGGTTCATGCGCTGCTCCTTTTTCTCATAGGGGAAGCGTTTACACTCCAGAGCAGAAGGTGGCGGTACCGCGACCAAAGCCAACCACCAGTAGTAAACAAGAAGAAGAAGAAGCGAAGCAGCTTAGCCGGGTGTAGCAGGGAAAAAAATCAGTTGTTGTGGAGAATTGTGTGGGAATGGCGAGTGGGAAAGAACAGGAGTTGGAAGACGCGCCAGCAGCACTTTATAGGTCTGCTGTATGGGACCACTTTGCATTTAGAGTGACCTACGATGACGGCGGAAAGAAAGTTGTGGATAGAAGTGTGCAAGCCTTGTGCAAGCATTGTGCAACACGTTTTGTTTATGCTAACAGCAACATGACCAACATGTCAGCAACCCCCGAAATCCCTCATACTCTGTCAGCAACCCCCGCTGCGCTCCAGACCGCCTGCTCAAAGCAAAGCCTACAGCCTCCACTGTGGCTCCCGTCCGCTCCGCTCTTGAGTTCCTTGGAGATGGTAGAGAGCATGCGCGAGATGATTAAATTCAAAGCAGCAAAACATACGGAAATGATCCAGGGTTTCCGCGGATCATTTAAAATAATTACAATCCATTATTTTTTGGGGGATTTTTTCATTAATTTCATACATTTTTATGGGATTTCGGTGTAACAATCAACATATACCGAATCGAACCGAACCGAAAACCGTGACCACGAAACTGTGAATCAAACCGAACCGTGGATTTTGTGAACCGTTCCACCCCTAATATATATATATATATATATATATATGTATATATATATATATATATATATATACAGGGTCGTGGGCAAAAGTTTGAGTATGATTTCATTTTGGATAGGATTTTTTCTTAAACTTCTTATCTTATTTTCTAGGATTAGAAGAAATCATAAATCTTTATTTTTTCTAAAAGTAGTTTGAAAGCTTCATCCTCTATTGTTGAGTCCCGCAAAAATGTAGAAAATGATTTTTTTTCTTCTATTTTAATTCAATTCTCTTCAATATAAATACTGGTGATCCTTACAAACAATTTAAAACTTTTAATCTTCACATATATCCTCTCAGATTAAACTTTTCACACTATCACTGTGTAACACATATAGTAAAAAAAAACATACATGTTATAATCTACAGATTCTTCAGAGTAGATTCATTTTTTTTATTTTTTATTCCGACAACACACACTTGTTACAGTGAGAGTCTGAAGACGGATGGCTCTCGAGCATGGAGTTCTATAATCCCGGAGGAGATAATGTGTGATGAGAGCTCAGCCTCGCTGAGGATGCGTTCAAAGAGAGGGCAGCAGAGTTAAAACACTGTGGGTTTTCCTCAGCAGAGCTTTGGCATTTAGGAGTCGGCTGCTCTGATGGAGTGAGCAGTGGAGCACAAATGCGCACAGCTTAGAAAAAGTAGCATCCTTAAAGGTGGCAATAAAAGCTTGCTGGATAAGGGTCAACGTAATAGTTTTTTATTCTTATCCATGCTTTTCTCGGGTGAAATAAAGTTAAATGCAATTAAAAAATAAATGCTTAAGCCTCATCTCTCTGTGTTTATTCTAATACACACAACATTTCTTAGAATACTCTAATATCTACAATCCATTATAAGTTTCACTTCAGGCGCTACAAACATTTATTTTTTTGTTATCTGAATTTAGGAAAGAATTAAGATAAGATGGCATAAGATACTTTTTTGTCCATTAATTATTAAACGAATTACATTTTTTGTGGATTTTTTTCATCCAAATATACAGACAACACAAAGATAGAAGAAAAAAAAATCGAGGAAGTTAAACAATATGTACTAAAAATGATCAAAGAAAAGTCTGCTTTTTTCTGTACCTAATAGGATAAAATCAGTTTTCTAATCTTTAACTCCAAAGAGAATTATGTTTATTCTAATTCAGGCCATTATAGTTTATCATATAGTGCCAATTCAAACATATTTCATATAAAGGCAGTTTACAGAGACAATTCTATCAAACAGACAGACTTCAGACAGACTGAGTAAAAGTGTTTTTTTTTTTACTCTAAGAAAACCCAGCTGATTTCGTCAAGCCATTGGCTTTGCAGGATTTGCTTATTCTGGATAAGCATGTAGCGACTGTTGAAAATAACTTGCACTGTGTTGTTAACTCTACAGGATCTCTCACAACACGCATGCATGCATGCAGCCACCATGAAGAGGAAAAACTGGAAAAACCTCGAGCAAAACCAAGCTCAGTGTGAGCGGCCATCTGCCGAGGCAGACTGGGGGTTTAAGAAAACAGAGGCAGACATGCAAAATAAACATAGAAGAACTGATCCATTAAGACTTTCTCCCATTTGCTATTGAAGGTAATGGAAAACAAGCTCCATAACTGGCTCTTTTTCGGAAAGAAACAGTTAAGCAGACAAGTTTTGAGAAGTTTTCATGTCAAAATGATAAAAGAGTCCATGCAGTAAAAGGTGAGCCAATAGCTATGTCTTTGTCTAGAAGAGAACCAGAACCAAACATTGAAGAAAATAGATACAGAGAAGGCAAAGAGAAGAATGGGGCACTATTAGTTTGACACATTAGCTATGATTACTTGGAAAAAATCTCAGGATCTGATTAAAATGTGATTGGACAAAAAAAAAAAGAAAAACAATTGGATTGCACAATCTATATGTACATAACGAATTCTACAAATGTGGCATGTTTATTCTTATGTCGATGCATTTAGCAGATGTTTTTATCCAAAGTGACTCACAAAGTAGACGCAACATAAATATGACAATAAGTGCTCTAGAGGAACACCCCTGGTCAGAATCAGTGGTGAAACAGGGAAGTACAGAAACAGTAGAGGGGTGCAGAGCTATGGCTAAGAATTAGGATAGGAGATGATCTTTGAAGAGGTGGGTCTTTAGGAGTTTAATGGAGATAGAAAGGGACACTGCTGTTCTTGTAGCACTTGGCAGGTCATTCCACCATCTTGGAACAACCCATGAAAACAGTCTGGATCGTCTTAAAAGTGGTGTAGGCATTGTTAGATGACAATCCATTGATGACCAGAGTGACCAAGTTGGGACATAAGCCTTTGCTAGAGAGTTCAAGTAGACGGGAGCCGCACCCTTTGTAGGCTAGCATTAGGGACTTGAATTTAATGTGGGAAGCCATGGGTAACCAGGGAAGCTCAATGAACGGGGGGGTGACATTAGACCTTTTGGGATAATAAAAGACCAGATGCTGAGCCGCGTTCTGGATCATTTGTAGCAGTCTTATTGTACAGGCTGGGAGACGAGTCAGTAGTGCTTTACAATAGTCAAGGCGGGAGATAACCATAGACTGGAACAGGAGCGTGGTAGCATGTTGGGTTAGGTATGGCAAGATATTTCTTATGTTTAGTAGTGTGAAGCAAAAAGATAGAGAAACAGAGGTAACATGATCTTTAAAGGTCAGCTGGTCATCAGTTCTGAAACCCAAGTCTCTTGCTGCCTTTGATGGAGTCAGAGACAGGGATCCAGTCTGAATGTGAATATTGTGGTGTCATGTCAACATGACAACTAAAATATTCTGATAGCATCTAGCCACTTGGATGCATCCAGCAAAATATGCTGTATTGACACAAGTTGCACATATGGATTCTGTTCAGTTTACTTTATTCAGATTAACTCGATCCTTAAAAATTGTAAATCGGCATAAACCACCCCTCTCAGCTGGATTACAATTTGATTCCTATCCTAAGAAATCCGATAAGAATATTAAGACTGGTATGTTAACATGACTACTTTTTATTCATCAGCTGTTTAATCCACTTTCTTATGTCTATGTAAATGTTGCCTCAGTGTATATCCCTTTATTACAATATTTGTTTACCTATGCTACTAGAGGAGGATTTAGGGTTGAAGAGGTCTCACTTGAAACAAATTAACCCACTCAAAGTACCCCTTTTATTAGTTGGAGTAAAAAAAGCGTGATTTTGAAAGGCATTAGACTTTCAAATGATAAAAAGAACACCATAGTGCAGAAGCCTTGACACTGTCAGCCTAGATTAATTACTTCCGACATGGCAGGCTTGCTAATACTAGTTTAAGAGGTACTACTCTTTCACGTGCCCTGTCCGCTTTTATGTGGTTTCACTAAATTCAAAAGAGCACCTACACAGCCTGTGACAAAGCCTGAGACCCTGAATACCAATGAGTTCCATCCATCACCCCAGAAACAGCAGTGAACTGAAGGTTTTTACTCTTCAGAACAATGTAACCCCCACCGCAAACCCGAAGTTCAACACTCCGCTGTTAAAGACGAGCCGACTCACTTAACCATTCAAGGAATGAAATAGAGAACAGGATAATGAGGCTTCAGCTGAGATTGTTTTTGCAGCTCAGAGCGAACAGTCATCTTCCAGCACTAAACGTCAAAGTTCATTTTACTAATGCATGCAGCTCTACCTAAAGTTTGGCCCAAAGGGGTTAAATCTCAGTGAATAATACACTTTTCATCCTTATAGTTGAGCTGTAACAAAAATTGAACTAAATCACAACATGGGTTTGTGGAAGAAGCAGAAAACCCCAATGAGCATGGCAAATATACATCTTATTCTGCACACAACACCTTATCGTAAACAAAAAGATAATTCTAATGCCAATTGTTTCACCACATTATTGTCTTTAACAGTTTAGAAAGAGAGAACCATTTAAGTTAACAAAAACTATAAATCCATCCATCCTTTTCCTTATGATGCCTTGACCTTGATTTCCAGATGTAACAGACCCTCTTACCCTCTTCTCCTGTGGGTTGGTCTGCCCTGGGGTCTCCTCCCAGTAGGACCCATGTATGATGCTTACATTTGAAGTCTTAATTAAGAGCTTTGCTTTTTGGCTTAACTCTTTACTAACATACATTCTGGGGAGTGCAGGCCTAATAGGTTAGGGCAGGACACTTGTGCTCTGAGAAGGTTGCAAGTACCTGGTTCGATCCCTACAGCCATCACTCAGGGTTCCTGAGCAAGACCCTTCCCAATGCAGCACTAAAATGATGGTATTGGTACTGGCAAGTACCCACAAACAGGGCACAGATACCATTTTGAGAGCCATTCAGCCATAGTTTATTCAACTATTGTCACTCATTCCAGGTAGGCAATAAAAAGTTCTACTGGATTAACTTTGTATTAGTCTTTTTCCTGCTTCATAAAGGTAGGCAGCAGCTTGACAAAACCATGATGGCAATTTATTTTACATGCATGTAGTATGCAGTTTTTTATATATACACACACATCAATTTCAAGCAGATGGTATCGGTATGGTATCGATATCAGCCGATACTGCACAGCCAGGTATCGGGGCCAAAAAATGGCATCGGTGCAACACTAGTTGTAACATTAGAATGAACTAGTATTAAACTCCAACCCCAAAAACACCAGACGTCATTTAGACATTGGTTTTTAGGCTAGATCTGGTCGGTCCTGTTGGGATCCGGAGGCTTGCCCACCAGAGGGCGCCAAGGATCCCTTCCTGAGGGCTTGTGCTCACCTGCATCACCTGTTGCTCGTTTGCTCATCAGGAGACCAGTATATAAGGAGGCAGAGGACATCACTCCGGCGCCAGAGTGTTTGCCAGTTATGGTTAGCAAGCCTGAGCCAACCTGCCTGTCTGAATCTGTGACTCCCAGAAAACCTGAACCTAATCGGTTTTGTCCTCTCTGCTTCTCAGGTTGAACCTGTCTGAAACCAGAAACCCTGAAGAGTTTCTCTTTTGGAAATCAGTCTGTCTGCTCTCAGAAGAACCCTGGAGAATCAAACCAGTCAAAGACCTGCCTGCCCGCTCTCTGAAGAATCTGAAAGGGAAACTCAAACCTGTGATCTGCAGGCACTCAAACCAAGCTCTGCCTCCGCCAAGCCCTCAGCCTGCCGACTGCCTCTGGACCCTCCTGGTTCCCCCCCTCTGCCGCTCTGCTCTAACTTCAGAACAGGTACAGACCTGCACTCACACATCCTGCAAATTACCTGGACATCAGCTAACCTCTCTATCCCCCTCAGCAGTGAACCCACTCGTGATCAGTCCTGGATCTGATTAACCCCTGGATCTGTTTATTCTTTGCACAGAATAATTTCAATAAACCTTTGAACTTTTCTCCGGTTTCCGTGTGTTCTGCATGTGGGTTAGGAACCTTAAACCAAACATGACAGGTCCATCATAGTCTTGATTTAGTCCAGAAATTGGGCTGTTTTTGGTCGGTCTGATTTTGTCCCATTTAAGACCAAAAACAGACGTTCAAAAGACATTGAATTTTCATCATCTTTTCAACTATCTTAAAATGACAACTTTTCACCTTTCACTTTTCAACCTAATGTAGATGTAGTTTGGAAGTAAATCATGTCGTCTTTTCAACCAATTTTTGCTGGGTGGGAAGTAGCAGGGATAGTGATATTTTCACCCATTCCAGGTAGGCAATAAACAGATCTACTGGATTTACTTTGTATTAGTCTTTTTCCTGCTTCACAAAGGTAGGCAGCAGCTTGACAAAGCCATGATGGCAATTATTTTACATCCAAGTAGTATGCAGTTCTTTATATATACACACACATCAATTTCTAAACAGATGGTATCTGTATGGTATCCATATCGGCCGATACTGCACAGCCAGGTATCGTATCGGGGCCAAAAGATGGTATCAGCACGACACTACCCTTCACCCCACATTGTTCCCTAAGGGGATGGGTTGAATGCAGAGATACCTTTCTCCAGAGTGAGATCAACAACGTTCAATTATTTATTCAATATTATTATTTTATTCTCACAAAACACCCACTCTGCTGTGAATAGCTCCCGCACAGGTTGAAGTTCGTGGCCTTAAAGGAATAGTACACCCAAAACATGATTAGCCTTCATTTTCTACTCACCCCCATGCTTAACAACACTCTGGAGTACTTTTTTGATATCTCAAATGCATCTGGAGATCTGGGAGGCTTCTTGCTGTCTGCTGACATTCAAATAATGGAGGTGCCCAGCGCAGTTTTCGTCTGGTTTGGTCTGCCGCGGTTTCCGTAGACTCGTCAACGCGCTTTTAGGAAATCCTATACACTACTGTTTATGCTCTAAAAACATTCTAAATGACTTCGTTTCGAGTAAATTATGGATGCTACCCACTCAGGACACTTGGAATACATTGGACAAGCAGTATGGAGGAATATTGACACGTTTTTTGTGGACTTTGCCAACCAAACAGCATACTGTAATTTCCAGTAAGTGTGGATTAGATCTTGAAATTCTTAAACCAAATACCCTCTTCTCCCTAACTTTACCCAGAGAACCCATCAATAAACATCACACACACCCTCAAGGACGAGAGTAAACCGTGGCAGGGTCCACCCCAGGTAGGGAGCAAACCAAAGCTTGTGCTGAGAATGTAAATGCAGCTCTCACTTTAGATTTACAAGGATCTGATAGCCCTAGCAAACATTGTTGTCAATTAGAGCTCCAGCAGCAACCAACTAAATATGCTTCTGGGAAATGTCTAGAGCCTTTTGAAGATCCGAAAAAAAAGGCATGTTGAATGGGATAACCATGATCCCCTAAGCAATTGAATAAAGGTGAAGATCTAATCCATCCTTTTGTAGCCTGAATTCTGACAATAAGGGCTGTTTCTGAATCTGTGGTTAAAAAAATGACTTAAGTTCTCTTTTTATTTACCATCAGGTAAGCTTTTCCAGGGGGGTTGAGAAGTTCAAGCCTTCAGTGATTGATGCCAATTCCCCAGTGCCTTTTGTTTAAGTTTGGGGCAATCCTGGTTGCCTGGTGGTTATTTAATTTAAATCCTTTTGATGGTTAAATAATAACAAATAATTCTTGAAAAAATTAATAACCATGTAATTACTAGTTTTATTTTTTTAAATAATTTTTTTTTCTCATTTATTTCACAACACTAAGAATCCTTTAAGTTTAGATTAATTATTTAAAGAAAACTTCAATACAACCTTATCATTTCTATGGAAATGCCGAAATTGTTTTCAATACACCTTTGATCAATCACTTTTCATCATGGTTAGGAAAATGCACTTTTGCTTTTACTTTGTTAATAAATTCCAGCTCTGTTTGAGGAAAAAGAACTGAAGTTTCAGAAACTTAAATAAAACACAATGCTTCCCTTCTAATGAATGCTTGAATGATATAACAGTCTACCTCTTCTTTTTCATTTGCTTTACACAGTGTTGGATTTATATTCTGGCCTTGATAGATAGAGAAAGCTGATTAAAACTGCTGAATTATTCAACAGGAGTCAATGTCTGTTCCAAGCTGCCTGTGGCCCGACTTGTTAATTGATTAATTGAAATTCAGCAGAGTGTAGTGAGCTAACTAATACCCTGAAGGTAAGGACATGGCAGGAGCGCCCCTATCATAGTCTAATTAGCATAGCTTTGACACACAATTAATAGTACAAGATGAGAGAATCTGATCAGACTTTAGACCAACTGCACCTCCTACAGTGCTGAATACCTAAAGCTGAAAATAACTGGGTCATTTCATTCAGTTTATCTAGTATAGAGCATTGCAATGCGTGTAATTTGAATAAAAAAGGTGAGTAAGAAGTCAACAGTTTTAAAGCACTGGACTGGTTAAAGCAAAGGGTTTTTTTTTTGTTTTGTTTTTTTCCTGAGTAAAGGCCAGTATATACTCTGCAATTCTGGATCATTGCATACAAAACACAACGACTGTAGGAAAATTGTGGAAAAAAATCTTTGGTCATGGCTCTAAATCTGTGGTGTAAGTGTGCAGTTCAAGGGCACCATTGTTAGTATCTTGTGAACAGACATAAATATATTCAGAATGACTCTCACAATCTGACAGCTCTACAGCCTATGTCTTCTGACAGCCAATAAAAATGAAGCTGCTGCCTGAAATGAGTCACATAAAGATCCAGTAGAAAAGATGAATAGAAGTCGGTCTATTGCCTGTGTAAATTATCAGTCATCTTAAATTAGAAGGCAGCTTTACTTTAGTCTAAATCTAAGTCTAAAAAGTCTAACTCTTTAGCTCAGCTTTTTGAAGAGGTTTTGAAAACTATCCAGGAGTCTTTGAAAATTCTGTTGGCTCGCACCAGAGCAAAGTCTAGTTGGAGCACTGATGTATTTAAAGTCATAGGGAAATGGCCGTTCCAACCGTTGCTTTTCGGAATTCTCCCGAGTGGTTTACAACTTTACACGAGTGAATAAAGTGAATTTGATTGGTCGTTTTTTAAGGGGGCGGGATTGTTGTGGGAGAAGGTTGACAAGCAAGTTTGGTTGTGGCCGGTTTGTCGGAAGCATCTTGCTAACCAGTTAGCAACTTAGGGCTAGTAGGTTGAAATTTCATTGGGACCAAGTAGCACTAAATTGGTGACTTAGAAACAACATTGTAAAGGAACGCTATGGACAGAGGAAACATGCAAGAGGAGGAGAGTTTTGTGTCGGAGGTCGTGGATGAGTCTCCTCCGTCATACATTTTTATTTAGAGAAGGAAAGCGGGGAAAAAGATGTTGTGGAAGAGGACGCCAGGGCGGCAGAAGCTTGGTTTGGTGTAGAGGGCTTACAGCCGTACATGTTTGAGCCCTTGCCTCGCAACGCTGCCAGTTCTGTTAGCTCTACGCCTGCTGAAGACACAGACGTCCATCCCCATCAACACTGGGACGAAACTCAATGGTAAAGTAAATTATTCTTATTTCTTCTTTGAACCGTTGCGTATATTAGCTGCGACATATCAATCAAGATTCTATGACCGAAAAAAAAAATTTGATTGACAGATGACAGTCGATATATGATTGGCTGAATTTAGGTGTACAAGCTGACGTATCATTAACTGACCTGCATAAATTAACGAAAAGAAAAAATAACAGATTTTACGACAGGATTTTTTTTTTATAGAAAGTTTTTAAATTTTGGGACAATATCATCTGATAAGGAGTACATTTATATACATATTTAAGCCAGAAGCATTTGACATTTAAATATGAATCCCTACGACTTTAAGCAGTATGGAGGTCCATCCTCCTGCACACATCCAAGTCAGATCCAAATCAAATAGGCAAACCTTGTTTGTTTTTTTTGGATTATTGGGGCCTTTTGTTGTTTATGGGCTATGTGATTTGCTTTTTTGAATCATAATGGGAGTTCTTATGTAATCTCTTTGGGATGAGTCCCCTGACTGAGTTGTAAATGCTTGGAAGCTGAAACCGCAATCCTCCCCCCGGTCTGTTCATTGATGGCCTTTCTCTCCTCACAAAGATGGCTTCATTCACCCCCCATCAAACTGTCTGTTCTTTCTGTCCAAAGTCTGAACACTTTGGTCTTCAAAGGTGTGTATTTGTTCTTGAGGTGCAATTTTACAACTGAATCTTGCCTAGAGATACTGGCTCTCCTTTGCAGTGAAGTTGCTCTGTTTCTAGGATGTTAGATGATTTCCATGAAAGAATGTGTTAAACAGTTTATGAATATGAAAGAAAATATTATGGTCCTGATTTTCAATGAGTCTAAATAAGGAGCAAAAAATGTGGACCACAAAAAAAAGAAAGAAACCTTTTACATGCAATAAGAGGGTGTGATGCAGCAGGTGCTCTACCATGACGAGGCATGCTCGCCAAACGTAAATAATTAAATACTTGTGCTGCTGGGCATTTGAGTGGCCTTAATAGAACATTTCATCACAGGACTGTCATTATTGTACCTATTTGACTGTAGTTTTGTTTTGGATTGAGTGAGACTAAAGAGAATAGTATGCTGCTGAACAGATAATTATGTTCATTTATATCACCTACAGCAGGCTGGAAATGTGTAATTTAGTAGCCTTATGTATTGGCTAAATTGTTCATAAAGATGCAAGTTGTTACAACAAATCTTCATGCCAAAACTTACATCCCAAGACAAGACCACATCTTTCTCCTGTTCCTCACACTGGTTTAGATATCTTTGGCTCTGTGCATTTTGTTCTGTACCTGAACAGCCATATGTGTTTAGCTTTACCACAACTCTGGATTGGTTGGGTACACATGATTACCAAACAAAACGCTGAACTATAGATTGCTGAAATGTATTCATGTGTTGGTATTGCCATGGTTGCATTTTAAACTTAACCCTTTAAGGCCTTTTTTCTCATGGACTATTTAAACCAAATGCGATTCCAATATTTTTTTTCCCCCTCTAATTTGCCTACTGTCTCCTGCTTGACACTGTGTGGTACAAGGCTTAACGAGTGTTGGTAGAAATGGCACTGCATTTTAGTAACAGAGAATTCTAACTTTATACTTTTCAAATATTGATAATGCAGTTACTAAACTTGCAATTAAACATGGCACTTTGCTTTAACTTGATGAAAAAAAGTGGCTCTCCATTAATGCATAGTGATTCTCTGAATTCGGTGCACTTTGTGTCCCCAAAGGTTTACCTCAAAGATTTTCATATAAGGTAAACAATAAAGAGAATTTAAAAAGAACAAATGGAAAGATCCATGTGTCTCTGCTTTATAACACACATCTATATCCTAAAATTTACATTTTTAAAGATTTTATGGGCTGCAGAAGATCAGAGGTAAGTGAGATGAGCATGTCCCCTCGCACCTAAAGTACCTTTTCACTGAATGTAAAACAAATAAAATAGCTAGAAAAATCAAATTTTTTTTCTGCTAAAATTGTTATTTGCATGTTTACTCAAAGCTGAATAAAAGAAATATGAGAAAAATAAATAAATTATTGACAAAATAGCACTATAGGATCATGTCCCTCAGTTTTTGTTCAACCCTGTAACGGCATACCAATGTCCCCTTTTTTAAAGTATTGGTTCAGTCCACAGGAAGTGACATCACTCAAGTCTTTCCCTCTCAAACTGTGAAGAGAGGTAAGTGTAAGCTTACTTTCTCACCTACATTTAATCGTTTTTATCAATAAATTAGCATCGTCAACCTCAACCTTTCAACACTGTTACATGTATAAATGATATTTAATATTGTTTGTTGGGAAAAATAAAACAATTATCTTTGAAAAATACTTGAATTTCTTGTTTTCCACATGCCATAAGCTACACCATACTGCTAGCTAATGTGGACTTATAACTACTTTTAGCTTTAATCTTCAACCCTGTAACATTCAACCCCATAACAAAAAACACTGTTACGGGGTTGAATTATTGTTACGGGGTTGAAGTTTGTTCTGTTGTTAAGCAAGTCAGTCCCTTTTCTCTAAATGTTATTTCATACATTATTTTCAGATATCTGATGGCTAAATCAAATGCAGAGAGGCAAAGAGAATACAGGGTGAGAAGAAATGCAGATTCACAGAGAAGAGAAGAATACCTCAGGAAAGAGCGTGAGCGATGGAAAAAAGATAGAGAAGCAGGGAAAAAGAAATCAATCAGTGACCTGAGTAAGAGAGCTTGAAGACGTAAGCAGAGGGAGTGGTGGAAAGCTAAGGAGTGACAGAAAAGGAAGGCTGAGATTGAAAATGTTGGGTCTGCCTCTCTAACCCCTTCACATACTCATGAATGTGACATTCAAGATGAAGTCCAAGCCAGACCAGGGTCCTCACGTTGAGGGAAATATAGTTTGAAGTATAGTTGACTTTAATGATGATAGTTTTAGAAACACTACTTTTTACTCTTCTTTAAACATGACTAATATGTTTGTTGTAGTAGTTCCTAAGAAATGAACATTTGTAACATGGAAGCTATGGTTTATTGCTTTTAGAACACACGCACATCCCAACAAACACATATACATATATATATATATATATATATATATATATATATATATATATATATATATATATATATATATATATATAAACACACACATATATCTTAAGCCTTGTCCTCAGTAATTGCACCATAATTTCTATGTCTCTAGTCATGTAACTACTACCAATATGCAGAACTAATGATTTATTTTCCATTTATTGTATGGTTTCATTTTATTCATTCAGCAGGCAGGAAGTACAAGAAAGCCAGATATGAAAAAGGAAAAAAAAAAAGTTGCAGAGGTGGTTGTTGGGAAGATAGTCAAGAAATACAGGCTGCAGAGTTGGTCTGAGAAAATACTGGGCTTTTCAAGGACGCGTAGGACCTTGTGCGAAAATGAAGACCTGAGCATTGTTAAACGGATTTCAGAGAGAGATTTTGCTTACAGCATTCAGCCTATACTGTTCATCTAAATAATTTTTAAAGAATATTAAATATTACATCCAAAATGTTTCTTTTCTCGTTTGTTTTAATGCATTCAATTAAATTTTAATTTGATTAAATGTTTTGTGATTCTTTCAACCCTGTTACATTGTGAGCAACCCTGTTACAATGTGTTCAACCCTGTTACTTGATACATTTTCAGACTTTTTGTGATAATAATAACAAATAAGAGATAAATGCTAGCTGAACTGTCTGTAAAGTTCAGAGGACAAAAGAGAAAATATATGAAAACTTAATCTGATGTTTACGTTAAAGTATATTTTTGTGATTAATGAAGACTGTAGGTATATAAAGAGGCCATATCATACCTGACATTCACAAATGATTATTTACAATGAAAAAAATCTACCTATAATTAGTTATTTTATATAAGGGACAAGTGATTACTAAGGCACTGGAAGAATTAGTTTGAATATGTTTTGGGATTGTACCCACACAGAAACTCAATTGTCCTGTTACAGGGTTGAATTTAAAACAACATATGTGACAAAAAAAATGAGAATAATCTTTGGGATTGCATGCCTAAGGTGGGAAAACATATTTTCTCAGAGGTTAAAATAGTCCTAAATCAGACACCATGATCAAAAGCAGAATTATTTGTGACATTTTTTTCAGTAATCACAAGATCAAAAGTGCACCGAATTCAGAGAATCTTATCTCTATTGTGGGCAGAGAGCCATTTCAGCACAGAGACAGAGCAGCTGAGATAAAGCCATGCAATTGGCTGAGAGGTTGTACAGTGGGTGGGTGTTCAGCATAAAATGGTAGGTCACGTGAGAGACATGAGGCAAAGGGAGATTTGCAGAGCCAATGATATTTTCTAAATTGGAAGAACTTTTTATAATAAAAGGATAAACGTTCCTGTGATTTGCTTATTATGTTCAGGAACTTTAACTTTAACCAAGTTGTTTAAAAGCAGCTTAATCTAACAAGACTCTTGCATTGTCTTACCGTTAACAGCACTGACCTGCAGCTAGATTCTGTTGGGATCTGGAGGCTTGTCCACTTTCTCAACCAGAGGGCGCCTGAGATCTTCCTCCTGAGGGCATGAGCTTACTTCTACACACCTATTTCCTGTCTGCTCATCTGAAGACCTATTTAAGGAGGAGGAGGCTGACACTTCCCTGCCAGAGTGTTTGCCAGTATTGGTATAGCAAATCCTGAGCCAGCTTCTATGATCTGAAACCCTGAATTTTGTTAACCAACCTGATCATGTATTTCTCTGCCTCACAGATCCTGACTTCTCTGGAAACCTGTAATCCTGGAGAAAGTAATCTCTGTCTGGAATCTGCCTGCCTGCACTCCGTCTCAGTCTCTGCCCTCAGCCCTCTGCCTGCCGACTAGCCTCTGGACTCACAAGGTCCCCCCCCCCCCCCCCCCCCCGCCCCGCTATGGTACAGGCTACTGTTATTTTATGTATTCAATTAATTAATTATTTTACCTGAAAATAATCATCCTGTGAAGTACACTTTGAGATAAAACTAAACTCCTGTTTAATTTTATACCAAAGTGTAGAACACCTTTGTTTTATTACTTTAAAAACATTTTTTTTGTGCATTTCTGTTATTATTTTTTTTGGCATTTCTGTTATTTTTAGCCAAGCAAAGATTTTTAATGTATATAAATATAAAGTTCCTAAATATCATATTTGGTTTATTTTTCTTTTAGTATAAACATCAAACATTAACTAGCTTCACTGCATCATCAAATAAAAGGAACTTCTACCTGCTGCTTGCTGGTTTTACCTCAACATGGCAGACATGGATCTTACCAAGCGAGCCACTTTGCTTTATTTACTATGGAAATCATAACCACGGCAACAGCATCCCTGGGTCCATCAGATCCTTCAGAGATTCTCCCAGTCTCAGGAGTGCAGGGACAATGGCTGAATCATGGTTGCTTTCCTGGGTAATCTATCTAACCTGGACTTAAAAAAAATAATTATCCCACTTTGGGGGAGATAAGTTAAAGAGGTGCTCTGGAGCTCAAACAGAAGATCTTGAAGGCATTTCCTTACTTTACCCCATGTTTATCCATCTTTTATTTCGACTTAAAAAAGATCGATTATTTCTGCCTACATCACAATAACATCTTGTCCCTGAAATGTTGTCGACACACAAATTGACAGAAAAGTTCAGATTTTTGAACTTGCTTTGCACCCATTGGGAATTTTGCGCTTTGCATCGCTCGCCCCGCTGCATAGGGATAACCTGATAATTATTCAATCCAGTCACATCATTAGCTTTTGGTGTGAAAATATCAGTTGTAATTGCCACAGTTTGAGGCCTACTGAGGCTAGTAGCAGATGGAGCACATACCACTTCTTTTAAAAAAGCCACCTCACAGAAACTGGATTGATGTAAAGAAACATGTAAAAGAGGCATGTTATAACCCCTAGACAAACTTAGAGTATATGAGAATATGTAGACAGTGTTATAGAAATACCATTAAGAAATAATGCAGTTAGATTCTTATGAGTAATCAAGCATTGATTATCCACAGAAAAGGGACTTGGAGATGCTTACATTAAGTTTCTCTTTGCTTTGTTCACAAACAGCTTGCTAGAATAAAATGTTTTATTTAAAAAGAAAAAAGGTGCATCTGAAGCACAGCACATTTATAATGCTCATTAAAAATAATTAGGTTTACCTGAACTTCCCCATGTTGTTTTACGCATATGTAAATCACAGACCTCTGGCACCTACAATGGAGAGCTTCAACTTTTGTGGTGATAGTATTGATCTACAAGTTACTGCTTCTTAGAAAGTGTTACTTTTGACTTTCTTTATGATATTGGAAAATTAGCTAGAAACATCATAACCAGAGTTTGACCTCGAGATCTGGTTATAAGAACTTTATTTAGTATACATTGTATTTTCTGTGTTTTTAGGTGCCCAAATACAGGGATGATGTTAAATTCTTACTCCTCTCCAAGTTTGAAAACTTTACTGTTTGCATTGCTGTAGGAAATTGATCTAACAGCAGAGGACAAGAGTAAAACTTTATTTGGGCTTAGGATTTATACTGAAGAGCTAAGAGCTACATGTGATGGCAGGAGAAATGCAACAAACAATTCAGACAAACAAACTAAATGGGTTCTAACTGCTAGAGAGGTGATGGGATGACATAAGAAGGGGGCACGGGTATTCAATGGTATACTGAAGAGCTGATATAAAAGGACTTATTTTCACAGAAGGATCTAACATGACCCAAGTGGATCTGATGTGAAACATAATCTAACTCTAAAAAAGATATCTAAAGAAATACACCCAGAGTAGGTCATGTGAATGAGCTAAAAAAAAACTAAGAGTAAACCATGAATGGACAGATATCAACAAAATAAAATCAAATAAGTCAAAACATTTCAAACACAATTAAGTCACAACAAACCCCTCCACATAGAAAAAAAAAAAAAAAAAACTACTGCAGTTTCAGTTCCTAGACTCGCACTATTGCAATTGTCAGCTCTTTAAAAAAATATTTTTAAGGGAAAACTGCTTTCCATATCAACTGCTGTAGTCTTTATGCAATAAATGTGATTAATATGCTCACTTCTTTTTTTTTCACATGGTCACTTCAATTCAGTTAATTTATATAGCGCCAATTCACAACACATATCATCTCCAGGCACTATACACAACCAGGTTATACATTCAGATTAGTTCAAAGTTTTCTATCTAAAGAAAACCAGCTGATTGCGTTGACTTGTTGAGTCAAAGGCAATCCCTCACACTAAGCATGCTTGTAGCAAAAGTGGAGAGGAAAAACTCCCTTTGAACAGGAAGAAAACTCTAGCAGAACCAGGGTCAGTGTGAGCGGCCATCTGCCGACTGGGGTTCAAGGAGACAGAAGCAGAGATACAAAAATAAGCAAAGATACAAAAGGCAACTGTAAACCAGCTCCACAGGTGGCCCAATAAAGGAAACACACAGTCAGGCAGACAAGCTCCATCTCAGAGGGTGAAGAGAGTACATACAGTTAGTCACCGTAAGAGAAACAGGACTACACTGAATGTTCAGTTGCGTTCATCACAAAAGCTCATATAATACTACTGAAGCATATAGTAGGGATGGAACAGTTTATGAAAACCGTCCAAACCGTTCGGATCGACTGTCTTGGTTCGATTCGCGTGTGTTGCCTTCGGTCCCTTTTTCTCATAGGCGAAGAGTTTACACTCCAGAGCAGAAGGTGGCGGTACTGCGACCAAAGCCAACCACCAGTAGTAAACAAGGAGAAGAACAGGAGTTGGAAGACGCGCCAGCAGCACTTTATAGGTCTGCTGTATGGGACCACTTTGCATTTAGAGTGACCTATGATGACGGCGGAAAGAAAGTTGCGGATAAAAGTGCAACAGTGTGCAAGCATTGTGCAACACGTTTTGTTTATGCTAACAGCAACACAACCAACATGTCAGGCTAACAATCAACATATACCGAACCGAACCGAAAACCGTGACCACGAAACCATGAATCGAACCGAACCGTGGATTTTGTGAACCGTTCCACCCCTAATATATAGCAATGGAAAAATGTCAAATTGCAAACAAAAAGATTTAGTCTCTCTTCTGTGAGTAAACAATTATAATTTATAAACAGTGAATCTGATAGTGGTTTATGCATCTAAAAAAAACTAAATTTGGAGGAATAAAATATTGACATGTACTAGGCTTACACTAAAAATACAATTTTCTTGATGACTAACATGGCCAAATTATTAGTGTAGCACAATACCATGTGGTTAAATCACATGATAAGGCAGACAGATTTTGTTTGGGAATAGGTACTTGAGGGAAGGGAAAGTGCCATAATAGCTTTTCCACTGTTACATCAAAATATATGTTAGCACCACAGGGTTCCGGTAAAGCCCACATAAAAAGATCACTAACATTACCCTAATCTACTGCTGGCTTTAAAAGCAGAACCCAGTTGTCTTTCTATCTGAAGGTGTCACAGCAAAAACAGATGTAGGTGGCTGTGCTGGAGACAGGAATGATCAAAACAGCACGGAGGCAACATTTAAAATCTCTTCATCTTCAAGATGCCAGGTCTAACTTGTTTACAAGCCTACAGAGTCCTGAACGAAGCTGCTGAGCAGTATGACTTTTAACCGGGCTCAGCTCAAAAACCACTGCTGAAAGCAAAAAGATGGCAATAAATTATGAAGGCAGAATTCAGCTTGATTTAGAGAGAATGCTGCTGGCAGCATCATCTGTACTAATGGATCCGGTGGGAGATGTGCATAGTAAAATACCCCTAATCTGTCTGAACAAGTAAGTTAATGATCTGAATATATTTGCCTCTTAATTGAAAACAACACACTTGCACAGGGAAAAAGTCAGCTGTGTCAGTCTTGCATAAAGTGCAGAGATATTCAAATCATCCAGGGCTCAAATTATTTAAAATTGGAGACGTCACATTAAACGAGAAGTCAAGCTGAACATTAGAGACACTCAGTGTAAAATAAAATACTCTTTCAGACATATGCATTCATGTGCATTCAATAGTTGGCAGGAGCTCCAGTTATGTGAATTACTGCATCAATGGTCCATGGCAAAGAGCCCATCAGCCTATGAAGGTTCAATGGGAGTCCAGAGTACTTTGATAGGTCATCTGCCTTGATGAGACTTGTTTCTCTTATCATCTTCTTGACAACAGATCATAGATTTTCTCTGAAGTTCAGGCAGGGGGGTTTGATGCCCAAAATGCATCTTTACTCAGTTTGTCAGCAAAGGAAGACATCAAGTGCTTGTCCTGGTGGCTGCATTGAATTTGTGCTTGAGAAAAGACAATGGACCCACAGTAGCAGGTGACATGGTACCCAAACCATCACCGACTGTGGAAACTTAACACTGGACTTCAAGCATCATGGATTCTGTGCATCCTTCCTCTCTTCCTTCAGACACTGGGACCTTTATTTTCTATTGAAACTGAAACTGAACCATTGAGCAAGAGTCCAGTTCCTTTTCTCTCAAGCCCAGGTATGACGCCTCTAAAGTTATCTTTGGTTAAGAGTGTAGCATTTCAATCCCATGCTTTGATCGGTGGCTCTTGGTGACTCCAGCCTCAGTTCAATTCCCTGTAAAACAGTACTCCGTAATGCTGGTAAATTAATATCTTACCAGCAGATGAGCAGAGCCCAACATATATACCAATATCAGTATTTGAGAATTGAAATTCATCCTGTTGTGGAAATTTCCGTTAATTGTTTTTCTTACTATATTTAGATTTTTATAGAATTTTCTTTATTTGACATTTCCCGCTCAACTTTTGTTCCAGCATTTTGATTGTCATTGCACTGTCAAAAGTACAGCATACGTGGAAGAAAATGCTTCCCTAATGCCATATAAACAATTTGATGTTTCAGTGAGTGAGTGCTTGTTGCTATGATGTGTCTTTGCTCAGCAGCTTCACTCGCTGTAAACCAACCAATCAGCGCACAGCTCATCTAAATATTCATGAGCATTCCATAAAAGGAGGAAAACCTGTCGTTTCATTCTAGGGCTTTAAACCAGGCTTGTATTAGGGCTCATAGAACAGCAAATATGCCATTTTCAGTCCAACCAATGTTACACACCCTGTTCAGAGACCTTAAGGACCAGCACCAAATACCCTATAGAATCATTCTATGACCCCTTTGAACTTTACTGAAATAAACAATCAGCAATGAGCTTTGGGCATCAATTTAAATGGAGTTAGAACATACACCCATGAGGTAGCACTTTATTACCAGGTGTGGAGTTTGAACTCATGAGGACATCTATCCATTGGATACTAAGTCCAACCCCTTAATCACAGGACCATCATGGTACCTTTTAAAGTTGTAGGGAAGTCATATTTAAATGTCGAATCATTCTGGCTTTAACATGTACCCTTTATTAGACTATATCGTACCAAAATGTTTATTTTGAAAATCCTGTCCTAAAATCATTTTTTCCCCCGTTATTTTATGCAGGCCAGTTAGTTATTTGGCAGGCGTAGAGCTAACAGAACTGGCAGCGTTGTGAGGCAAGAGCTCAAACATGTACGGCTGTAAGCCTTCTAAACCTAACCAAGCTTCTGCCGCCCTGGCGTCCTCTTCCACAACATCTTCATCCCCGCTTCCCTCCTCTAAATAAAAAATGTATGACGGAGGAGACTCATCCACGACCTCCAACACTAAACTCTCCTCCTCTTGCATGTTTCCGCTGTCCATAGCGTTCCTTGACAGTATTGTTTCTAAGTGCTACTTGGTCCCAATGTAATTTCCCATTGGGAACCTACTAGCACTAAGTTGCTAACTGGTTAGCAAGATGCTTCCGAGACACCGGCCACAACCAAAATGCTTGCGAACCTTCTCCCACAACAATCCCGCCCCCTTAAAAAACGACCAATCAAATTCACATTATTCACTCGTGTAAAGTCGGGCACCACTCGGGAGAATTCGGAAATGCAACGGTTGGAACAGCCGCTTCCCGACGACTTTAAACAGACATTTTCTCCTCTGTCAACACAGATGCAAATACTCCACAGTAAAAATGTTCGAGGCTCGCCTGGTCCAAGGCTATGTTACACTTTTCTGCTGTAAATTTTTGCTTTCCTGTTTCTAAATCTGTTTGTTCAATAAAGATTGTCAGTTTTACACCACAGAATTTATGACCTCAACTTCTCTTTAAATATAAATTTCTTTGTCACAGCCTCTTTATTTTTTAAATGTTTTTTTATTCTGAAGGTTTTAATCCTATTTATTCAAACTTTCTATGCTCTCCTTTAATTTTACTAACTGGAACTTGATAAGCATTATAAAAAATGTTTTGTGTGAAAATGTCAATGAAGGACAGGTACATTTAGGAATGTTAAGGTAGCTAAAATAATACAAATGAAAGACTAAACAGAAGGGTGGTTTTCCTATGTTTGACTCAAAATGACAGAAGAAAAAAATATTGCAGAAGATTTAAATTTAATTACCAGCACAGGACTTGAAGTAGAAGTACTAGAAGTAACCTCAATGTCAAACAGGATTAGAGTCATTTTTGAATCATTCATGGAGGTGTTTTGTGCAGTCTTGCAAAAGTGAAAGCTGGACTTTTAAACACACGCAGCCTTGGCCAGCGAGGAGTGAAATTATGGAGACAGAAATATAACAGCAGAAAACAGATGGGGGGGAGAACCCCTGCCTCAAACCATCCTCTCATTGCTCTAAATCAAGTTGCTTTTATCCCCATTCACCCATCTTCCAACAGCCTTAGACTCTCCATACCCCCTCATCCATCCTTCCTTCTTCTGGCTGCTGCCATTCATCTCCTCTGCTTTTACTCTGTCTTTTCACTCACTTAAGTGGTGTAAAACAAAGCACTCAGAGACAAGATGTTGGCCCAAACAAACTGAAATGTCACTGCAGCAGTGAGAATTATTCAAGGAATAGTACTTCAGGTTGTGTGAGGAATCTGACCCTTTAAATGCACCTTTTTTTTAGTGCCACGCTTCCCTTAGCTCCCTCTTATACCGTGTGTGTGGTGCATGGTTTCCCATGTTGAAATTCAGCCTTACCTCTCCACCTTTAATGGCTTCTGACTCAGCTCTGCCGTCCCTTCTAACACAAACTGAACGGCCGGGTGTCTTCTCATCAACACATGCTGCAGAGCATTACAGCAGCAGGCTGCAGAGCTGTGGACACAGTTCTGACCTCATAAAAAATACACCGCTGTGACAGCATAAAGCTGTGACCAGCATCTATTTTGGTAATGAGGGCACATTACAGCCTGAACTGTGAAGCGTGAATTAATGCTGATGCACTCATGTTGGAATACTGAAATATTGCTCAGGTACAAGTACAATGAGGGGACAACTTTCTGACATTAAAGGTTAAACTTTGTATTCTAATTTGGAAAAGACATATGGAAATGTGATGGTAAGATTTCCCAAAGCTGTGTGTTGGTGACCCGAGCTAATCTGTAGGCCAACTTAATAAAGTCATTCCTTCTTAAGTTTAATTGGACTGTAGTGAACTGTAAAGGATTTATTCTGAATTTAACATAACTTACAAATCAAACTTAAAAGCAAAATGCGAAACATTTCAACAGTTTCAGCATTAATTTGAATTGAATTTTTTTTTCTGGACATGAGAAAAAGTTTAAGTGTCAGCTAGGGTTGTCAAAAGTATCGATACTCAAAAAAGTATCGATACTGAAACGTTGTATCCGGATACAATACTCGTTTTCAAAAGTATGGATACAGCCATCTAAAGTGCAGAATAGTGGAAAATGCACTTTCTGAACACTGTGTGATTGAATAATTCTGTGCATTTTTCAGTTTCAGACTTTTTTTGTAACAGGTGCAGCTGCTGAGAATTATTTTTTTTTATTGGTTTGGCTAGTGTCATTGTTATGTCTGCAAAACATAGCCAAGGAAGGAACACCTAATTTTAATTTTGTAAGTTTTTTTATCAAGCTTGCTTAATATTGTGCACAGCATACAACCTCAAAATATTATTCTTATTGTTTTTTTACTTATTTCTTGTATTTTTTTAGTAATGAAAATATTTCTGTTGAATTTTAGAGTTTTTGTTTTTATTCTTGTGGTATCGAAAATGGTATCGAGTATCGAATATTTTACTTAGTATCGGTATCGAGTTGAAAAGTTTAGTATCGTGACAACCCTAGTGTCAGCAGACAGTGACAAAAACTGTAGATCAGTGGTGTCTTTAGTAATTGATGCAGGTGGACATTTTTATTTTCAGATTATAAGCACCCTAAAACAAAAAATGTTTGGTGCAAAAAAAAGGTATATTTTTTCCCCCTTTCCTTTTGATTCCATAATGAATATTAGAAAAGCCCTCAGAGAACGCAGACCTCCGCCAAGCAGCAAAGTTTGTCCATATTGTGACTTACACCTATAGCTAAAACTCACACATAATCTGGATCATTACCAAATGTTCTGCTCTCACCTTCTTCATTCACTCTACTTTCTTTGGTGAGAGGCTAAACTCCTTTAGACTCAAGGTTATGTCGACAAATGCTTCGGTTTGTGAGAAAATGTCTATTTTGTCAGTGAGAATCTCTCTGTGATTCCGAAGTAGTTAGTAAAATCCTTTGTGACCAGAATGGGCAGAAATGTTGGCAAAGCTGTATATTTTTCCTCCATTGCAAGTTGTTAATAAAATGCTGGCTGGAATGAGAAACACCGGTTCTCAAATTCTTGTTAAATAAGATTCAGACATTCGTTTTTCTGTCAACACTGGCAATAGTCACTGCTGCCACTCTCTGGATAGGTGTGGAACTGCTTGTTCCGCAAAATAATGTTAAAGAATCCTTTTAAAAATTCCTCTATCCGGGTTATGATGTAGATCATCAGAAAATTAAATGGATTCATCCTTCAACTGAGGTGCATCTTTGGTAAAAAAAAAATAAAATCATTCAAATCCTTTCATAGCTTATCAAGTTATCCTGTACACAGATAGACAAACACAAACTATGTAAAAGCATAATCTTCTTGGTCGGCGGTAAGGCCTAAACAACACTGAGCAATGTTTACTCAATAGTCCCATAGGACACATCCATTCATTACCATTTGCTACCTGCAAGAATTGCTTCTGAAGAAACAGTGACCTGTATCCCGTTACTGCTGCAGAACATTGACTAAAATAGGCTAAAAATGCTTTCTTTGAAGGCAAATATATAAAATTGTTTGTATCTACAATATTTTACAGGTTCCTTTTCCACGAAAAAGGTTTTGTTTGATCAGTTTAGTATAACTGAGCAGTTCAAATACAAAGTAAAAAAAAACAATAAAATGTATTTATTGTGTGAATTATTAGTAAAAACAAATTTAATTGTTGTTGTAAGTTCACCTTAAACTTGATATTTTCTGCCTGTACGGAAAAAGAATTTGGAAGATTGACATGAAAGACATTTTTAAATATTCCTGAAGAGTTTAGATGATTTTGTTAATGCAGGCATCAGAAAAATAGGTTTAGTTCCTCTTCTTTAACAAGAAAGAAGCAGTCAACTTCTTTAATAAAGACCATAGGTAACAATTAATTGATTTATTTTTACTATGTAACCTATTTCAGTATTAAAAAAAAACAATTGTTTGGAAAAGAAAGGTATCAAGAGATCGTCAATTTATAATGCAATACATTTTTTAACATTCCATTCCACTCCGAGTTAGCACTATGTATCTATTCTTGTGTAATTGATTTTTAAAAAAAAAGAGATCTCAATGCATTTTCTGTTGCGTTTAACCTCTTAAAACCCACCGGGTGAAACCGCATAAAATTCCACCGGTAAAATTTTTACCAGTAGGTGTCGCCATTGCGCGCAGCCCCAAGCTGACACCAAAAGTTCCATACCTGACCGCTCTGGAACTGTTATAGCTAGAGGTCTGAAATGTTCTGCATTTGTGGCTTATATGATGTAGAACAAATATAATGCAATACAACCTACTTTTTCTCAAGAATGTCTTTATTACTGCTGTTCAAAAAAGACCTATAATTTCCGAGAATAAAAAAACAACAACTTTGAGTCATGTTTGAACTGATGCAGGTTGATCTGCGTTCTAATCACCCAATTTGTATTTATATATTAGGAAACTAGAGGGTGTTAGCTTTCAAATATTGTATTGCACATGTAATTTGGGCTTACAGTTCCTAAGTTATTGGCTTTTCCATTTGGGTATGCAAAGTAGGCGAGGATTACCCAAAATGAGGTGGATGTTAAGAGGTTAACTCAGAATTTAAAGTAAATATCTTTTAAAAATGTACTCAGCCTTTCATTCTTGATTAGATCAATTAACAGCACAAACAACTGGAAATTTTTAGCAGAGAGTAGATAGGGCTTTGGAATAACCCCTAATACCATATATCATATACATCATGTAACGCTATGAGAGGTACCTGCAATACCAGCTTCATCACATTAATTCTAAGATTGATGGCAGTAAAGAAGGTTCCTGGGAATTTTAACCTCACACAACTAAAGGTTGATCACATCTAGAAAAAAAATGTGTTTAAAGTGTGTTCAATTTTTGTATGCTTACGACATATAAACCATTAACAACAGAGTTAAGAAAAGTAGCCTGCATAGAGCTGTCAGCCACCAGTCATTAAAGGGAACTTCCAAAGCCTCTGCACCAATGACTTTAACCACGTGCCACATAACCAATTCAGCCATTACTTTTATCTTTAATTGATTTGTGAGGTCCTGGGAGCTATTTCTAAAAGGACTAAAAGGGTCAGGAGCAGGTCTGGATAAGTCACAATCCTCATCGTGAGTGACAAGTATATAAAAGGGAATGCTAATCATAAAAAGACAAGCTACACACAAAAAAAAGAATTAAATAATCCTTAAATTGTATTCTCTATAGTTCAAAGGACAAAAACACCCATAAATTACTACTTAGAAGCTGTTACTAACACCATATTTAATGATTAGCACTTTATGAACATGACAACTTATTCAACAGTTATTGTGTGATGAAATATTGCAGCCCTGTAGGGCATTTACCTTTATGCTTTACTGTTAATTGCATACCCATTTGCTACAAATTTCCCCTTGCAGGTCTCATTAATTGTAGATTACCTTTCTGTTTGTGAGTTGAAGTAATCAGTAATGCATCAGCAGTTCATAAATAAAACTGACAACAGCAGTATTTAAACGGGAACATACACTGACCTTAATACAATAATGAGTACAATCAAGAAATACTCTGTTGTGGCCTAAATATGTGACTGCCCTGATAAATGGGTATGCTTTTCTTGAACATAGAAAAAGAACATAGTTTATATCACATTATCAGGAAACAGTTCTTTCTTTTCAGAGTTTTTTTTTAAATGGAAAATGTCTAATGACTGTCTAATATTATTCAGGAATAATAAAACAACAAGCACCTATAATAAGAAATCCAAATGATCTAAACAAAGTGTAAAAATGATACCCTTAGGCACAGATTAGTTTTATTGATTTGGAAGTTAGACCTTTCAGAGAATATGCTTTGCAGTGTAAACTTCGGCCCAAACACATGAATCAACTGTGCTCCATTCCATGTTCCTCATTAACATCTGTTTGTGATTCCTAACCTCCTCTTAAGACGGTTGGTTTCTCGTAACTTTGCCATCATTAGACCCATTCATGTTCCCCAATGTCTTCATGGATTTCCATAACCGATACTAAAAAAGAAAAATGGAAGGAACTTATCTTGAGCCAATTTCCCCTTCGCTCATCTTGATTCCCCTCTATGTTGCTCGCTTGTAAATCACAATCATGAAGAGGTGCTAGGCACATTTTGCTGTATATTTGCACCAAAAGTTTCCACTGGAAGCCTATAAATGTCATCAAGAGCTGAAACAAGCTGTTGAGTTTTTATTCACTAGATCAATCTTGAATTAGATTATATTATAGGCCCGTAACAAATGCCTCCATGGACTAAATAACAAATATTTTGCCTCTGGTAAGATTACAAACAGCTGTGCTTAATTTACCATTAGCCTTAAGCATCTTGCTATTTTTATATGCACAAATAAAGCAGGTTGTCACTTTAAAGTAATGAAGAATAATATTTTCCTAAAGGTAAAAAGGGGGTTAGCTTGTTGATCTGTACAACATCTGAATAAATCTTTGGATCTATACAGAAACTGTACTTTTTTTTTAGTTTTTAAGGCACTAGAGGCTCTTTTTTTTTTGCACAGTAGGCAGACAAGAAAGGGGGTACGATAGAGGGGGAGAGATATGCAACAAAGAAACACAGCTCGAATTTGAATCCGGGTCGGCCACATCAAGGACTAAGGCCTCCGTACATGGGTCGTGTGTGCTGACCACCAAAGCGTGCCAAAAACCTGTAAATCTATACTTTTTATAAGATCCTTCCTTCCAGCAGCTGTAAGACTCTATAACCATCACTGTTCCCAACAACCTAAATAAGCTGTTACATTCATGCTGATTTTGCACAGTTTCTACCTTAGTCAGTTAAAGAACATGCTGCTGTCATTTTGCACATCTCTGATGTTGCTGCTTTTTTCAAATATCCATTAATGTAAAAATGTCCATAGCTGTATTATCGTATTCTTCAGGTGACCTGTTTTATATTGCCTAAACACTTAACATTACAGTATATAATTGTTTATCTTTTAACTCTTCGCTATTATGTTATTCTTATACATTTTTCTAAGATACATATTTGTGTGACTTCCTTTTTTATAATCTTTTTGCTGCTGTAAATACCAGAATTTCCCCATTGTGGGAAAATAATGGGATTTTCTATTCTATTCTATAAAAGGGCTTTTCTGCTAGTGTTTATTCCAGGTTAACTGGAAAAAACATTAGCAGAAGTATTAGCACTTGAATACTTGTGAAGCTTTTGCTTAAGCTCTTGTTAAATTTAGTTAAATCTTTGTAATATGTGGATTTTTGTTTTTGCTTTTCCGTTTTTTTCACAATTTGTGCTTTAGTTACCTGCCAATATCTATGTGTTTTAATGAAAAGTTTACAAGCTATATCCTGTTGATGGCATCGACTTAGAACATTTTCCAAACTACCAGAAATGTATTAGAAAAATTTTATAGGATCATAATGAACTGTTAAAATAAAGTGAGATTGTGAAACCTTGTGCCGACATATTTCATCATATCAGGAGGAGATACATATGTCTCCCATTTCTTCTGTGATAAACCAATCTGCTAATCTAATAAGATGGAGAAAGATAGAATATAAACAAAGATAAACAATTGTAAATGGAGTCCATATCAATCTTGAGTCCTACCTTATGCTAAAGACACAGCCCTGCTGGACCTTCAAAATAAGACACTAGGGACAATATAAAAGCCTTAATAATAGACCTGCAATTTATTGCAGCATAGAGCTCTTTATCATGTCGCCATGTTGTTTAAAAAAATTATTTTTAGAAGTACTTTACCACATCTTAAACAGGGGTTCCAATACTTGTGGAGGGCACTGTTTATAGACACACATACTTAAATCTAAACAACAATGCAATCAATATTTAATCCTGAGAAAATTATACACAACGGTGTACCCATCATTGGGTTGGGGAAATACACATTGATTTTCAAACAAATGATCCTTTATTAGGCAATGATTAAACTCAATTCCTTGCATTTGAAGCTGCTTTTTTGATATTTGCATAAGCTGCTGTGTGTCTAATCTGTCAAATATCAAAGAATAAAAAAAGGAATCTCAGATCTGTCAAATTTAAGTCCTATAAAAAGTTAAAGCAGTGACAATCAGTGCTTTGAGCAGGGTACTAGTACAGATGAAACGATATATTGGGGAAAATGTTGCCTGGAGCCCTCATTAGATCAGCATCACTCCCAGTTGACTGAAAGCCCTCAGCAGAAATGAAACAGAACAGGAATGTGGACAGACTGGAAACATACCAGAGGTTGGCAGCTGAAAAATGAATGTAGAATTCAGTTAGAACCAGCAGATCAGTGATTGATGCAATACTTCAAAACTATTACGCTCCCACTAAAAACGGCCTGTTGGAAGATACAACTTTTTATTAAAGAATAATGACTGATCTATTGAATGTATGTTGACTCCATTTAGCCCACAGCATGTGAACAGAACCGCCAGCAGATTAAAAGAGCAGAAAGTTGACAGTCATTAAAGTAGAAATATTTATTTTATCTAATGCTACCAAATCTAGATTGATTTCATCTTAGCTTGTTCTATAAGACAATTTACCTTGAACATTAAACCTCAAAGTGGATAACAGATGGTTCAATTTTTTGAGGGAATTTAGTTTTCTATATTTAGTTAAACATTCCACTTTTATTTGCACTTGCCATTATATAGGCCATTTCAAAAATGGGCTTCAAAAATGAACAACTTAAGAGAGACATGACTGGAGCAAATATATAACCCTGATTGGTTGTTTAAGCCTTTAATATAAGAGCCACAAAGCAAGCAAAAAAATTTGAAGGCAACCGGACTTTCTCTCAGCTTTTAGAAGATTTTTCCACACCTTTCCAAGTCTTTGTTGATACTGTTAGCTCACAACATAAACAGAATGGACAAAGACTCCTGAGTAGGTGAAGAAATGTCTTTAAAAACCCGAGTGAAAGGTTACCTACTAAGTCTAAGCCCAAGCTAAGCTAACCTGAGCCACTCTAACTCAAATTCTAGGAACCACTAGTAAACCTGCAGATTGAGAGCGAAGTGCTCTGTTAGGAACATAAGGAACAATCAGATCTCTGATATAAGATGGAGCTTGGCCATTTAATATTTTATATTTGAGAAGGAGGATTTTAAATTCTAGGAAGAAGTAAATAAAGAGAATCCAGGATAGGGGAGATATGAATTTTCATCAGAACTCTGGCTACAGCATTTTGGATCAGCTGAAGGCTTTTAACTACAACTTGTGGACTTCCTGATAGTAAAGAATTACAATAGTCCAGCCTTGAAGTAACAAATGCATGCAATAGTTTCTCAGCATCACCCTTGGACAGGAGATTTCTAGATTTTGACATATCCCGCACATGAGAGAAGGAAATTCTAGAAACCTCTTTGATATTGGATTTAAATGACAGGTCCTGATATAAAACATCACCAAGATTTTTTACCTTTTATCTGAAATCAGTTTAATCCCATCCAAATGAAGTGACTGACTAATCAGCTTCTTTTTCAGAGACTCTGGTCCAAAGACTATAACTTCTGTTTTGTCTGCATTAAGAAGGAGAAAGTTAAGAGTCATCCAGGTTCTTATGTCTTCAAGACATGCCTGTAAGCTATTTAAAAGTTAGGATTTATACACAGACATAGCTGAGTATCATCAGCATAACATGCTGTCTAATAATTCTGAGTGGGTAACAGTAGAGAAGCTGCAGAGAGGCGTGTTAAACTACGACTCTGCTTTCCGGTCTGCACCCTGGGCTGTCCAGGTTTTGGATGACTATCAGTATTTAACATGCAAACTGAAGCCTGTAGCATCTTAGATAGGTATCTTATTTATTTTACGTTAGTGGGGGAATGGGGGGGGGGGGGGGGGTGTTTCTGGTTATATGATTATTGTGCAGCCTAACATAGGTGTGAATTTCCTGAGGATTTCACACTTAAGATAGTTGGACACTTTCATAAATGTTCTCTGTTTCTGAATTATCTCTCTTACACCAGAATGATGGAATTCATTTTGTTGAAATATAGCCTTGTAGTCCCTCCCAGATTTATAGGAAGCCAAGATTTCTTCTTTAAGGTCATTGCTGATGTCTTTCCAACCTGGCCTTGCATTGACACATGCTTGTAAGTTGCAAATGACAAAATCCATAATTTTTCTTATGACCGTACATACATATATTTGAGTTTTCTTTTCTAAATAAATAAATAAAGTACATCTATTGCTCTGTAACACATCCAAGTTGCTGATATATTCTTTACAATGAGAAAAAAAGAGCTATAATTATAGAGAGGCAGAAAAGCTCACTAGTGCCATATACTGTAGCCTGTCACTTTACTCTTTTTAAAAGCTTTAGCCAGACCTTGCCCCTGGCAATAGGAGAACTCTGAGACAGACAACATATGGGTTATTAAATGAATGATGAATGATAGGTGGACTCTCTGAGGAATAAATGGCTGAAGGGCAACTTAATGGATATGAATGAACTCTGAGTTTTACTTTTTTTTCCCTTTAGTTTTCTATAAACAAAATTATAAAATCCATTTTATTTTAAGAGGCTTACTTTTCATTCCAGGAGTGTATTTTAGAGTTATATAACAACTAAATGTTTTTTTTCATGCTATTCGCGATGTTGCATTACTGAAGCATTGTAATTTTTATTGCAAATAAAAAATGTAAAAACATTTCAAATATGTAAGTTCTTCATGACGTAGCATCGGGAACTATCACTAACATTTTATAACAACCATCATAACCATCATTTATAAATGGTAAAGACATGCAATGATGATTAACAGATACTTTATTACTGTATAATCATTTATAAACTGCCCCTCAACCTTTTATAAAAAGGTAAATAGATCATATTGACCTGGCATGTTAGTTTATCTCTAATCTAAGTGGGTTTAATACCCTAATAAAATATATATAAATTTACCTTCTATAAACCACTATCCACTATCAGACAACCTGGACTTTCTTAACACCATAGTAGAACCATGAGGGCCAGTTTAAAGTGCTTTCATTTTATAAAAAAAATTTTTTATTTTTATTTCGTGGAATACTGAAAGTGTTTCTATGTAAAGCAAATTTGGGGTTTTCAAAGACTGATCTGCTATTCTGTTTGTAATGGATCGTTGTTCTTTTGTTTCTGAAGTCTTTGCAGGCTATGTGGTTAGGTAAATGCACACTAAAGAGCTCTGATAGGCTTTTCTTTCTATCGTTTTTGGCCACTACAGCAATAAAGCAAGTGTTTGGATGGGGAACACTCAATTATTTACAGCCCTAGCACTTGGAGTAAGAGGCACAGAGTATCATCTTGTCCACAGAGAAACATTATAGCATACAAATGGTCAGATGAGGCAAATTTGGGCAGCTGAATCTTGACAAATTCAGTTAGCTTGTATGTTTGAGGCAGTGGTGTAGTCTACATTATTGTAGTGGGTATACTGTGCTTAGAAATAAGCACGCCATTAAGTGCAATGTGCAATGACCATTTTTTATTTTTAAGGCAAGGCAAGGCAAGGCAAATTTATTTGTATAGCACAATTCAGTACAAAGACAATGCAAAGTGCTTTACATGATTAAAATACAGGAAGATAAAACAGAATCAAAGCAAAATTTCTCCTTGGGCAGTTGACAATTACCCAGAACCTTGCCTTTTGTTCTACTACCATAGAACTGCAAAACCTTTCCCATTATTTACAGGTAATTTAACTCTGCCCGATATGCAATTTAACTCTGCCCGATACACACCAATCCTATGGTGCCAACCTGGATAACTTTTAAGCATATTTAACATTGCTTAATTTCTCTGTTGCTTACATTTGAATCAATGAACAACAAACTGTACTACAGTTGGCTTTGTATTGAAAAGATGTAGAATTGATGAAACAGTACAACAAAACATTCTTAAGCATCAAGTACTACATGTAAGTACAGAAGTACTATGCAGGTTAAAACTGTGTCTATAAAATTTCTTCTTGTTTCTGTTGCAGAGCGGCGGTTTCTTAACCATGTTGTCAAATACTTCCTAGGTTCAAGAAGATTTATTTATTTTATTTATTTCATTTATAGTGATCATCATAAGAAGACTTATATTTGACAACAACAGAGAAGATCTTTTATCTGTACAGATATTGTTCATTAAGCTGAACCCTCTTTCACACTCAGCTGTGCTACATGGAATGGTTTGCATGCAAGTGATCAGTGGTTTAAGGTTTTCAGGCTCCCTGCTCTATCCTTTCTTTGCCTTGCAGCTATATTTGCTGTCATCAGTGGGAATAAAGTAGTTTTAATATGTTTTTAAGTGGGAAAGTCCACCTGAAAACTTCATCAGTGCCGTCAGTTCATCCAGATTACCATCCTGCCTTGCAATTATTTCTGTCGGAGCCGCTCAGACCCCCCCATACCGGCGGTGCACTGTCAGTAGGAATCCCATTCAACAGCAGCCTATGGCCCGGTCGCCTCCTCGAGGTTCGCTGCGGCGGCTGGACGCGGTTTTCATGAACGTAATTCAAACTGCAGGCACCAGGATAATAAAAGCAAACACGCTTTGTCGGCAGGTTTAAGCATATTCAGTTAATTTAGGCCAGGGTTCACCAACTTTTTTAAGGCTGAGGGCTACTTTATGGGTACTGAGTCATAGAACGGGCAACCAATACTAACCTATGAACTAGAGGAGTCGGCGTTCACCTGAACTTCATAGATAATAAACATATTTCTATTGTTTCTTTTCATTTTTAATCTGCTTTTAGATATTCTCATTATGAAATCCATAGAAGAAGGGTGAGGAAAGGTAAGACGAGGAACCAGCAAAGAGGGACTGCAGAGGGAGTGTATTTATGGCTGACTGAACAAAGGTAGAGCTAATGAGCTGATAGGGAACAGGTGTGATTAGAGCTGACGAGGAAGCCAAGGGAAAAGAACACAAGGAGGCAGCAGAGGACAGACAGAAAAACCTAAGCAACTTAAATGAATCCAGACACACCAAAAAAGCTAGAAAACAATGAAAAACCTGGCTAAACTTGAAACAGAAAACTTAAAGCTACAGTGTGTAATTTTTAGCGACATCTAACGTCCAGACTGCAGACCGCAGCAACATGAACATCTCCCCCCCACCGCTTCTCCCCCCCAACAGTACGACGAGCGTTACGGGACAAAATGTCTTCCACGACGTCTGCATCACCTACCTTCTCAAGTGATGAGGTTTGTTTACATAGATAATTTTACAGATAGTATTCTCAGGCATAATACTGCCATCTATTGTTCAGTATCGTCTCAGTTCATCTCTCTCAACTTGCTGTAGTTACTTTCGAGCTAGTTTGTTGGCTCTGCGCTGCCGTAGCGCAAAGATGTCTGCCTCCATGGCTGCGAGACCCGCTCCTATGTAATTATAAATAACGAATTCTAAGGCAACGCAAATATTAAGGTTAAGAGGCTGAGCTCGTAGATGATAATAAATAACATAGTTATGCATAATATATTAGATTTCTGACTGTATATCCCTGTAATTATTACACACTGTAGCTTTAAAGAAAAACAACAGAACCAAGATCGTTACAGATTTAGGCGTTAATAAACTGTTTCAGATGAGTGATCACAGCGCTTTGTGTCATCAGCGATCTGTCTGTCACCCAGCCAGCTCCCAGATCAGCGTCTCTGATTGGTTGATGCGGAGCGTCGAGCAGCAAAAGTAAAATTTTTCCGTCTTGAGCAGCAGCGCGTTTGCGGCGCGTCGCGTGCGCCTGCTGCTCAAAAGCGCTGCGGGACCTTTTGCTGCGCCTTGACGCGCGTCAACAATTGACTTTGCATGTAAACTCGCTGCGCCTGCTGCGTCCGGTGTGAACGCAGCATTATTGGGCACTTTTAAGTGGTTATACGGAAATTCACAAGCTTTTCTAGTGGGTATACGGCGTATACCCGCATATCACATAGACTACACCACTGGTTTGAGGCATATTCAACCAATTTATTTAAGCACTACAGGAAAACTATGTGTTAATGCATGTTTCAGTCTGGCTTTAGAGCTCATCATAGCACTGAAACAGCTCTGGTGAAAGTCACTAATGATATTCTCATGGCCTCAGATAATGGACTTGTATCTGTGCTCGTCCTGTTGGATCTTAGTGCTGCATTTGATACAGTTGACCATAATATTCTTTTAGAAAGACTTGAATATTTTGTTGGAATTAAAGGAACAGCACTAGACTGGTTTAAATCTTATCTATCTGATCGAATTCAGTTTGTTTATGTTAATGATAGATCTTCAACACGCTCAAGGGTTACCTGTGGAGTACCACAGGGATCAGTGCTAGGACCAATTCTCTTTACTTTATACATGCTCCCAATTGGTAGAGTTATTAGACAGCATGGGATTAATTTCCACTGTTATGCTGATGATACCCAGCTATATCTGTCTATAAATCCAGATAAAGCTAACCCATTACATAGATTACAGGCATGTCTTGAAGACATAAAAACCTGGATGACTCTTAACTTTCTGCTTCTGAATGCAGACAAAACAGAAGTTATAGTCTTTGGACCAGAGTCTCTGAAAAATAAGCTGATTAGTCAGTCACTTCATTTGGATGGGATTAAACTGATTTCAGATAATAAAGTAAAAAATCTTGGTGTTATTTTTGATCAGGACCTGTCATTTAAATCCCAGATCAAAGAGGTTTCTAGAATTTCCTTCTTTCATCTGAGGAACATTGCAAAAATTAGAAATCTCCTGTCCAGGGGTGATGCTGAGAAACTAGTCCATGCATTTGTTACTTCAAGACTGGACTATTGTAATTCTTTACTATCAGGAAGTCCACAAACTGTAGTTAAAAGCCTTCAGCTGATCCAAAATGCTGCAGCCAGAGTTCTGATGAAAATTAAAAAGAGAGATCATATCTCTCCTATCCTGGCTTCTCTTCATTGGCTTCCTGTTAAATCAAGAATAGAATTTAAAATCCTCCTTCTCACATATAAAGCCTTAAATGGCCAAGCTCCATCTTATATCAGAGATATGATTGTTCCTTATGTTCCTAACAGAGCACTTCGCTCTCAATCTGCAGGTTTACTAGTGGTTCCTAGAATTTCTAAAAGTAGAATGGGAGGCAGATCTTTTAGTTATCAGGCTCGTCTCCTGTGGAACCAACTACCAGTTTTAGTCCGTGAGGCAGACACTCTGTCTACTTTTAAGACTAGGCTTAAAACTTTCCTTTTTGATAAAGCTTATAGTTAGGGTGGCTCAGGTTATCCTGAGCTATCTCTATAGTTATGCTGCTATAGGCTTAGACTTCTGGAGGACATAGGGACCCCCATTTCATCATTCTGCTTCATTCTCTCTCTGTTCTCCTATTCTGCAGAATCTGTTTGTTCAATCTCTAACCTTCTGCTCTCTCTGCTTTTCCTCAGAGTAGCTTTGCCTCGTCTGTTCCTGTTTGGCTGTGACGTCATCCAGGAAAGAAACATCAGCTGTGCTGCTTCCATCAACACCCTTGTTTGTAGATGTTGGAGATCGGCCTGTCTTCAGGTGTGGTCCTGTTTCTCTGGCCGTGGCTGGGTGGATGTGCTCTCTTCATCCTCTGGCATGGGAGCTGCCTTGGAGCTCGTCTGCCTGGCTGTGTGTTTCCTGGATGGGGCCGCCTTTTACAGCTGCTTTTTGTATCTCTGCTTCTGTCTCCTTGAACCCCAGTCGGCCTCGGCAGATGGCCGCTCACACTGAGCCAGGTTCTGCTGGAGGTTTCTTCCTGTTAAAAGGGAGTTTTTCCTCTCCACTGTCGCTACAAGCATGCTTAGTGTGAGGGATTGTATTTGAGTCAATGAGTCAATGCAATCAACTGGTTTTCCTTAGATAGAAAACTTTGTATCAATTTGACTGTATGATCTGGTTGAACTGTAAAGTGCCTTGAGATGACATGTGTTGTGAATTTGGCGCTATATAAATAAACTGAATTGAATTGAATCATGGGTACCCATAGGATTTTATTGGAAATATATTGATGTTTTACACCGAAACATTTATGACTTTGAAACTAGATTTCCAAATTAAACACCCATGAGTTTTAATGAGCCAACTTTTCCCTAAGCTGCTTTGACTTTTAATCAGGCGATCAAAAGCTGAAAATCTAGACTTTCTTTCCTATTCATCAAATATATTGACCATGAAATTAATAAACTAAGTGAAAAGCAAGAAAATCCTTAAGTAAAAAGTTTTCAGTTTTGTCAAAGGACACTGTAAAACAAACTGTAACTCTGCCAGGAATCCTGGCCCTGTAACTTCAAGGTTTAGCACTTGAAAATGAAAAAAATTTCAAATAATTAAAAAAATAAGAAATTAAAAACAAAATTGTGTTTTGGAATCAAACAAGCAGATTTGAAAGTCATGGTGTTACTTGTAGAAACAAGGGCAAATTTTGCTCTCTGGATTGAATCCAACATCAGAAAACCAGAAATATGTCTAATCACGTTAGTGCCACATCTGTTTTGTTGTCGAACAACAACTTTTGACTTAGCTTGTCCTTCTACAGTAGTTGAAAGGAGCTCAGGCTGCCATAAGGTGGTCTTTAGCTCACATAGCCCAATAATCAATGGAAGTTAAACAGGTGAGTTTTTGATGTCAGCACACACAGAGCATTGAAGCTATGCCAGGTGCTGATTATTAACCAGAAAAATAATGTAATCATTTTCAAATCAAGCCAACTCTCAAGGCAAATGTTTCACATTTTTGTTTTAACATGTGTCAATCTGAAGTTTCCTGATCGACATGTGAGCTCAAGTAGCATTTGGGTTGAAACATACTTTCAGTTTAAATTGACAGGAAATTTAAATGGATCCAGATTTGAATCCTTTTCATGCTTTTACTCATTTTATGAACTGTACCTTTCCAGTTCTTGTATCCTCTCATAGCTAACTCAGTCAGCTCTTTGTATTTGTTAGTGTGTGTGCTCTTCAGCGCAGGCAAATAAAAAAGTAAGAGAGAGAGAGAGAAATCAGCAGCAGTCTCCCATTGTTTAGTTTAAAGAGCCAGCTCTCTCTTCATTCGTGACCAACAGGATCTGACCGAGCAAGGCAACTTTTTTTGGGAATTAGAGCAGAGGCTTTCTCCTTCTTAATGAGATTCTATGCTCACAGAGGGGATTTTGGAAAAATGCAAATCCCATGAATTAATTAACTCTAAGCCTTTTAGAAATATAAAAATAATTAAAGATTTAATAGCTGCAAAGCTAAAATCATAATAAACCCTGTAGATTGACAATGGTACTGTATGTCAGAGAGGCAGTTGAGCAGGTACTTTTTACCTTTTTAATGCAAAAACCTCCCTAAATAATAAAATAAAGTAGTAAAATTAAGAAGTAAAATTCATGAAGCATTATGGAAAAAAGATGATTTATCTCCTAAATGCATACAGAAATTCTGGTTTGTTTACAAATTAAACTTATGTTAAACAAATCCTATTATTACCTCCACTTATTAGAATAAAATATGCATATATAAAAAACTGACATATACTTTAAGCTATATTAATAAGTAAAAATGTCATAATTTGATTCATTGACTTAATTTAGAACAAGCTTGTCTTCCAGTGTGCTACCGCTAAGCTCGACTTTAAATAACAACAGCTTTATTAATGGTCCACAAACTCCATGAGGAAATCACGTTATGGTAATCAATAACAGTGTTTAGTTTGTCCTTCCAGGCTCAAAGTTTTAATTTTATGAGCACCAAACCGGCATGTTGAGCTGTAGGGTTCACTGAAGAACAAGAGAAACATCTGTAGTAATTACACAAATATTTAAAGAAAAAAACAGCCATAAGGAACAATGTTTTAAATGTAAGCCAGGGAACAAAATGAAGCACCAAAGAAATTGTAAAATCTTTGTTTGACCAATAATAATCTGCTTTACTACACATCAAAACAGTCAAGAACGTTCAACAGAAAAGCTTAAAAAAATAATTAAAATAGATGTTTTAGAAGGAACAATTGGAGACAGCTGGTAAAAATGCTATTCAATGCAAACGCTCGGCAACTGTTTATCTTATAAACCATGAAGTAACATCATAATATAAGCATAAAACAAAGCAAAGCTCTCAAGCACTGATTCCTGAAGTTGGGTTAGAACCCACCCATTGCGTTGTGAAACAGATGAGTGTCCGAAAGTTAAGGTGTAATATTGGCAAAGGCATTCTAAGCAAAGTCTATGGTGGTCATTCATGTGTTGTGGGGTGATGCATCTTTGCACCATTTCAAGGGTTAACAACTGAAATGCTTCAAGATGCTTTAAATGCTGTGTTAGGATTCCTGTCTGTGTGGTTTGTGTTTTTGTGTTTGTCTCCCTTCCTCCACCAGGAGGTGCCTGGTTCTGGTCCGCCTCCTCACACACCTGCGGAGGGTTACCTCGTTAACGGAGTGCTCTTAAGCTGCTGACTGCCACTACCTCAACGGCAGAGTGTTTGCCAGTTTTGGGTACTCTAGCCAAGCTGAGTTTTTACTGAATCAAACTGAGTTTTGTCAACCTGAGTCCTAACCGAGTGTTTTGTCTTTGCCTCTCGGCAGTAAGTCATCCTGCAAACTGGATGTTTTCGGACCTTCTCTCCCTGGAAGGATCATCTGAGCTTTTAACTGAGCTAGGGATTCAAACTGGAGGTTTGGATCTACTTTCCTCCAAGGGATCGTTTGAGCTTCACACTGAGCAAGGTATTCATCTCCACACCAACCCGTTCAAGTACCACAGGAAATCCAAGTAGCAGTCAGTTTCTCCGTTCACCTACAAAACAACCACATTCTGGGTAAACCCTGTCAAGAGTCAAGTTCAAGAATCAAATTTCCCACTGAGCCTGAACTAACCACAGTGTCTTCACCTCACTTTCCAGTTCCGGTTAAGCAGTGTTCAGAGCAACACTAGTTCCTGCATTATCTCCTCAATAAACCTGTTAAAACTTTCCCCTGGTTTCTCTCTGTATTGGTTTTTCTGCTTTTTGGGTCAGACCTTAGTAAAATCATGACATGCTGCATGTTTTGAGCTTTCAGGCATTGACTTGCGTTAAGTGTGTCTAAAGCAGCAAACTCCAGAACTGGAAAATATGAACCTTTGCTACTCAATGAAAAATTCCAACCACTCAGAGAAAAATCCGAGAGCTGAAAAGGAAAATGGAATTTTCATTCAAGGAGAGCTTTTTGTCTTTTACAACAATTTGGTCCACCTACATATAAACTGATTGTTTTGGACGCATACCATGAAAAAGGCTCTTCCGTGTCATTTTTTTTTAAATATTGGCACTGTTTGCTTGAGCCAAAAGTAACTAAGATTACACAATGGATGTAGTGTAGACATAGTTATAAGTAGTTGAAACAGGAACATGCCCAGTGCTTAGTAAGGTAATAGGATCTCTGATGCTGTCAGTCTGTTTCTCTTTCAAAAGCCCTTCAACCATGAACTCTCTCTTTCAAGATGAAAATAGGCATAAAAAAAATTATCCTATCAACGCAGAGATGGTCAACTATATACCTCCTTGAATGATTTTATGGACCTTACCTTTCCTACAGCTAATATTATTCCAAAAATTAAGACCAAATGTGATGGAGGAACCCAGTTAACATGCGTAAACATCAAACAAGTACTATAACTTAATCCAGAATTGCTTTAAAAGAAGCACACATATGAGCAATATCAAAGGCCAGAAATATCAGTATGTACGACGCTGAAAAATACTAAGCTGAGCAAATCCAAAACAAATATATTAAGTGATGTAACTTTTAATAAACCCAGAAAGAACAAGACATGAGAAATTACAGTAAACATTTTAATGAAGGGAAAACATAAATTCCTAATGACCCACTCTATAGCAGTGAAATAAAATCATCCATAAAAGATGGCAAGTCTTTATCAATGATTTCCAGCAACATGCAAAACCTTGCAAACCATAACAACTTCGACCATCCTAAACAATTTATCAGTTTCACCACTTCCATTGGTTATTTAGATCAAATTTTAGCTACACCAGATTTGTTTAACCAACTTTAGCTCACACATCACAGGTTTTGAGCAGATGAATTTGCTATGAAGGGAAGATCTCTGGTGGACTGTAAATGTAGGGGAAGAGAGTATAACCACTTCAAAGATGCAGCAACTGAGCAAGACTTGCTTGAGCAGAAAAGTTGCTCTTTTTCATGTAATCCTTTTTTTCCTGAGTAAAGAGACCAGTTTTCCTCTCTGTTTGGGCACCATCATAGGCAAATGAAGTGAGAATTGTTGGCTGTACTTTTAAAGCAGAGATGAAAGCACCGCAAAACTCATTTTTTGTTTGTCTGAAGTGCAAAACACTTTTCTCTTTTTACTTATCGCTTTTAGCACAGTAAGTGAGTTTAGAGTCTAAACTTTAGACAAATTATACAGAACGACCAGCAATAAGAAAAAAAGCACACCATATAATCACAGGCGTCAAGTAAAAAAGTACAAATACTTCGTTACTGTATTTATGTACTTTTTAGGTATCTATACTTTACTCCATTACTTATTTTTCTTCCTACTTCTGACTTCTACTCATTACATTTTCACACAAGTATCTGTACTTTCTATTCCCTACATTTTTAAAACAAACGTTACTCGTTACTCTTGGTTTCGGTTTAATGTTTATAAATATTATTTATATTTATTTGACGTCATGTGTGCCATCTAATGCAGATCATTGGCTCCATTAACATCTAGTGAAAACTTGTGTAACTGGATGAGTCATTTAACACAAACACTCATTGGTTAGCTAAAGGAAATCATCAGAAGCAAGCAGGTGTTCTTCAAACTGCAAACGTGAATTGTCTATGCCATGCTACAATGTTGGATTCATAAAAAGATGTTGAAATGTCTGAAAGGTCGGACACAGGCCAGAGCGTTTTGGGAGATGGAGACCAACAAGACCTCCCTCATCCATGGCCCTATCTTAAAGAATTTTTCGAAATAGTATAATAATTGAGATTACAATTCATATAGTGACATCTGGCTGTTTTTTTAAAGGTTACTTTATACTTTAAGTAGTTTTTGGAGCGCATACTTTTTCACTTAAAGAGGTCAAGTTGATACTTCAACTTTTACCAGTGTTTTTAAACTACAGTATCTATACTTCTACTTACTTAAGTTGCAAATGTATGTTCTTTTGACACCACTGCCTTTAATTAAGGTAGCAAATCTACTGAAGTTTTTTAATCCAAATGTCAAGCAAGTGCATCATGATGTCAGATCACATGATGCTAAATGTATACATTTTGAGGAAAAAAATGAAAAAGAACTAATACTTTGATTTATACAAATGTTAGAACATGCCATATCAAAAGTTAGTGCTTATCCATGCAAACACCTTAACTGGCATTAGAGCAAACAAGTGCTTTTTACAATGAATTACCTGCATTTTGCATTTTTCTACTGGTATCCAGAGGACTCGCCTTTGGTGATGAAGTCTTTGATGTTTTAGCCTCATTGCCTTTAATCTAATGTTTAGCTTCCATCACAGATTCCCTGTCTTAGTTGGGTCTCTGGATTAACTGGTCCATAATGCAAAGGTAACTTACAGTGAGGAGAAGGGTTTTGGTAAAATTTAATGTTAGTTAAAATCTAAAACAAAACTGTCATAAATTTGATTAAATCTGGACTTAATTGTATAAGGTAAATTGTAAAGAAATAAACTGAAACCTGTGAATTGTATTCTTATATTAATAAATCTATGATGCCTGTTTTTATTATTATATAAAAAAAAAAACGTTTAATTCTGATCAATTGTGGCTCCCCCATTCAGAATAACGCTGTATTGTTTTGCCTGAAGGGACTGAACATTTCCCATGAGGAACAGCAAGGTAAAATGCTGATATCCCTGTCGCCTGCAGTTGGCTTGAACTACATTTTGGTTTCCAGTTACTGTGTGAAAGATGGATAGTGATTAGTTAATGCATCTAATTGTGGTGAAACAATGTTAAATGACGATGTTGGAAATAAATGTTTAACTTGTACTTATTTGTACAAAATTCTGTATCAGCAACTGATGTTCTGACAAGTTTAGAGCCTTGAATTAGATAAATATGTTATCTTTGATAATTTAACAATAAACACACATGTAGATCCCAAAAGGAATTTGCTGCATCACCAGAATATCAACCCTGTACAATTTTGACAAATATACAGTCTCTTAGGGAAATTAAGTCTCATCAACCTCCGTCTTTATAACAAATGGGGAAAGCAGTCTGCGCATTTGCAGTTGTTTTAGGTTGCAGTGTTACTGACACCCTCCTCAACATTGCTTAGTGTCTGTGAAAGTGATACAGACCCCCTCGGGCCAAGACAGAGGTGTCATTCAACTAGTAGTAGGTCAAAGTATAATCACAAAAGTTGTGAAAAAAAACTTAATGAAGGTTTAAAGTTACTTACATTAATGTTGGTTTAAAGAAAGCATAGAAGGCAAAGAAGCCATTAACAAATTCCTGCATTCCCCTTCTGACCAAAACTGTCCTTTACATTGCAAAGTAAAATAATCATCAGTCTTATCAAAAACTCGCATGAATATTTGTTTCTTTTCGTTTTTCGTCCATTGAAATGTGAAATATCTCAACACTAGAAGACCTCATCATACTGAAAATGTTCAAAGGTAATTAAATGCACAGTGGCTTTGAAGCCCTGGAGGCGGATGTGTCACAGAGCAACCTTCATGAAATATATCACTTTAAAACGCACTTAAGTCTTCCCATCCAACAAGGAACAGTCTCTGGCTCTTGAAATATGGATTTCTACTTTGTTGCCGTTTAGCAACCATAATAAACACTGAACTGTCTTTCAGGAAAAAGAATAAGCGAGCTTAGCGCTGAAAGCTACAACTGGGATTCTCTGTACTTCGAAGGAATTTTGATCCCTACAGGATGCATCTGCCGATGTGTAAAAAATGTGCACCACAAAAATTGAGGTGAAAATATATCTGAAGAGTTAAACCCGACATAGACTGAGATATAACTAAACTCTCAGGGTTAAAATTCATACAGTTTGACAGAATGAAGAAACTAAATGTGAGCATAGGTATCATTTCAGCCAACAGAAAAACAAATACTTAAAAAAGAACGAAAAAAGAAGCATTTTAGGATAAGAAAAAAAGAGATCAGGAGACACTATTGAAGCATGCAGGAGATTGAGACATAAAGATGAAAAGCAAAAAAAAATGAAGAAAGTAAACCATGACAGCTCTCTCAGATACAGATGCAGCAGGGGAGCTGAGGATCCATGAGGACGGGCAGCACAAAGGGATGGCAAACCTTAAGAGAAGAACAGGGCGAGAGAAGATAAGACGAAGGGATATCTGCTGATAACCGAACAGGAGGTGGCAGCAGCACCAGCAGGACGTAGAAAATCAGCATCAAGCAGAGACACGAGTTGGATGGGGGGGTTTTAGACTCATCTGAGTCAGAACCAGCAGGAGGAGAGAAGAAACAAGTGAAGCAGAGAAACAGCAAGAGGTAAAGAGATAGAGAGGGAAAGATTCACATAGCCTGCTGAAAACTAATTTGTTTTGGGGAAACACCTCATCCAGTAAAGGATGTTTATCTTTCATTTCTTTGTCATTTCTAATTATTTGTGCTTTGGTTTATACTCAGAATAATTACTTTCAAAATGATTTAACAGATATTTTGTGATTGAAAACAACTTGCAAGTTAAATATCCACACAAATAAATGTTTTCCTTCAGCTACAGGGATGAGGGTATCCATGCCCCTTGAACTTGTGAACATCCATCCATCCATCCATCCATCCATCCATCTTCCTCCGCTTATCCGGGGTCGGGTCGCGGGGGCAGCAGCTTAAGAAGGGAGGCCCAGACTTCCCTCTCCCCAGCCACTTCTTCCAGCTCTTCGTGAGGAACCCCAAGGCGTTCCCAGGCCAGCCGAGAAACATAGTCTCTCCAGCGAGTCCTGGGTATTCCCCGGGGCCTCCCCCCTGTGGGACGTGCCCGGAACACCTAACCAGGGAGGCGTCCAGGAGGCATCCTAAACAGATGCCCAAGCCACCTCAACTGGCTCCTCTCGACGTGGAGGAGCAGCGGCTCTACTCCGAGTCCCTCCCGGATGACCGAGCTTCTCACCCTATCTCTAAGGGAGAGCCCAGCCACCCTACGGAGGAAACCCATTTCGGCCGCTTGTATCCGCAATCTCGTTCTTTCGGTCATGACCCAGAGTTCATGACCATAGATGAGGGTAGGAACGTAGATCGACCGGTAAATCGAGAGCTTCGCTTTTTGACTCAGCTCTCTCTTCACCACGACGGACAGGTACAACGCCCGCTTCACGGCAGACGCTGCACCAATCCGCCTGTCAATCTCCCGCTCCCTTCTTCCCTCATTCGTGAACAAGATCCCAAGATACCTAAACTCCTCCACTTGGGGCAGGACAGCCCCCCTGACCCGGAGAAGGCACTCTACCCTTTTCCGGCTCAAGACCATGGCCTCGGATTTGGAGGCACTGATCCCCATCCCGGCCGCTTCACACTCGGCTGCGAACCGATCCAGCGAGAGCTGCAGATCACGACCTGATGAAGCCAATAGGACCACATCATCTGCAAAAAGCAGAGACGCAATCCTAAGGCCACCAAAACGGATCCCCTCAACACCTTGGCTGCGCCTAGAAATTCTGTCCATGAAGGTAATGAACAGAATTTCTATGGCACAAAGGGCAGCCCTGGCGGAATCCAACTCTCACTGGAAACGAGCCCGACTTACTGCCGGCAATGCGGACCAGACTCTGGCACCGGTCATACAGGGACCTGACAGCCCGTATCAAAGGGCCCGGCACCCCGTACTCCCGGAGAACCCCCCACAGGGCCCCCCGAGGGACACGGTCGAACGCCTTCTCCAAGTCCACAAAGCACATGTAGACTGGTTGGGCGAACTCCCATGCACCCTCCAGGACCCTGCTGAGGGTGTAGAGCTGGTCCAGCGTTCCACGACCAGGACGGAAACCACACTGCTCTTCCTGAACCCGAGGTTCGACTATCCGACGGACCCTCCTCTCCAGCACCCCCGAATAGACCTTGCCGGGGAGGCTTAAGAGTGTGACTCCCCTGTAATTGGAGCACACCCTCCGGTCCCCCTTTTTGAATAGGGGGACCACCACCCCAGTCTGCCAATCCAGGGGGACTGCCCCCGATGTCCATGCAATGTTGAAGAGTCGTGTCAGCCAACACAACCCTACAACATCCAGGACCTTGAGGAACTCGGGGCGGATCTCATCCACCCCCGGGGCCCTGCCACCAAGGAGCTTTTTAACCACCTCGGCAACCTCGCCCACAGAGATTGGAGAGCTCAGTCCAGAGTCCCCAGGCCCAGCTTCCTCAATGGGAGACATGTTGGTGGGATTGAGGAGGTCTTCGAAGTATTCCGCCCACCAACCCACAACGTCCCGAGTCGAGGTCAGCAGCACACCATCCCCACTATAAACAGTGTTGGTGCTGCACCGCTTCCCCCCCCCGAGACGCCGGATGGTGGACCAGAACCGCTTCGGAGCCGTACGGAAGTCTTTCTCCATGGCCTCTCCAAACTCCTCCCACACCCGAGTTTTTGCCTCAGCAACCATCCGAGCCGCATGCCGCTTCGCCCGCCGGTACCCATCAGCTGATTCCGGAGTCCCACAGGCCAAAAAGGCCCGATAGGCCTCCTTCTTCAACCTGACAGCATCCCTCACCGGAGGTGTCCACCAACGGGTTCGAGGGTTGCCGCCACGACAGGCACCGACAACCTTGCGGCCGCAGCTCAGATAAGCCGCCTCGACAATGGAGGAACGGAACATGGTCCACTCGGACTCAATGTCCCCCACCTCCCCCGGGATGTGTTCGAAGTTCTGCCGGAGATGGGAGTTAAAGCTCCGCCTAACAGGGGACTCCGCCAGACATTCCCAGCAGACCCTCACAACACGTTTGGGCCTGCCAGGTCTGACCGGCATCCTCCCCCACCACCGGAGCCAACTCACCACCAGGTAGTGGTCAGTGGAAAGCTCAGCACCTCTCTTCACCCGAGTGTCCAAGACATACGGCCGCAAGTCCGATGAAACGATGACAAAGTCGATCATCGAACTGCGGCCTAGGATGTCCTGGTGCCATGTGCACATATGGACACCCTTATGCCTGAACATGGTGTTCGTTATGGACAATCCATGACGAGCACAGAAGTCCAACCACAGAACACCACTCGAGTTCAGATCAGGGCGGCCATTCCTCCCAACCACGCCCCTCCAGGTCTCACTGTCATTGCCCACGTGAGCGTTGAAGTCTCCCAGCAGAACAAGGGAATCCCCAGGAGGAGCACCGTCCAGTACCCCCTCAAAGGACTCCAAGAAGGGTGGGTAATCTGAACTGTTGTTCGGCCCGTAAGCACAGACAACAGTCAGAACCCGTCACCCCACCCGTAGGCGGAGGGAGGCTACCCTCTTGTTCACCGGGGTAAACCCCAACGTACAGGCGCCGAGATGGGGGGCAACAAGTATGCTCACTCCTGCCTGGCGCCTCTCACCGTGGGCAACTCCAGAGTGGAAGTATGTCCAGCCCCTCTCAAGGAGACTGGTTCCAGAACCAGAACCATGCGTTGAGGTGAGACCGACTATTTCTAGCCGGAACCTCTCAGCCTCACACACTAGCTCCGGTTCCTTCCCCACCAGCGAGGTGACAACTTGTGAACATTTTATCAATTATAACCACAAATTTTGTTGTATGTGAGGATTTTATGTAAGGAATGTAAAATGGTGCAGTGGAAGACAATTTAGACTTGCTCCCTTTATTCTGACAGAAAATAGAGTGCAACCTTCATAAATCAACTAATCACTTCAGCTTGTTGTGTATTCTAATCTTACTGTGAGTCAAACATAATACCTCAGGGGTCTGTTGGAGAAGAACAATGAACAAACAGTATCAGGAAGTGCAGGCACTAAAGTGGACAGGGCCGGAAAGTAGAGTGAATAAAACAATCTCTCAAGCGCGACAATCTATGTTCAATATGTTTAATGAGAATAGAAAGGCTCTGAAAATACTGCAAAACTACCAGAACCTATTAAAGCATTAACCAGAGAAGCAGCCAAGTAACTTAAGGGTAAAAAAATGTAATCAAAAAGGTTGGGTGCCGATCCAAGTCCCTGCAGATCAATGATCCGAACAGTTAGCCAGGCATGAAATGGTTCAGATTAAGGCTGGAATATTAGATTAGATTAGATTCAGCTTTATTGTCATTACACTTGTACAGGTACAAGGCAACGAAATACAGTTTAGGTCTAACCAGAAGTGCAAAAACAGCAAGTGCAGGATAAATAATTGGTTCCATAAATACAGGACATGGGTATTTCTACTGAATGAGTATAGAGATGAATACTATAACAAATAATGAATATAATATAGAGATCACTAGTGTTATGAACTAAATTTACAGCTGGATATGTACCGAATATAATATACAGATGGATGATACTATTAAAAAAAAGGTTTTTACAGTTATGTACTATAGCATAATATACAGATGGGTCTTACTATAAAATGAATAAATAGAGTTTGGCCAGAAGCTCTCTAAATTAAAGTGCAGTGGAAGGTAATTGCATATTACAGTAACATATTAATACAAATGCTGGGATTTGTGGGATCTATTTTTCCACCAGTGCACTTCTTGGGCTTCCATAACTCAGGTCAACATCAGTTAATCACCTTTTGTTCTTAGATGTACATTTATAACTTGTAAAAAAAAATAAAAAAATCTAAATCCATTTATTGTCCCACAATGGGGAAATTCACTTTCTGCATTTAACCCATCCCCTTGGGGAGCAGTGGGCTGCCATTGTGCGGCGCCCAGGGAGCAGTGTGGGGTTAAGGGTCTTGCTCAGGAACTCGGAGTGGAGGCTGTGTGAATTGAACCGGGTACTTGCAACCTTCTCAGAGCACAAGTGCACTGCCCTAACCACTAGGCCAACACTCCCCAAGCTAGCTAACTGTGTAACACTACTGCAAATATTTATTGTTATATTTTCAATGTTCGTAGTGAAACATTTTTTATAAGCATTTTCAAAGCTTGAATTTCAGTGCCTCTTAAATTAAAGGTCACATATTATGCTACGTTTGAAGATATTAACAATGAGACCCCCCAGAGCATGTTTTTGTTGGTTACGATTCCTCTCAGATCAGGCAGATGGCATTTACCAAAAATCTCCTTATTCATTCAACAAGTTGTTTTGGCTTTTCACACCCTGCCCTCCTGAGAGCCACACCCCAACAACCCGCAACTATGACAACCAGTAAGAGCTCATAATGATTGACCTGGCTCAGTGTATTCTCATTATCAGTTCATATGAAATCGTACGAAAAGTTATGCACAGTAATTTCATACGTTTTTGACGTTTTTTTCGTGGTATTTCGTCGTATTTTTACGTCTTGCCTCGAGACAAGATATTCTTGCGCATGCGCATCTTACGCACCATTAAATAACATAGAATTTAACATACAATTAACCCTAACCCTGACCCTAACCCTAAGATACAAAACAGCAAGCAACCTAGTTAGAGACATGAAGAAGTAATTATTGCACTGTTTTTGTCAGTTTTACGTCCGTCCGCGGATCTGCTTTTTTCGTCTGTCTGGCTGCGCATGCGCACTCATCTGGTTTTTGGAGGAAAAACGTCAAAAACGTACGAAATACTGTGCATAAGTTTTCGTACGATTTCATACGAACTGATAATGAGAATATGTTGCCTGGCTGGGACATCATAAAGGGCATGAGGGGGAGTTAGGAGGTTCAAAAAGGCAATGCTAAAAGTGAAATGTTTTTTAATTTCTGAACCCTTATAAACAGGCTTCACATATGACTGTTTTAAAATGTTTATAAAGGGAACTCTGTATGAAATGGAACCGTTAGACAAAGTTTGCATGTCAATATTCATTTTTTATTCTGAAATCTAAGTGAGAGAAAAAAGCAACAAATTGATCGCATTTGGAAGAAAAATCAAAGATTAGATGTTTAAGCCATATCTCCCTAGATTTAAGTAATAATGATAATAATAATAATACCACATTTAATTTATACTGCACTTTCCATCAAAAGATCTCAAAGTGCTACAGCTAAAAAAGAGAAAAGGCATAAAAAAGCCATTTTTAGAAGAGAGAAAAAACATCTCAAGGTAAGCTTTGCTAAAAATAAATGTTTTAAGGCCTTTTTTAAAACACTCAGTTGGTTGAGGTGCCCTCAAGGTTTCATGCATGCATGTAAGGCTGGGTAGACAATGTGGCCAACCACCTAAATTCAATTGAGAGAGTGTGGCAACATTTAGAAATTGCGCAAGGCTGGTTGAGACTTAAGACAAAAGATGAAATTTGTCTTAAAGGTATAGTAGAGTATCTTTGGGAATTTTTGAAAAGATCCGCCCTTTCTGAGAGGGACGCCTGCAAGAGCATGCACAAGCCCATAAGCTGCTGTTTGCATCGCTCAAACAAACTTACTTTCCAAAAGATGATTTTTAGTAAAAACATTAAAGCTACAGTGTGTAATAATTACAGGGATATACAGTCAGAAATGTAATATATTATACATAACTATGTTATTTATCATAATCTACGAGCTCAGCCTCTTAACCTTAATATTTGCGTTGCCTTAGAATTCGTTATTTATAATTACATAGAAGCGGGTCTCGCAGCCATGGAGGCAGACATCAGCGCAGAGCCAACAAACTAGCGATTGCGAGATCGCCCATTACGCTCGAAAGTAACTACGGCAAAACACACAGACTAATGAAATACTATCTGTAAAATTATCTATGTAAACAAACCTCATCACTTGAGAAGGTAGGTGATGCGGACGTCGTGGAAGACATTTTGTCCCGTAACGCTCGCCTTACTGTTGGGGGGGAGATGTTCATGTTGCTGCGGTCTGCAGTCTGGACGTTAGATGTCGCTGAAAATTACACACTGTAGCTTTAAAATGTTTTAACTTTATAATTAAAGGTTTTATGTTGTTTTTGGTATGTCACGAAAAAATAAAAACACATAAAATATTTGCAGGTATGTGGTTCAAAAGCAATGAAATGCAGAAAAAGTTACTAAGTTTTTTTTAACAGTTTCTCTCAATTTCCTTTCAAGTCATGATCCAATAACTAGAGTTCCAAGTCTCAGTTAATCATTATTTAAATGAGTGTCTCTGGATGTTACCTCTGAGAAAGTAAACGTCAAGCAATCTCTATATTGTATTAAACATTTTCAAAAGTCAGAGCGCCCGAAACTCTGCGCTCTGAAGCCAAACAATCTGTTCAGTGCTGTGTTCCCCATAAGGATAAACTGTATAACGGTATAAGGATATATGCGCTGAACTGATTCAATAGAAAAGTAAGACCACTTTTAGTAAAGCATCCCAAATGGAAACTCTATTTTTTTCCCGTTTTTAAAAGCGCCTCTAAGTGCGCCAATCAGCACTCCTCTCTGTGAAAGCCGCAGATTTCGGAAAAAAGGCGCACGTGCAGATATTTCTAACAACTCTTCGTTGGCTTTCCCCACTTTTAAACACGCGTAATTCACTGCGTATCTTCGCCTCTGGGAAGCAAAGTAATAAAGAAAAACGCGCGTCTGTCTCACCTTCTGCGTTTGTCCCAGAAAAGCCAAGGAGGATGAAAAGCCAGGCAACACGAGGAATAATCCCATCTAATCTGGTGGTCCCCATATCCTTGATGGGAAAGGTGGAGGCTGAAGAAAGAGTCAGCACCTGCTGCTGCTGGAGGAGAGAGACACGCACAACCTCTCCTCTGCAGCTCCGAAAAACATAGACTGCAACCCGAAGGAGGGAAGAGAGGAATCGCTGAAGCAGAGGCAGTGGAGAAGGTGCAAGGCTGGTTATTGGGTATGGAATGCCAAGGTGCTCAAAATTAAATAAACAAATAAATCATTGCGAAATATACCGAGGAGGATTAGAGCCACTGAAGAAATTAAACAAGTTAACTGATTTTAAAATTTTATTTCAGTATAATATGGGAAAAAAGTCAGATTTCTGACTTTAATCTCAGAATTCTGACTTTAATCTCAGAATTTAGACTTTTCTCTCAGAATTCTGAGATTAAAGTCAGAATTCTGACTTTAATCTCAGAATTCTGACTTTAATCTCAGAATTCTGAGAAAAAAGCCAGAATTCTGAGAAAAAAGTCAGAATTCTGACTTTAATCTCAGAATTTTGAGAAAAAGTCAAAATTCTGAGATTAATTTCAGAATTCTGACATTTTCTCACAATTTTGACTTTTCTCTCAGAATTCTGACTTTTTTATTGTCAGAATTCAGTCAGAATTCTGAGAAAAAAGTCAGAATTCTCACTTTAATCTCAGAATTCTGACATTTTTCTCACAATTTTGACTTTTTCTCAGAATTCTGAGATTAAAGTCAGAATTCTGACTTTTTTCTCAGAATTCTGACTTTTTTTCTCAGAATTCTGACTTTAATCTCAGAATTCTGAGAAAAAAGTCAAAATTCTGAGAAAAAAGTCAGACTTCTGACTTTTTTGTCAGAAGTCTGACTTTTTTTCTAAGAATTCTGACTTTAATCTCAGAATTTTGGACCTTAATATAGATGGGCACCATGAAGGAAGAGATGTGTGAGCACCCAGCTTCACTGACAAAGATGTGAGTTGTTTGGAATTCTGACTTTTTTCTAAGATTTCTGACTTTTTTTCTAAGAATTCTGACTTTAATCTCAGAATTGTGGACCTTAATGTAGATGGGCACCATGAAGGAAGAGATGCGGGAGCACTCAGCTTCACTGACAAAGACGGGAATTGTTTGGGAGGAACACTAAAACATTGGTGGAAAACGTCGGAATTAGGTGAGTTTTTACGTGCCCAAGGGATCCCCGGTGATGCTATTTCATTAATGGAAGAGCAGGTGATTAAAACAAGAGAGATAGTTTAGTCTTTAAAACAGACATAGCTACAGCTGGATGCTAACATGTTTGTTAGCTGTCAGAATTCAGTCAGAATTGTGAGATTAAAGACAGAATTCTGAGATTAAAGTCAGAATTCTGACTTGTTTCTCATGTTATACTGAAATAGAAAATCAGTTAACTTTTTTCATTTTTTCAATGGCCCTAATCCTCTTCCGTAGAAATAAGTATAAAGTGCATAATATCTAATTATTTTATTTTGAGGGTAAAAATACTAATTCCATTGGCAGATCACCATATTTATCTGCTTAAGTCAGGGGCAAATACACCTATTTTGAGAAAGTTTTGCCAAGTTTTAGAATGTTTTCGCAGTGTTATTGCAGTTTTTGCGGTCAGAAAAGTTTTCTTTGTAATACACGAAAAAATTTCAACCTTCTTAATTAAAAAAAAAAAGAAAGAAAGAAAATTAAAAATAATCCACTGGACTTTGTTTCCAAGTTTGAAGACGTTTCTCTTCCCATCCAAGAAGCTTTTTCAATTCAAAAAGTCAGGAATAGCGTTGAGAGAAAAAAGCAACCAAGCCACGCTGAAACATCTTCAAACTCGGAAACAAAGTTAAGTGGTTTTTTTATTTATTTATTTATTTTTTGAATGATTATGACCTGGATGACTGAGAATCTTCACCAGCTTCTTAATTCATCTCTGTGTCTGTTAAAGGTGTTATAGAAATAGCATAAAAAAAAAAAAAATGAACACAGACAGTAAAAATGTTTTCCTTATAATTAAATCTGCTCCTCGTGGACATGGAGTTTAAATTAATTTTTTTTTATTCCCAAAGAAGGTGTGTTTATACCATAGAAGCAATCAGAATTCGCTTTGCCACTATGCTTTTTTTATTTATTCTAGGTTCTGTATGGCTGCTTGCTTTTCCACATTGAGACAATAGGTGAACTCATGCATATATGCAGCTAAAAAACAGTGCAAAAGATGAGACGTACTACACAAATACGTAAACACTTAAGACCAAAAGAAGAGCAACTGTTAAAGGAACTAAACAAGTAATGAAAATGCCTTTTAGTTGACTATTTAAACACACCTCTAATTGTCAAAGTAATTAAAGATTGTTAAAAAACACACCAAAAAACAAAACAGAACAGTATAGAAAACTTTGTATCAATATAGAAAACTTTGTATCAATTTGACTGTATGATCTGGTTGAACTGTAAAGTGCCTTGAGATGACATGTGTTGTGAATTTGGCGCTATATAAATAAACTGAATTGAATTGAATTAAACCACAAACTACAGGTTAAGTGTTTGAAATAAAACAGTTTGGATGCATGATTTAGTCAGCAAGTTGAAAAAGTGGTGCTCAGACATGTAGATTGTTTTAGTGCAACATTCAAAGGATTAATAGCCTAATTATGTAATAAAAATAAGAAATTGCCAAGTTTGCTGAAAGGCCTCTCACTAAATGATGAGGATTTATTCTGGGTATGTCTATTTTGAAGATGCAGAGATCTAGTGCATGGCAGAAATGAGCGGCACAATTGTATTATAAATCAGAAGGACGCGGTGTTTTAAAGCGGATAGATTCCTGAGAAAATGTGTGGCTGTATTGCTCCAGGGTGAATATGACATGAACAACATGTACCGTAGAATGGCAAGCAATAAACAAATAAATAACAGGGAGATTGTATACAGAATCTATAGGATACAAAGATGCTGAGAATAGACTACAGGGTTTTAAAATCAAAGACACAAGAGAGTCAGGGTGTCATATTAAATTACAGGTAATCCATAAAGAATTCACAGAGTCATAAAAGCCTACAACTCAATTGGTAACGAACACGATAGTTATGTAATGATACGTAGGGGGCTGCATAAAAATGCCACATGTCAATGCAATTGCAGCTGCGTCGACAAGACAGTTATGGCAGAATTGGATGAAACAAAATATCTGACTCTGTAGAATAATGCATAATAAAATGAATATAAGGATAACTGTAAAACAAGAAAAGGCTGGCAAAGATGTCCACCAGGTGCCTGGTGTCAAAACTGCATGTTCTAAAAAAATGTCCAGCGACTACAGTAGTTTGCAGACTTGAGAAACATACAGTGAGGAAAATAAAGGGGTTGTCGTCGTGCATGTCCACCTTGAGAGACCTAATCGGAAAAAAAAATCCAGAAATCACATGTATGAATTTTTTAAATATTTATTAGTATGATACAGCTGCAAATAAGTATTTGAACACCTGTCTATCAGCTAGAATTCTGACTATCAAAGACCTGTTAATCTGGCTTTAAAATTTCCACCTCCACTCCATTTATTATCCTAAATTAGATGCACCTGTTTGGGGAAACTAACATTTTCCATCTTAGAAGATAAAAACTCCTCCTAAAAGTCATCCTAGGAAATACACTATGTACCATTTGCCTTATGTGTTTGATGACCAATTTATTCCATTCTTAGAGAACAGCTACCCCAGTACTGCAGCCTTACTTAACCTATATTTAATATTTAAAAATGGACCCTATGGAGGTGATGCCCAGCAGACAAGTTCAACTTCCTATAGAGGAGAGACAGGCCTGCCTTCGTATCCCACAGCAACAGAGCTGCTGACATAGGTTTTTCTTGATGATTTTGCAATATTTTTTGAGCCAGTACCAAAACTGATTCAAAATCCGATACAGTCTACTTGCCGAGTGAGTAGGATGCCACACAGAATGTTTGACCAGAGTCAGCCTCGGCAGATGGCCGCTCACACTGAGCCTGGTTCTGCTGGAGGTTTCTTCCTGTTAAAAGGGAGTTTTTCCTCTCCACTGTCGCTACAAGCATGCTTAGTGTGAGGGATTGAATTTGAGTCAATGAGTCGGTGCAATCAACTGGTTTTCCTTAGATAGAAAACTTTGAATCAAATTGACTGTATGATCTGGTTGAACTGTAAAGTGCTTTGAGATGACATGCATTTTGAATTGGCGCTATATAAATAAACTGAACTGAATTGAATTGAATTTTAGACATAAAAGCAGTATCGTTAAAAACGTGCGCTAAAATGTCAAAACAAGGGGTCATATAGAAAGCACTATACAAATAGGGCTTTTTTTTCTTGAAATAAGTTTAATTTTTCTTAATTTAAGCAGATGCATATGACAGTTTGCCAATGGAATGGCATGATCTATGTTTAAAATAAGAATAAAGCATCTCCAATATCTCATTTCAAGTTCATAATATCTCATTTGATTTAGGGGCAAAATATGTTGATCTCATTGGCAGATCATTACATTTACCTGCTTAGATTAAGAGAAAATAAACCTATTTTAAGAAATGAATTATTTATTAGTAGCCTATTTGTAGGCTAAGTTCCAGCTTTCTTGCATGTTTTCTGGCCAGATGTTAATTTGCCTTATGGCAGGGTATTTATCACCGAGTTGTCTGTTTATCTGGAATTATAAAATAAGTGAGTGATGCTCTTGTGGAAGAGATTTGGGTAGTTGGTTGACTTAAAAAAGAGTAAGTCCACCAAAATACCAATACATTCACACAGATCATATAAACCAATAACAGGACAATGTTACAGAACAATAATGGAATTTGCCCTTATAAATAAAGTAAATTATATTGCAGTGTGTGACTCTCATATAAAAACAAACAAAATGTTGTTGAAGATACTTATTTGTATCTTATTTTCTGTTTTCAATAACTGTTATATCTGTTCACGTTCTGTCTAAGTCAGCTAAAAGGACATTCTTATCTTGACATATGAGGACCATCAGAGAGGCTCTAGCATCACCTTATATGGTAATGTTGTGGTGCTGTGTGAGAAGGGCAAGATGCTGACTGGGGGCTTTGGGGGAGGCAACCCCTCTCTGACTTTTTCAATAAAACTGCAAAGCATGTAGAAGCTCTCTGCCATTTTGCTGGTTCCTCAGCTAATGGTCAAGATGAAAACAAGCCTAAGATAGGTGTGGCTTTTCCTCTGCAATTAATGCTTATCAATGATCTAGTTAAACATGACTGGAATGAATTATGTTAGTACTTAAAGATTTGTCCTTCTTTTTGTAGACTATCCAAGATATACCTCCTCTGATTAAACCATGGGGATCAAATGATGGATCAGTGTCGTGATTTTAGTTGACTTTTAGTTAGAACATTCATTTTTTAGTTAACTCTCTGTGTCTTTGTTTTCTTGAAACATTTGATGATAGTTAAACTGACAAAGCTTGACAATTGGTTTGTCAGTTTGGTTGATTGGTCTAAACAAAAACATACTGGAAAATCTGTTTTAGATGCGCCTGCTGATTCCAGTTTATTGTAAAAGTTATGAAAATACAAAAATTCAAGGCTGAGATCAGCCATCATGTCATATTTGTGTACAGAACTCTGTGTTCTGTTTTTTCTTTTTATATTATTTGTAACATCAAATGTAGCCATTGTTCATTGGGAAAAAGCATTAGTGTAGTCTTGTTGGCTGAAAAATCCACAAAAGCCTTAATATTTCATTTTGGCAAGCCTGTTTGGAACAGAATGAATATTAAAATGCACTCTGGTGCTTTTTGTGATAAAATTAATTGACACTTGGAAAAAAATAACCCACACCACTCTACTTTCAAGTCTAGCTCCTGTACAATTACTGTGCTCCTACGACCACTTTTTCATGCAGATTTGCTGGCAACCTAAGCATTCAAATCTAAATTTAACTGTTAAATGAAAACTCCACATATCAAAACATTAATAGAGACTTTCTTTTTTTTCTTTCCAAAATCTATTACAACTGTGGGTAACAGCATTAGACAACACTAAATTTGATCAATATTTAACTGGGAATAAATGCAGGAGAAAGGAACAGAGGAGATAAAATAAAAGACCCGTTTCATTCAGGTCACACAGTTCACCATGTAGAATAAAACCACTCAGTGTTACCTCAGATTCACGCCCCCTTTAGTGAACGAAAGGGGTAACTGTGAACCCTCAAGGGAGAGGAGCTCATAGTGGCATTCAGGGTTTTTCTTTACCTAGAAATAAAAAGCTTGAAAACAGAGAGGGGAGAAGAGGTTATGCAGAGGGAGTCAGGAAGAGGATCGGATAATGAAATAATGAAAACCCAACAAGGGCCCAGACAGCCATGGGAGTTAGCTGAGAGAAAGCACAGTTTGGGAATCATATTCCACTGATTGTAAAGTCTGCAGGAAACGTGGCATTCAAGCAGGAAAATATCTAGCATACATGTAGCCAACCAGCTACATGATTGAGTTTGATTCACAGTCAAGGGAAACTTGCTGTTACAAAAAGCACTTTTTTATTGCATTTTTCAAACATCATTTACACGTTTGTTTTCTATTTTCCCTCAAAGCAATGTTATTGTTTTTTATAGCATTTCAACTGCTTGATACAAATAGATCAGTGGTCTTCAAACTCAGCAACCATAACAGTCTGATATTTCGGTCATACGGAGCAATGCTTACTACTTAAAGGTGCAGTAGGAGATCTTGGAAAAACGGTACTGGCAAGTTATATTTTTGAACATACACAACCATGCCTCTCCCTTCAGACCACCCCACGAAACCACGCCTTTAAAACACATGAACTCGCATTCTGTCTGCAGCACGTCTGAGCAGCTGCTGATTTGGGAGCTGGCAGGAAGACAGGCAGCACTGATGATGCAGTGCGCTTTGATCACTCCTCTGAAACAGTTTGTTAACGCCTAAATTAATTTAAAATGCTGAAAATCTGCCGGCAAAACATGTTTGCTTTTATTATCCTGGTGTCTGCAGTTTGGATTACGTACATAAAAAAAGGCCTTCCTGCCACTGCGGTGAACCGCGAGGAGGCGATTGGCCTGAGGCGGCTGTTGAATGGGATTCCTAGTGACAGCGCACCGACGGTGTAAGGGGCTCTGAGTAGCTCCAAGAGAAATAATATAGACAGGATGGTAATCTGGATGAACTGACTGCACTGATGATGTTTTCCAGGTGGACTTTCACGGGGAGGATCAGTTTTTATCCCCGTAAGCCTGACTCACTGAGATCATCATCATCTGTCAGATGATCGTGGTGACTTACCTGTGTTTCTCCCACAGAGTGTCTGAGATTGGCTTGTGCCCTGCCCCCTTCCTGCAGCAGACACAAGCCGCAGATCCTCAGCTGCTCCACTTTAGTCCCGTTCGTTTGTTTTGATTTAATAAACATTTTAAACTGACTGTCTCACCTTGAATACTGGGTCCATCTGTCCTGTTTATGACAGATAGAAATCAGTCAAAATAGTCAAAATACTTGTTAAGTATTATTGCATCTTCCAAATGTCAAAGGTGGGTCTCAAACCATTAACTTCAGGAGTAGAAGTCAATGTCTTATCGCTGACTGCAATAACAATGGTAGCAGCTCACCAGAAAGCATTACTACATACGACATGCGCTTCGGGGAAACGCCCCCTCCATTTTTTGACACGCGCCTTAAATCCTCGGCTCATCTGAACACATCACTACCAAACATGTATGTATTGAATTTTGTATCTATTCTTCAATAGAAACAAGACAAAGGGTAGGTAGAAAATAATGAATTTTAGATAGGTCTAAATTAATGGGCTGCATCCTTTCAAAGGTCGCATTTGTTTTATTTTTCATCATACTATGAGAAAAAGCAGAGAGAACATAGAGTTAGAGGTTGAACTAACAGATTTTGCAGAATGGGAGAATAGAGATAGAATGAAGCAGAATGATTTAAAAGGGGTCCCTATGTCCTCCAGCAGGCTAAGTCTTTAGCTGCATAACTATAGAAATAGCTCAGGACCAGAGCCTCTCTAACTATAAGCTTTATCAAAAAGGAAAGTTTTAAGCCTAGCCTTAAAAGTAGACAGGGTGTCTGCCTCACGGACTAAAACTGGTAGTTGGTTCCACAGGAGAGGAGCCTGATAACTAAAAGATCTGCCTCCCATTCTACTTTTAGAAATTCTAGGAACCACTAGTAAACTTGCAGATTGAGAGCGAAGTGCTCTGTTAGGAGCACCAATCCTTCTTAATATAGCAATGGCGCAAATGTGAAAGACGGAAATTATGGAAACTTTTTTAAAATTGGACATAATGGTCAATAATAGCATAAAGCTTTCCTAGTATAGAAGGTCAATTCAATTCCATCTCATTGGTTTTTCGGGCAGTTTATTTGTACTTGCTACATGGTTGAAAACTTCTGTATCATCTACTGTCACAATGCTGAAGGCACATTGTTAAAAGAGGAAGGACACAGCTAGCTAAACATTCAGCACACTAAAATACTTTAACAGCACAGAACTGAAGTTTCACCAACATGTTAATACTAGTGTTGCCCTGATACCAATACCAGTATCGGGCAGGGCCCTGATCCAGCACTAAAATGGTGGTATTGGTATCGGCGAGTACCAACAAATAGGGCACCGATACCATTCTGAGAGCCAAAAGTTTATTCAACTATTGTCACCCATTCCAGGTAGACAATAAAAAGTTCTACTGGATTAACTTTGTATTACTCTTTTTCCTGCTTCACAAAGGTAGGCAGCAGCTTAACAAAACCATGATTGCAATTATTTTACATCCAAGTAGTATGCAGTTCTTCATATATACACACACACATCAATTTTTAACACATGGTATCAGTATGGTATCGGTGTCGGTCAATACTGTACAGCCAGGTATCGGGTATTGCTATCGGGGCCAAAAAATGGATCGGTGGAACACTAGTTAATACTCATTTCAAATAAAGATTGTGAACTATTGGACAAAAAAAATATATTGAGTAGTATATTTAATTCAAATGGTTGGGCCTTGGACTGGAAAGCTGTGAGAATGAAACATTTTTGTGCAGACTATCTGGTTAAAGGTGTGGCAACACGGTAAATTAGGTTGATGTTTCAATTAATGTCATGTGTTCAATGTTGGATAATAATGTTGTCTGACCTGCTGGTCGCATGGTTTACTGAAAGTCCTGTTAGTTTGCTGTTTAAGAGCATCAGTGTCCTTGATTGTAAGTTTGTAATTGATTTAAGCTGGCTAGAGCTCCTGCGATGGACTGGCAAACTGTCCAGGGTGAACCCCGCCTCTCGCCCATAGACAGCTGGAGACAGGCAGCAACACCCCTCGCGACCCCTCTTGGGATAAGCGTGATGGAAAATTGATGCATGGTTGGCAATAGCTCAGTATATTTTTAAAAAAATGAACAGCATGGGCAGGTTTTCAAGTTAGCTGAGCAAAAAAAGCTGGCTCTTTACTACTTCAACCAACAACCATACTGTATTATTTTAGTGTAACCCAAGAGATTTATAAGCATAACTTAAAAGTGACTTCATAGTTGGTAACAAGAAATGTTCTAATAAGAATCGTATGAAAATTACATATAAATGTACAATATTTTGCCGAAGTTTACTTATTGGAATTAAAAAATATTTGTTTAACTTTTGTATTCACAAAAATGCATTTTTATTGTACTTACACAAGAAGGATTGATTTAGCAGACTCATTTTTTTAGGTAACTGGTTTCTGAATAAATGTTTAATTTTCAGTTCAAGATGTCACTAACATATCAGTTGCATAATGAATGTTGATTCAACTGCTGGAAATTGACTGTCTACCAGTGTAGACATTCCTTTGGTAAGGTTCCTTTGGTGTCTGAATTGCTCGCTGGGCTGAAATCTTTCCTCAGGAAAATGCATGTTTTTCTCACCGTCATCAACGACTTAAATTGCTCTCCACCTACATTTGTGGCTTCATGTGCTCCTATTCCAGGGACTGCCATGTCTGAGGGACTCCCTAACGGAATCTGTAGTCTGTGGCAGTTACCATAGCGACAGTGCATGTTGACGGTGCGCAGCACGTATGCCCAAACTCTCGAGCTACTTCTTTATTACATAGAGGTGCTATCGTTGGTTTTTCTAATATAAAACACCTCACAGTTTTGTGGAAGACATAGATCATCGTCCTACAGTCAGTTTCAGTGTATAAATTCTAAACCATTTAGGCAAAATATAAATAAAAAAATACAGAGGATATGACCTCCGTGAAAAAGAAAATGCTGAATGTTAGAAACTGTAAATCATATACCAGTCTTGTTTACTCTTGGTCACCATGTTTACATTTTATCACTGCTGCTTAAGTTTTTATCACTGCTGCACTTTAAAAATAGAAATATCTTGAGAGCTGTACTGAATAAAATGTATTTTTGTATACACTCTGTGAGTACAAAATGACTATAAAGTCTGTCTAAGTCTCAAAGTCTTAGTGTCCTCAATGGTAGTTACGGCCCTGCTTGCATTTTCATTATTTCGGAAGTATTAATTTCAGTTTCAATATTAGTTTAAGAAAACAGAATTAAAATACTCCAGAACTTAGGCAGGATTTTCCTTTTTTTGTTTTGATAAGTCAATCATTTATCCATTTTTATATCAGTAGAAGATTATGCTCCATTTCAACCAGTTCCCACAAGGCAATGTCTACTAAACTCTTATTTTAGAGGTATTATTTAGCTGCCGTTTTTTGGTACCAGCTCCTCATAATGTATGATCAGCTGGTGTCCAAGAGAGTGGAGTTTTGCTGAAAATGCAATGTCAGAAGAATGTTAGTCACAGAATGTGATGGCACTGGTTTAATCACGGTTAAGACTCCATTACAAGACTAAAACCAGCCATGTTTCAAAACTCACAAAGCTGCTGAGCTTTAATGAAAAATGGCAAACAGAAATCATTTTCAAAAATCAGATCTCAGAAGAAATTTTAGAGAGAAAAAAAAGAAACTCTGTATGATTAATGTTTTGATAGGTGGAGTTTTTATTCAACAGGTAAATTTAGATTTGAAGGCTTAGGTTGGCAGCAAATCGTGTCATGACTTCACCCATGCTGAGGTCCGGTAGAGCCAAGTCGAGGGGAGTCGAGCAGGTACTAATGGAAAATGGGCATATTTGTCCAGACATGTCTCCTCCACCTTCCAAGTGAGAATATCTGACATGGATGTTTAAATTCTATAGAGAATTTCACCAAAATATTCCCATTTTCTATTTCCTCTGCCTAGAAATTTGAACAAATGTTGTCTTTAGAGGCTTAGTCAGGTTAATATCCACATCAAAACAAAATAAAAGATACCTTCTGCTGTTGACAACTCTAAGTCGACACCAACGTTCAATGACTAAATAGAGGACTCAATTACCATAAAAATAGATGTTTTTATTTTTTGTACCCTGTTTTGCTGAGAATCGATGTACCAGAGCTAGATAATAGCCCAATAAATTTGACTTCACAAGAAGACCGTTATAGCTGTATTTATATATAAAACTTTATAGTGAATGATTTCAACAAAGTTGAAGAATGGGGGAGGAGGGGATTAGAGTCAAAAGGAGAGAGAGATGTGGAGAGGGGAAGGGGGGTAGAAAAGAGAAAATAGAACAACAAAACAGCAGAAGATATACAGTAGCTCCTACAAATCCTCTTCTGTATCAACAGAAGAGGAGAGGAAAAAAAAAAAAAAAACAGATATCCAAAGTAAACATCAATATAGTTTCAAGAGCAACGATGTGGAAAGCAAAACCAATGATTTGCTTTTCCCATTACTATTCAGGGTTGTATTTATTATTAGCTGCTACTTATATGCTATCAGTGTGCCTCCGTGAACACCTGAAACCAAACTCTTGCAGAAATATGTTTTTCTTCTCATGCAAGCAACTTGAGCTGCACTGCTCTTCCACACATGATCTTCCACACACTCCACTAAACATTTCAAACATTGCTTGAAATGTTGTGTTGTCCACTGAAGCTTGAAGCCCGCATCAGTCTGCATGCCATGTCATTTAGCTGCTTCCTACCTGATTTCTGCTTCTTCTCTTTTTCAGCGCCTCCACACAGCATAGTCCTATGGGCTCTGAGGTCAACTAATTCCCTGGTGTACTGTGACTTTCTCAGGGGGTGGAGATGCTCTTCACTCCATGACATATATAGAAGCATGGGCATAGAGAGATGGTCAGAGCCTAGACGTCAAACCCAAAACCCTGTAAAATATATATTTCCCAATATCTTTAGGTGATCTGTCTGACTTAATTTGATTCCTCTATTTTAGAATGTTTGTATATAATAAAAAAATCTCAAAAAATAATTAAATTTGCCTATATTACCATTTTATAACATTAAAAATCGGATGTTTGGATAGTGAAATCTACAGCAAAATGAATTTTTGACCTCATGCAATATTAAGCCTTTCATAAAAAATGTTTGAGGGACAAATATTCCTCATTCACCATTTGCCCTTCCATCTCACACGGAGAAACTATGAGCTACTGTATGGATGCATACAGTAGCAGCAATAATAAACAGTACAGGTCTGAAAAAAGCTCTGTTGTGCACATTGCTCCTGGGAGCTGATTAGTTTCAGGCTGACAGCCACAGGTTAAAAGGCCAGCATCCAGTGGGGTTTTCTGTTGAGTTTCAGTCAGTCAGTCAACATGCTGCGTTGTACATAAATTGACACCATCTCTGAGCTCCTGCATGGTTTTTAGCATCTGATCTGTCTCCTGCTGTATTCCTACAAAGATTGTGAAACTTGTTTTTAAAAGGATTCACTTTTTTCCAACTTTTCTTTTATCACTGATTCTAGTCATATTTTGTTGATGCTTGATGAAATATTTTTTTAAATTATTTGAGCTTAGCTTTAAAAGATCCAAAGTGTAAAATGGCAACAATCTCCACTATCCAGTGTTTAAGCAGAAGGCAACTGGATTTTTTTTTTTTAATAGACATATCTAAAGTCTTTTTCAAATGATAAAATCATAGTAATTGACTTTTGGAGTATTATTCCTGTAGTAGGAGTTTTATTGTTTTCATTTCTCCTTTGAGATTTAGCCATCATGACAGAACATCAAAAGTATACACATGTTGGCATTTATTATTACTTAACTGACTGTTGAAAGCACATATGAATATTACAGTTGTCTTTATGCTGAAAGATATTGTCAACAATGCTTAAATGCTACTTTCTCTCAGCGCTTCAAGCATAATATTGCACTGTAACAATCTAATATTTGGTTTTCAAATACAATTTTCATGATTAATAACTCTTTGTGTTTTCAATTAATTTTCCTCCTCTAAGTTCACTTGCTTCTTGTCTTTACCGAGCCTTTCAGTTGGCGTTTATTTGATTCTGTTGCCACTCCTGATTGTTCCTTTGGTGTTTTCATCCAGTTTCTGTTATACTGTGATACTGTGGTTCCTGGTTCCCTCAACAAATAATCCTTTACCCACATGTGCCTCCCAACATCTGTTTTCATTATAGTCCTTACCTTTCACAAATTATGACAATTATAGCTGTAATATAAATTCACTGCATAGTTTTTCTTACCTTATCCCAATCACTTAGTGGTCTTTCAGTGTGTCTGGTTATAAGCAGGCATATTTACCTCCCCAGATCCTCAATTCAGATCGGTATGTTCAAAGACAGACTCAAATCCACTTGAATTTGGGCAGAAACAGCTCTGTGAGACTGAATGAATAGGAATAAATAGTAACAACACAAAAAAAAAATGTCAATGTGAGTCTGCAAAGGCTTAGCATGGAAAACAGTATTCATCCTATAGGAGTGAATGAAATCGACTAGTGTAGGATAGGTGCTATAGTTTAAAAACTGATTAAGATAAGCAGGGGGAAAGAATGAGGAATCATTGCTTCCTCATTCACTCAGTTTTAACAGCAATGCTGTTAAGCTCAAGGAGCTGGGCTCCAGAAGCCAGGCTCTATTTGGAGTTTAGCCCAATTATTTTTTTAGGGTAATATTCCATGTCCCCAGAGCTACGGCTGGGCGATATGAAGAAAATCTAATACCATAACATATTTGGGCTATATCACGATATGTTTAAAAGAGAGTGTTTGGCTGCAGAGTCTAGACTGCACTTTCAGATGCGAGGGTTAATACATAAAACAATTTTTTGAAATGGCGAGACTTTTACTACAAGAAATAAAAGCTTAAACTTTGAAACATTATCACCAGACATCTGTTGGAGACTCTTCCCCAGTTTGAGGGTCACTGCCCAAAGTTCTTCAGTGACCACGGGCACTACAGTTGCCTCCACCTTTCAGGCTCTTTCTAGTTCTTTCCTGATTATTTTATATTTCTGCACTCTTTCATGTTCTTTTTGTCTTGAAGTTTTAATCATTTGTGATGGCCACATTGACCACTATGGCTGTGCTGCTTATTTTGTACAGAGGTTTCTATACACTTTACCAATCACTTGGTTACGGCATTCTGTGTATTTCTTTGCTGATAGTATCATACACCCTGCAGCCGATGGATTGTTCTTGGGGCCTCTTTTAGCCTGGACCTGGGATCTTGCATTTTGCAGTTTATCTTAGCCTTCATTGCTCTGGTGCTTGAGGGCTGCTCCTGTGATGCTGTGATCAGTGTTTCTTTTGGATTATATCATAGCCAATTTAGAACTGTTTTAGTATCCTAAATAGTATATGAACAAGAGTATCCGAGGACCAACTAATGTGGTAACCTCCCCATTTTTGATAGTGAGGAATCAGTTTAGAAGTACAGTATGATGTGAATTAACATCAAGCTAAATTTAGGATTAAAACTATACTGGTAATGGTTAGGGTAAATGTTAGGATTAGACAGAAATGCAGCAATTAAATTTAATATTTTTCTGTATAAGGTCTTAATATCAATGAAAAAAAAAATTAAACCTGTTTGTTATTTTGGGGGGAGGGGTGTGTGCAGGGGCGTGCATACATAGACACTAGGTGGTGCTTAAGCACCAGGAAGTTTGCCCTTTATCAAAGAAAATGCCCTTTTGAAACTTTTTTTTTTTTTTTTTTTTTTATTATTAATATTATTAAGATTTTACTGAGGTCGGTTTTGAAATGATCTTTTGAAATGACCCACCTCCTTGCGCACACCCGACCAGCCTATCTCTCTTCCTTTGTCACGTGAACTCGCGCGGGCCCGCAGGGGATGCCAGATGCGCAGCATCATAGCAGTTCAGTAAGCGTCTTCAGATAGCAGGAACGGTCGCTGACAGGCTGCTTCTCCTGTGCCCCATTAGCCAGGTAATATACAGATCAAGCTAAATCATTTTGTTGTGCATTAAAATGTCTAATTCAGCAGCACCAAACAAGCATTTTTGCCGACTGGTCACCTGATAAACTAGTTGTCTCCTTGTAAGATGCTATTTTACTTTTTATATTTTGTATCCATATTTTTTATCTTAAGTGTATACATTAGTCTATTTTATTGCATGACGTATACCCACAGTTTTGAGATATTTTTATAATTTTATTTACCTATTCCATATTATATGTTTCATGTTACCACAAAAAATTCCTAGTTTGTGAACTCCTTCACTAACAATGGCAATAAACCTGATTCTGATTCTGAAGGTTTTACACTGTAGCCCAAGTCAATGACAGATAACGTGAGGACGAACACATAGGCTACAAATAATTTTGGTAGAGTTTGCAATTGCAAATCTACGGAAGAGGATTAGGGCCACTAAAAAAAAAAATAAGTTAACTGATTTTTAAATTTTATTTCAGTTTAGTATGGGAAAAAAGTCAGAATTCTGACTTTAATCTCAGAATTCTGACTGAATTCTGACAATAAAAAGTCAGAATTCTGACTTTTTTCCCATGTAAACTGAAATAAAATTTAAAAATCAGTTAACTTTTTTTTTTCAGTGGCCCTAATCCTCTTCTGTACAAATCTATGTGTTAAGACAAACATTTTCTGTTGTATAGGTTTTGTTAGGCAACATAAATTAACACCGCTGTTTCATGGTGAGATTTCATCACTTAGAGTTTGCCCTTGACACGCACCACTGGAGTTCTGTTAACAAGAAAACTAAGTTCATTTGCAGCTATATCTTTTAATTTCTTTACTTTAAAATCAGAATGCCTTCAGTTGAAGTAAGCTACAAAGATAAACAACTCAGATACCAACTAAACCACTTTTCTTTTGACTTACCTCATCAAGCAATAAGCAATATTTTGATACCCAAAGATTTGGTTAACTTTGGCTCCTATTAAAAAAAGGTTTTAGGAAATGAATAAATTGAATCAGTTATACTACAAATTGTTAGTGATTAAATGCAATTTGTAGTTAAACTTATTTTTGAGCCACTGCCTTGTTATTTTGTCTATATGATGATGATTATGTTGGATAGCATACTGAGTTTACTGGTGATCAATGCTCTCCAACTGTGTTTTACAAGCAAACTGTCGGAGGCCCACAGGCCAACAGACTGCCCAGTTGGCTGGAGCAAAAAAGACATGCAGAGATCAAACACTCCAAGACTAACAGAAATGACACACATCAGCCTCACGGAAGATTCAAGAAATCAGTCTTATGTATTAGATGCATAGGAATCGCTTTAAACTCTGTTCAGAAAATGTAGGTGACTTAATGAGTAAAGTTGATTTCCCTGAAATGCTAAATGTTCTGTCATGATCTTGGCACTATAGGCTGGATTTTACTTCTTTTTCTCTTATCTGCCTTGCTCCGCCCTGCGCTCATTATCTCTCATTATATCCACCTGTTCCTGTTGCTATTTATGCCTCTGCTTCCCAGCTATTGGTGGCACATTATTCAGGCTCCAAGTGAGACTACTTCTAGCGTTCCTGTTTGCACCTGTATCTGCCCCATTTCTGCCCCCGGACTTCTTAGTTTTGCTCTGTTTGCCTGTCCTGCGTCTCTGGGCTGTTACCTGGGTTCTGTCTGTTGTCAACCTTGGACCTGTCTTCTGACCATGGCTTGGATTATCCTCCTGGTTCCTCTACGGACACTGGCTGCTGCAAGACGCTGTTCCTTCTCTCCTGGATCTCTGGTCCCGGCTCAATAACAAACAATGGAGTTCCGCTCCCCTGGCCACACTCCTTCTGTGCACAAACTGAACTTTGCCAGGTTGGTGGCTTTCATGCTCATTGTCATTCCTTTTTTGAGTTTTGAAGTCACTGACCTGAGCCTCTACTCCTGCAGTTTCCAGTGAGCCCACCGCAGCAGACGAGCAGCTACACGCTACTTCGAATAGACGGCTTTTAAATATATAACTGTCTGGCTTGCCTGAATTCTGTGTCCTACGTTCTGAGTCTTTTGACATGTTCAAGGGTTCCTGATGGTTATTAATGTTTTTGCATACCTTGGTTGACAGTAATTGCCTTCTATGTATTCCAATTGTATTTCCATCTTCCTTTCTGCAAAACAAAAGATGAATAAATAAATAAGACAACAGCATTATGCTGAAGTTACCACATTAAAAGAAAGATAAAAAGATAAATGTAATTGGTTGGGGTTCTTTTAAGAGGTGTTGTCTACTTCTCTTGCAAACTTTCTGGAGTTAGTATTTTATTCTTTAGTGGATATTTTTTGGTCACTTCTCTCTTGTGAGTTTCACTATTTACCACTGTTTAAACATATCTCCATCAGTCAGAGCTTTAAGTAATAAGTAGATTCAGTTCCCCAACCTGTGTTTCCCTATTACCTGTGCTGCGTTCTCTATCTAATTTACCAATCTCCTCTTTGTTCTGATGGATTCTCATCTTCAAGCAAGGGCTACTCGCCTGCATGTTCTAAAACCCTTCAGCTTTGCTTGATAGCTAGCCTGATTCTGATGGGTTTTTTAGGAGAACTTTAGCTTCTCGGTGTCTGAATCTGACTTTTTTTTGATGATATTTGCCTCTGGAATCAAATGCTGGGAAGAGGGATTTATACCGAATACTTTTTTTTATGTTTTCGGACAATTGCTACGATGCTTAACCACAGCAACTACAGCAAGAAAACCTAATTTATTGTAATACTGCCTCTCAATTTTAACCGGCATTAAAGAAGAAAAATGACAAATTGCATAAAACACAAGACATTTTGCAGAGAAATAAAAAAAAATCTTGATAAAGTAAATAGCACCTTCTATTATGTAGACGATTACCAGTGTTGGGCACGTTACTTTGAAAAAGTAATTAGTTATAGTTACTAGTTACTTCTCCCAAAAAGTAACTGAGTTACTAACTGAGTTACTCCACAATAAAAGTAACTAGTTACTAGTAAAGTAACTACTGCGTTACTTTTGCGTTTCTCGCCCCCGTAACCCTCACCACCCAGCCCCCACCTTCTCGCGGTGTGATTCAAAAGCCAGCTGAATAGAGCTACGACAAAGACAAGAACCTGCAGAGTTTAGCATTTATTGCAACTCAACGTAAATGACATCAGAGGGGAACGCGATGTGAAGTTTTTTAACAGGGCATTCACATCTGGTGAAATTAATAACTGGGGATGTCTAATTCTGAAATCCTGTGTGTTTGGGTTGTTATAGATACTGCAACATCTATCTATCTATCTATCTATCTATCTATCTATCTATCTATCTATCTATCTATCTATCTATCTATCTATCTATCTATCTATCTATCTATCTATCTATCTATCTATCTATCTATCTATCTATCTATCTATCTATCTATCTATCTATCTATCTATCTATCTATCTATCTATCTATCTATCTATCTATATGTATACTCTGTGTGTGACATAAAATATGGATCTCCATCCCTGCCACAAAGGCCATCAAATAATGTTTAAAATAAAAAATATAGTAGGTAGAGAAGGCAGAGTATCCATCCATCCATCCATCCATCCATCCATCCATCCAGATTTCTCCCTTTCATTTGATCGTTCAATCTCTCCATAGTTCTCCTGTGGCGCGAGCACAGGGCGACTGTTGCGCGCCTTTAGCGAGCATGCGCGTTTCCTGTCGCTTGCGCAGGGACTCGTGCCACCTGTGCTGTGTGGAGATGCAGAGGATACTGTATGTGATGGGGAAACGCAGCTCGACGTAACACCGGTATTTCCATCAGGAAAACGCTGTTTTGCTGCTGGAGTCATCCTCACTCTCCATCTCTCTGTGTGTGCTGTACGTTAACACCCGCCAGCGGAAACACCCACCTACCCAACTGACAGACGGAATCTCACTATACATCAGCCATTCTCATCCTCCCCTCTCTCATGACAAGGCGCGCACCTCTGGATGACCTAAAAAATAATCTTTAATATCTCTTAAACAAAAGTAGCACAAACAATATTTTTTCTGCACAAATCTGCACTAACGTTGCACTAACCATTCAGTCTATTTGCAGAGTTTTTTGACGTGGGTGGGGTGTCAGCCTCACGCAGCTGCGCACGAGTCCTATCATGAAAAAAGGTTCATTGTGCGACCTGAGTAACGCGCAGTAACGGGGTGTCTGCAATGGTAACTGCGTTATAGTTACAGTCAAAGTAATTAGTTAGATTACTCGTTACTAAAAGAAGGTAACGGCGTTAGTAACGCCGTTACTTTCAACGCCGTTAGTCCCATCACTGACGATTACAAACATGAAGCTCAGTTCTTGGGAAACCCCAAATGAAATTAAAAACATTTCTGACGTAAAACAACCAAATAACACAAAGTAGTTACTAACCTATTTAGGTCAGGACCAAAAAGTTATTTAGGAATTTCTGGTAAGTGTGTTAAATCCCAATTTAGGACAACTTACCGTTTTTGGTCACTTGGATATCTGTTACAACTGTAGTCCAGCCCCCATCCATTTGTGAGGTCTAGAAGCACAACATTTATATCCAGCCATTCAGTAAAGAACCTATTACATGGCATTACATGTCATTTTGGCATTTGACAAATTATATGAGCGCTTGGATGATGTTACCTACTGTCAATTAATTTAAAAAAGTTAAGCATCAACATTAATGTTCTAAGGTTATGATGTGACAAAAAAGTGTTTCTTTCACTCAGTAAGTGTCTGTAATGAATTTCTTATACAAGCACTTTTTGTTTTTTTTCATCTTATGGAAATTGACCATTTCCTCTTATTACATTGACCTTGATTTTTTAAAATGTCTTTGATAACATTTTTCATATCATAAATTGGTTTGTGAGTATGTTGTCTGCTCCAACAATTATTCAGCCAATACTTTTATTTTGAAAGGCCCATTGGTTTGCAGAGAGAGGCTGTGTTCTAAGGTTAAATAGGGAAAAAAAACAGTTGCGCAAGTACTTTCAGTCTGCTTGAGCTTACTGTATGTCACTAAAATGACAGAAATACAGTGTATCCTAAAAGATTCTTGAAGATAATTTGCCCTAAAAGATTCTTGAAGATATTTTATGCGCAAAAAATCTTACAGAAATGTTTTTTACACACCAGTCATGAACAATTTCAAATGAACTTAAATGGAAAAAAGAACAACAAAAACAATTGCAAAGAAATTGAAGATTATATTGCTGACTAAAGTTATACACTTCGCCCTTAGATGGTGACATCGACATTTAATGAAGCTTTATGAAATGTATGGTTCGTTGAAGCAATTTGCCCAAACAGTTCAATGCCTCATGACCATCACTACAGAAATTATTTTTTTTGCTAGATTTAAGAAGTACAAATACAGAAGCCATAATCCAGAACCGATCAACAAGAAACTGAGGAACCAAAAACTAGGACATACTAGGGAAGAATAAACCTAAGGAGCGATGCAATAAACAGAATCCAGCAAATAGGAACTGCAGAGGAGGAGTATATATGCCAAACAGTAGGATTAATGGTGTAATCAACTGATTGGGAGCAGGCGTGGACAAAATGATCTAGAAGGGAGCTAGAGGGAAAGGAGACTGGCACAAGAGGACAACAGAGTGTGACCAAGAAGTACAGAAGTGCTCAAATAAAGCCAGAAAACAACTACGGTAGGTTAACAAAATGGTGATAAAACCAATGACCTAGATAACATAGAAGGACATAAATCAAAGTAGAACTGGAGACTCAAAAGAGAAAACTTAAATAGAAGCAAAAAGTCGAGAAGGGCAGAATCATGACAGAAACAGCATAATGTTAAGGTGTATTTACAAGTTGCAAAGTGTCTTTAGCACCTGGTGGATAAGGTAACAATTTTGGTATTAACAGTTGTTTTTTAAATGCATATTTACTCATAATTCAATCGAGTAGACTGCGCTAATGTTCTCTAATACGTTAGTCATGCTTATTCAGCCACACAAAGTTTTACAAGTTTAAATGTTATATTCTATATGAAGTATCAGATGGTTTGATTATGTGTTTTATTTTATTTTATGATTTATAAGTAATTATAAAAGAAAACGTTAAAGGATTAATAGATATAAATAGTAAAAGAGTGATAACACTTGAGGTAAAGATTTCAAGGACTAAAAAGGTTATAAAAATTTAAGGTTAACAATCTTTCATGTGAAACTAAAAAGCTAAAAAGATTAAAGTCAACACACTGTCGGTATTTTTTTAATCATGCTTATTTTGTGGCTCTTACGATGTGTTCACACGCAAGGCTATTCAATAAAGAGATAGGGAACCATAAGTTTGAGAGACCATCTTTTCAACCAGGGATGATACAATTTATTTTATCAAAATATATGTATTTTTAAATGTTAAAAAAGTAATAAGGTATTGTCCTTTCCTCCAAATGACTCAGTTTAAAACTTTTATTTTCAAAGTATAACTGAGTGCGCTTTAAAGGGTTAATATAACTTCATTGAATTAATCAATTATTCAAATAATATGCTATTGATACATTTTTTCAAATGCTGCACTGAGGACCAAAATCAACATGACATAAATTTTTATACAGGCTTTTTTGGAGAACGTTTTGCTACTACATCAGTATTCACTAGAGATTTTTTTCTGTTCATGCTTTAAACAGTAAGTGCAATAGATGTCCTAAGTACAGGTTGTCATATGGTGAACAGCAGTGGCATTTTAAACTTCCCAAGCAGAAAACGAACAGTAGACAGCTGCCATTCTCCCGTAAGGAGAAAGGAGGGTAATGATATGCCGTATGTCTATTTAAGGCCAACTAAGTGAAGTCTGCATGCCAGCAGCTAAGATGTGGTTTTACCCGTGACTGTGGAATGTTGCAGATGTTGAAGACACTGTTGTTTTCATCAGCCGATACTCCCTACAACAAGCACCACTCCGTATCACAGAGAGTAATAAAGATGGACACGAGTTGTTGTGATGAGAGAAATGTTGCGTAGGAAAAAATGCGTTCATCTTCGTTTAAAAACATTTTTTTTTATAGAAACAACTATTAAATCAGCAACAATAAAATAGTAAAGCAATGGCAATTCTACTTCTTTATGCTGAAATTGTTTTTCTTTTATCATTTTCTTAAAAAAAGCACGAAATATTACAAATACATTGAACTCCTACAGATTTAGAACCTAAAGTGAACAGGGGGAGTGTTGCCCTTGTGGGTTAGAGCAGTCCGCTTGTGTTCTGAGAGGGCTGTAAGTACCGGGTTTGATCCCCACAGACTGCAACCCCAGGGATCCTGTGCAAAACCCTTAACCCCACACTGCTCCCCAGGCGCCACACAATGGCAGCCCACTGCTCCCCAAGGGGATGGGTTAAGATGCAGAGGTAAATTTCTCCAATGTGGATCAATAAAGTTCACACTGCAAAAAATGCAAATCTAAGTTAGTAATTTTTTCTTAAAATAAGTAAATTTTTTCTCGAATTGCGGACGAAAGTGAGACACTTTGCCAATGGAACAAGACAATTTACATTTGACATGAGAAAAAAACTATTGCATTGTCTTATTTCAAGTTCATATTATCAAATTATCTTATTTTAGGAGTAAAGATACTAATTTCATTAGCAAATCATCTTATTTACCTACTCAAATTAAGGGTAAAGACACTGAATTTAAGAAATTTTTACTTATTTCTGGACCGTTTTTGCAGTGCAAATTTTTGTATTTATTATTTAATTTACAAACATTTACTAAACTCTGCGATGGACTGGCGTGTATGGCGTGATTGGCGTGATGGACCTGTCCAGGGTGTACCCCTCCTCTAGCCCGTAGACAGCTGGAGATAGGTACCAGCACCCCTCGCGACCCCGTTTGGGATAAAGCGTGATGGAAAATGGATGGATGGATATTTACTAAACTGCATGATGTCAGGATGATCACCTATGTCTATATATCACTATTCACTCTTCTTCACCATTATTCCTCTGTACTACCTGGCCTTTTTCTGTTGCCCATTACTCCTTGAATTTTCTTAAACAGTTTTCCTATCTTTTTCAATCCTATTTCGTTTATTAAGATTATTTTATTTATTTTTCTAAGCCTGCAGGAAAAATTACATTAAACACATTTCTGGTTTCCTTTGGCAATTGAAGAACTACTAAGCATTTGCATAGGACTTAAATGTGTGTATTCTCAGATGTACAAATATATTTGTTACACTGTACATAAATTAGATAGTAGATGTGCACAAATGAACTTTGTGAACATTAAATCTAAGATAATTCAATTTCAAAGGCTTAAAAATCGTGGCAAGCTTTCGTCTGCACCCATAATGTAGAGTAAAATTCAATAAAAAGAATTATTTCTGGCTTCAAGTAATTATAAACTTAAGTTAAAAGGTATCATATGTCTGTCAGTATAAAATAAAAAGTGCAATAATCATTTGTAAGAATTTTTTTTTAAATGTGGAAAGATTTTCCTGTCTTTAATCATGTTTAAACTTTCGACATGCCAATAAAAGTGGTGGTTTAAATAAATAAAATGGTTTTGATCTGCAACACCCACCCACTCACACACAGACACTGTAACAGTCTTTTTCAGGAAAATGTTTGGTAGTGTAAAAGTATGACTGTTACTTTTCAAACCAATCCAATAATAATTTCAGCATTATACGAACGTTTGCATGTGTATGTGTAGATTTTGTGTAAACTCTCTACTTTTCTACCTCCCATGGAGCCCTGTTACAAAGGAAATTTATCTTCTGTGTTAATATGTCATTGTCATTTTACCTACCACCCAAATTACTTGTATTTTATTTAGTTAAAAGTAAAAACGTACGTTTAAATGTCAGCAGGTAAACCAACATACAAACTATTTAATATGTTGTTGGGCACTTCATATTTCATATTTTTCTAAATTTACTCTGGTGTTTTCCAACCTTATTTTTAAGCTTTTTGCTAACTAAAATATAAAATAATATAGATCCAAAGTGATGCCTAAATAATTAGGTTATATATATTTGTTTTACTTATATCTATTAATTCATGCTGTTTATATGTAAGCATTTCTCCTGTGGATATACAGTACAGTGTAAGTTTTGATATTACATTTATACAAGAACTTATTCAAAGTTGCTTCACTGATCCCATGTGGTGTATTACTGTGGTGCCACTAACATTTAGACAGCAGAAGTAATATATTTTTTCCCCCACTAATCCTATTTTGTAAGATGTATTTTTAAGAAATTGTTTGCAGTTTCATTTTTTATATAAAATTTTTTAAAAACATATGATTCATCAAATAATCCATCCTCTGACCCTCCTCTGTCAGGGTCTAGAGCAGAGGTCACAGATTAGCGGACTGCGGTCCGGATCTGGATCCAACCTGATTTAAAACATTTATAAATTACTGCATGTTTTCTAACTTCACTTGCACCACTTCTCCTGTTAATACGGTAAAGCCCTCCGGAGCGCCCACGACCAGGCTGCACGTGATACAAATGATCCAATGAGCTGCAGTCAGTCTGGGTTGCTGCTGCTGCTACTTTTAGACACAGCAGGCAAACCTGTAGCAAGCCGGGGGATGGGAAAGAAGGAGAAGATGATGAGAAAAAGAGAGCAGAGAAAGTGTGGACTGCTGGAAGAACTGTGGTGAACTGGTGAAAGAAAAGTGAAATGGTGCTCAAAGATGACCCTGCAGATTTTGAGTATGTTTGGCTCAACCTGCTGCTGTGAAGCAGAATTCTCCACCATGAACAGAATCAAAAATAAATATGGATCCAGGCTCAAAATGAGCACCTTGATATGTGCTTTAGAATGACTTAGTCTCCATTCAAACCAGGTTTAAAGCCTTGCAGGGCAGCATAAAGCCCACTGCTCTCATTAAGCCAGAAAAAAGAAAAAAATAACAAACAGTCCAGGTGTTTTATAAAACATGTGAATCAGGAAATTGTCTATATAACAAACTTAACAATTGTTCTCTACTTAAAAAAAACTTTAGAATTTAAAATGGAAAAATGTTCTTTTTTTTTTTTTTATTTAAAAAGTCAATGTATAACATGGATGCATAAACACCTCATGTTATTTCAGTGTTAAATTCTGTTTAAAGTAACAGATTAATAATAATGTCTCCGGACCTTTACTGGTTGATGATTTTCTTTAATCGGACCTTGCTGATTTTTAATTGGTTACCCCAGGTTTAGGGGGATTGGTGTCTACCTCCAGTAGCCTATGGGCTAAGGCAGAGTACACCATGGACAGGTCACCGGTCAATCACAGGACAACACAGAGCCACACAACCATGCACAACCATATTAACCTAATATTCTTGGTTCTGGACTGTGGAAGGAAGCTGGAGTACATGGAGAGTACTAAAGCATGCATGAGGAGAACATTCAAACTCCCTGTAGCAAGACTCTCTGGGCCTGTGGCTGACCCAAAGATAGTGCTCTACACTGCAACGGCATGAAGCCCAGAGTCAAAATCAATAATGATTTAAAATCTAAATTTAAAATGACCACTTTTTGATGATTCATGAATTAGATCTAGATCAGTGTGAAATTACCATTAAATTCAGAAAGAATTCAGTAAAAATACAAAACAGCTCAATGATGTAACTGTATTGAAGGTTCAGGAAAGTATGTAAATTTACATTTGGTGAACTCACCTAATTAATCAGCACCATTCTGCATTTTTAAGTTGTAGATTTTAATAGATTTCTGACTAATCAAATGTGTAGTTTTGTCAGCATTACAGAAACATCTACAGTACCTTCCCTTATATCAAACAAAAACTCTCTGGGAATCATTATTTAAATCCAACCCAAGTGAACAATGATTCTCCCTGAGCTTCAGTTTTCCCCCAAATGATGACTATTTTTATCCATTAATGACCTTGTGTTAAAAAAATTAAAGAGGGAAATAGAGTTTCATTAATCCTTAAAATAGGATTTCAATTCACCGTCTTTCATTAAAAATGTTGTCAAAGAAAATTCATCCCAGAACAAATCGTCCATTGTAAAAGAACAGCAGCTCAACTACGATAAGAAAATCAATCACACGGAAAATAATTAACAGCCAAGCTGGATCAGTCTATAAAGACGTGAAACAATTTTTCAAGACATATTTAACATAAATAACATGTCCTTTTTGTGTTGCTTTACTTGTGATTTAGCGTGATTCATTAAGTGCTTTGTTCATTCCAAAAGTACCATGTCAGCTCTCTGTCAGTCTAACTGTGGCTCAATAAAAGCAGTGTCAAGAAAAGGCATTCAACTTCTCTATACATTGAAATTTTACACATAACTAATTTGGATTTTGGATACATCCAGATTCTTGTTATGAGAAAATAAGGATAACAGAGACCCATTTATACTCTTGTAGACGATTTTTCCACCCCAGAACAGATGTGTCTTTGTCAGTAGCACACAAAATAAAAACTAAAATCCCTAATGATTCATTGATATATCAATCAGACTGCAGAGCTATTGGCAATTAGTCACTTATTAGAATTGCTCCCATTTGTGATGGAGAGAAAAATGCACAAATTACTTACTCTTTGTGAAACTGAGGTAACAACTGCTCTTTTTTATAGAATATATTGCACACATTTTTTAAGCAACTTTCCTAAAAAAAACAGTGTCCTGTCTGGCAATGTGGCAATAAGAATAATTGTCTTGATACCAAAAAGAGCCCAACAGATTTTACTTTCACAAGTGTAGCAGTATGGCAATTGCCATACTGCTACACTTGTTTCATGCATATAAATTGCTTTATTATAATTATGCAGGGAGTTTTACAGTTTATAGGGACACTGCAATGTAAATAGAACAGAATAACAGAAGAAGAAAGGGGAAAAAAGAAAGAAAGAGAAAAGATTAAAGAAAGAAGAGATAGAAAGAAGATAATGACAAAACATTTTCAGTCTGCTTCATCACCTGTAATGAGATGAAAAAAGAACAGCACAACCGAAAGACATGGTACGAGACATGCAATAAAAACACCTTGAAACTATCGCTAAAGTAGTATTATTAGGTCTGACATGTACTCTGTGTTACCTGGAGATATGAATGTGGGGTTTCTCTATTTATTTTAACATGAATATATTGTTTTCTTATATTATTTTCTTTTTTTGTATAGGCATAGTACATGACTGAGCACCTTTAATATGGTAAAAAAGACTTTAGGAACACAGTAAAGAGCAATTCAAAAGTCAAGGCAAGACCAAAAACTTGTAACACCTCTCAATTATTCAATTCAATTCAGTTTATTTATATAGCACCAATTCACAACATGTCATCTCAAGGCACTTTACAGTCCACCAGATCATACAGTCAAATTGATTCCAAGTTTTCTATCAAAGAAAAACCAGTTGATTGCATCGACTTATTGACTTGAATGCAATCCCTCACACTAAGCATGCTTGTAGTGACAGTGGAGAGTAACAACTCCCTTTTAACAGGAAGAAACCTCCAGCAGAACCAGGCTGAGTGTGAGCCTATGACGTTATTGCTTCATTCATCTGTTGATAAGATCCTGTTATCTTCCAAGCCCATGCTGAAGAAAAGCATCGCCACAGAATCATGCTGCAATCAATATATGACACAGGAAATTATGAATTTATACGTAGTGTTGTTCAGTGTCGGATTTACTTGTGGCAAGGAGTGAAAGTGATGTATTATTTACAGATCTAACATCACAAAATAAAATATTTGAAGGTGAAAGAGAAGTATGCATTTGACACTAAAAAAGTTCTACCTAAAGTTACATGAACATTAAAGCTGAAAATTTAAGTTATGATTGAGCTGTTTAAATTATAATCTCACATAAAAAATTGATTTATCTCTAGAGCTTGATTTGTCCTTACTGTGTATAAAAATATCTGAGCACATGAAGTTAAGGTTTAGAATGAAATATGAAAAACAATGCCTTGGTATTGTGGTATTTGATATACCACAATACCATATACAAAGGAAAATGTAGAAGGTTTCAGTCATTAAAATCTAAATATGTGATGATCTGGATGAAAATTTCATAGGAGCTCCTTTTATAAACACAAGGTGGTTTCTTTGGTACAGAGAAGTGCAAGGACATTATTAAATATTTACTGAATACATTGTATGATCAACTGTTTCATGGTTGCAGACATACAAGTGCTCTTGAATTTGAAAAGAACGCTGACCTTTCTGTATACCCAGATGATAGACTAATTATTTATTTTCCAAACATAAACATACCTGCTCTTCCATGGTCCAATTTTTTTAAAAGGCTCTCCTTTGTCTGTTGGCTTGTTTTTCGTTCTGAAAAGGTCTGAAGCTTCAAAGATTTGATGGTACCAGATTATCTTTGTGCTTTATAGATTGGTGTCCATGTAAACAAGATATGTTTTCACGGCTGCACTGGTCAGGAAGATTTTTTCAGTTCTACTTCAAACATTTTACATACCAATTGAAATTAATGTGATAAATACTAAATTTCTTCTCTTTTAGCAGAGGTGATAGGATGGCACCATTTAAAACAAGAGTTCATAATCCACAAAAACAATATTCTAGCATTGTTCTGCTTAAGGTGGCTGTGCAAAGGAGTAGCTCCCCTAGCTTCACTATTTTCTTTTCTTAAGAAAGATTTAGTTCCTCCCTGTGTTGATCAAAGCTTTATTTTTTCTTATGTGTTTATCTTTTTGGCTCTGGTGTTGAATTCTGTGACACTAGCAGGAATTTCATTGATATCTGTTTGTTTTTCAGACACATTATTGTGTATAACCATCGCTACCATAGCAAGTAGATTTTTTAAACTCGGGACAAACTCATTAACTTCTCTAAAGCTGAAATAATACTTCTGCAAGTAACGGCTCAGTTTTAAAGGAGATGCTGGGCATGCAAAGTGGCCTCAAGTAGAAAAGAGAGGAACAGGAAATTTAAGCCATTTCTTCCATCAATCGTTAAAGACAATGTGAGATCTTTAGGAAACAAGTTAGAATTACTCCAAGTCGTAGCAAGGACGCAGGCAGAATATTGGCAATGCAGCGTTATGTGTTTTACCCAAATGTGGCTGCAGGATCATCTTCAATTTCAGCTCAGTAGCACATGATGATCATGTAGAACAATTAATTATAATAAAATACAATTTTTTTAAGCTATGTATGTAAAGAAGCCTTGTCATTATTATATACAAGATAGGTGATGAGAGGTTTAGAATGGAGTAGGAAAGCTAATATCAAGCTTATGGGGTGGCTTTGACTGCATACCTTGTTAAAAAATTGTGGGCTGTGGGTTAAAAGTATGAACTGTAATTTTCATGACAGAAAATGGATTAACACTTCCGATTCTGATGCAGTGTTTAAAAATATTGCCAAAAGTAAGAATTTTTTAATTGATTTAATGGAAAGTGTTGTTTTTAAGCCTGACCCTTGCTGAGCGGCATTTAACCAATTTTTAGTGGAGCACACTACCGTTCAAAAGTTTGGGGTCACATTGAAATGTCCTTATTTTTGAAGGAAAAGCACTGTACTTTTCAATGAAGATAACTTTAAAATAGTCTGAACTTTAAAGAAATACACTCTATACATTGCTAATGTGGTAAATGACTATTCTAGCTGTAAATGTCTGGTTTTTGGTGCAATATCTACATAGGTGTATAGAGGCCCATTTCCAGCAACTATCACTCCAGTGTTCTAATGGTACAATGTGTTTGCTCATTGGCTCAGAAGGCTAATTGATGATTAGAAAACCTTTGTGCAATCATGTTCACACATCTGAAAACAGTTTAGCTCGTTACAGAAGCTACAAAACTGACCTTCCTTTGAGCAGATTGAGTTTCTGGAGCATCATATTTGTGGGGACAATTAAACGCTTAAAATGGCCAGAAAAAGAGAACTTTCCTCTGAAACTCAACAGTCTATTCTGGTTCTTAGAAATGAAGGCTATTCCATGTGAGAAATTGCTAAGAAATTGAAGATTTCCTTCAACGGTGTGTACTACTCCCTTCAGAAGACTCTAAAACAAAATGACCAGAGATCCATGGTGATGACTGGTGTACTTAAACTATGACCAGAGAAGAGCTGTTTTTCTTCCTTTGGTAAGTCTGTGCTCTCGATTTTTTTTCATTCTCCTTTGATTTTATTTATTCACCATTTTCATGATAAGATGAAAAACACACTTGTAAATATATTGCACAATGAAACTGTGTTTGGTTTATCTCTCTTGAAATACCATAAGCCTCAAACATAAAACACATCTCCTTTGAAGATCAGGGGCAGTTCAGAGGATTGTCTCCCAATATCTAGGACTTTTATGTTAGGGACTTTTGCATTTGTGTGTTTAAGATGCGATGTTGAAGCATGAGCTCTCGGCATTCTTGTTATTTACTTTTCTTTTGCTGTGAAACCAGCTTCTTTCCTATGAAATTTATCCTAGTGTGACTGAAACTAAATTATCTTAGCTTTCCATGTGCAGTAACATGGCATTTCTATTGTTTTCTGTGAAAAACACTATGCTCGATCAAATTCTGTACAGTTTCTGTATTCTCATACCATCTTCAGAGGAAGCAGGTTGCTGCCACACTAACAAACTAACAAAATAAGTCTTTCTTTTTTGAATAGCAATAACAAAGGCATGCTTGGTAGTAGGCATGTATTACATTTCCACATAATTTTAATCAATGCTGCAAAAAAATGTCAGACCTCTAGGTATAACAGTGTTAGAGTAATGGGACTTTTGACTTTAAGGGTCACCAACATCTCCAAACCTCTCCAAATGTGCCAAATTCTGCCAAAAGCTTTTACACAACTATTTGACACATTAATTCCCATTAAGTGTAAGCTACTTATAAGTTGTGGTGTCCAGCTTATCCAAAATGTATGAGTAACTTGTGCATAACTTATCAATAAATTATCTTTAACGTATATCAACGTATTTGACGTGTTCAAGACGATGGCTGAACGTGTTTCTAACTTAAAGCTATTGTATAATGGCGTATTGGCAGCGTTTTGGTATAAAAGGGGTATCACAAGAAGAAATGATCAGTACTCCTCCAGACTTCATCCCCATCATAGGGTGAGTGAGAAGGTGAGTGTGATGGATCCTCACTGCCTTCTTTTTTTCTTTCTTTTTCTTTTTATTAATTAGTTTATTTATTTATTTCCTTTTGGTGAGCAGTAAGCAGCAGCAGACATGTTCACAAGTCATTTTTTGCAAGTCCAAGTCAAGTCTCAAGTCTTGAGAGCTCAAGTCCAAGTCAAGTCTCAAGTCTTGAGAAGGCCTGTCGCAATAATCAATTAATCGCACAAAAAATTCTAATCACTTGATTAATTAAAAAAAGTGCAATAATTTTCGTGCTTGCTTGTTTCTCCTTGTGTTTTCATCTCCTTCACTGAGACGGTATAGCTTAAAGGTCTCTATTATATCAATGGAATGATCATTATCTTGAACTGCTAAATGAAAAATACAATTAAAAAAAGCACACACGCAAAAATATTTTCCAGATAAATTTTGCATTTGAAGTTTTTTTTCTTTAAAAAAAAAATTTCTTACAGTATTTACCTGACATTTGTGGTTACAACTTTTTCTAGTTTTAGCAGTAAATGTCTGCTCTTTTATTTTTTTGTGAAAATGAGGACTGTGGGAAAAAAAACAATCACAATCCTGCGTTTTATTAATACATATGAGGTTAGCAACTACAAGAGATAAAGAAAAACCCTAAACAAATAGCAGGACAATAACAATACTTTTATAAAAGAAAGATTGTGGCAATAACTTTTTGTAACTTAATGACTTGGCGGGCAGTGTTTTCAATTCAATTCAGTTTATTTATTTAGCGCCAATTCACAACATTATTCACAACATATTTCTCCTCTACCACTGCCATGAAGCTTTTAAAGCTGGGCTTGTCGATCAAAGACAAGGGGAGGTTGCATGAAATAATAAGGTCCTGAATTATTGCCTTATGTCTGTGATGTCCCTGGCTGTACACCTGCACTGCACTGTGGCTGATAAAATTAGATGTGGTGGACCAAGCATTGTGTATTTTTTTTTAAAGAAGCTGCAGTTTGCTGCTCTTTTATTCCCGCCTTATGTAAAGTTTTTGTAGCCAAAGGTTATTATGAACGGCGGCACCGAAACAGGGGGGGGTAATCTTCGCTTCCATATCTGTATGGGTTGCATGCATGCATGCGCACGGGCATATATGTCACGTATTGTTGCGTCAGTGACGTCAGTGTGTTGCACAGGGAAAAATATGATTTATGTTTTTCTTTAATTTAAATGTTAGTTTTATGCTTTGCATGTTTGGAGAGGAACATATGATTTGTTTTTCTTTGTATTTTCTTCGTGAGCTTTGCATGTTTTGATGTTTCTCTTTTATATGATTGTTTTCCTGTATTTTAGACTTTTGAATTTTTCCTGCATGTTGGGTTGTTTTGGTTTGTTTTTCCCTTGTGACAATCCATGCGCACTGGACTGAAGTAGTTGTCTGAGTCGGATTTGGATCCGCCAGTGGGTGCTCCAGGCCGATCACTCGCACCAGAAGCAGCATAATAAGCGAAGCCCAACTTCCAGCCTCTGATTTTTAAGGAAAACTCTTGGATTTTAGGTTTTATCAGGAGAAGAAAAGGACTGTTTTATTATGCCACTTCTCCTGTGGCTTTTTGTATAAATAAAACACTTGAACTTGAGTGCTTCACGTTTTGGGTCTTTGAGTTGTTTGCTCCCCCTTGTGTCAACGACTGAGTGTGGGGCCATACTGGCCACAAGTGCTACTTTTTTTTTTTTTTTTACACCTCTTCTGTGTGCGGGTAAGGCGAGCGGCGATCAGTCAAGTTAGTAAAACAAAAAACACTTGAATAAATGTTTTTACACTGGAATAAAATATTTTGAATAAGTGTTTTTACACTGGAATAAAATATTGTTCACAAGTCGGAAATCACGAGTCTCAGTCGAGTCTGAAGTCCTTCAAATGCAAGTCTAAGTCGAGTCTGAAGTCATTAAATATGCGACTTAAGTGCGACTCGAGTACGAGTCACAAACTCGAGTCCCCATCTCTGAGCAGCAGGTAGGTTAATACACGATCAAAGGAATCTTTTTATTCAGGCAGAGCAACTCCGGGGGCATTGCTGCCCCCCTCAAGACACTGTTTTTTTACATTTCATGGTTATTACGCCGCTGTGCGTTACACATAACTTAGGCTGTCGTAGGACACAATCTCTGGATTCGTTGTGAATACTTGATGTATACACCCAAAATTGAAAAAATACAAAGTAAGTTCAGCATATGACAGCATTTTAGAAGATTCTGGGACGTCAGGCATAAGCTGTCTAAATCTTCAAGGTGTGACCGGGGCTTTAAACTGAAGAAGCAATCTGCATATTTTTATTTGACAGAAATTGTAAAGATTATATTAATAAAAATAATCCTAACAAAAACGATAGTTTTTCGGCACATAATATAGAGAGGATGGAGAACATTTAATTTTTCTTGCTATGGGCACGCTAAATTTTTCTAGACATATTACAAAAAAAAAAAAAAAAATGAGCTGCTCACTGGCACAGTAGTTAGCAATGCTGCCTTCAACAAGAAGGGTCTGAGTTCAAATCCCAGCCTGGGGTCCTTCTGCATGGAGTTTGCATGTTCTCTCTGGGTACTCTTGCTTCCTCCCACAGTCAAAAAAATGACTGTTGCCCTGCAATGTGTGTACCCTGCCTTATGCCTGTAGACTGCTGGAGATAGGAATTTTGCAGTGACAATTGCAATTTTCCTGTAATATTAACTGAGCGTGATTTCTGTGTCACAAGTTCATCTTGTTTAGGTCAGCAGAATTTCTTTCAAAATGAAACCCAACAGGTGCTGATGCTGCTTTGGAATCACTAGTGATTCAAACACATTCCCTCTCAGTGAACAATATATCATCAATATATCGTGTATGTGAATTAGTTTATTACATTTGAAGTATTTTTAGACTTAGGTGACCAGGTTTCTGAAATCAAATTTGGGGACATTCCCAGCTTGTAGATAAAAAGACATACATTTGCATCAGTGGCGGCCGGCCCATGGGGGGCGCTGGGGCACCGCCCTCCCTGATAAGAAGAGAGAAACGTAAAATATATTTTTAGAAATTAACTCATAAATTTCAGTTTTACTCTCTAGAGTGTGTACCTATAAGCAAAACAAATTATATAAACTACATTTCACTATCTACTGTCATTCATTTGTGGATTTCCACAGACAGACTCCTACCGTCTCTGTCTTGGGGCTGTGATCAGACAGCCCCACATTTGCAGAGAATCTGTCAATCATGTACTATTGCTAGGTGAATTTAATGGCCAATCAGCGTCTCAGAACTTTATGGTCTTGGGACTCTGAAAATACTGTGCTTTAATAGGCTTCTGCACCCAAGCGCAGGTGCAGACAATTAGAGGGAAGATGGCGAATGTAACGAACGAGATGCAGCTTCCACCGAATTCGGTGAGATCCTTATTTATCTACCCGTTTGCCAGAAGAACATCCCTGTTGTAGGGTAGGAAAATTTCATGTCATGGTTATTGTGACTGTGACGAATCCACCTCGTCGCTTAAAACTTTGCGTGCCACACACACATTCCTGTTATACTGTGTTTGTGAGGACCAATACGCTCGCGCTGAGCCCAGTAGCTCCATTAACTTAAAACACACAAGCTGTTCCTGGTTACCTGCTGGCGTATTGAGGGTGCACACTTAATATTTCAGTGGGGTTAGCCGTGTGTGTGTGTGGGGGGGGGGGGGGGGGGGGGGGGGGGTGTGGGTGTGTACGTGTTTATGCTACGGGGACTTGTCATCTTCAGTCTGGCTGCGTCTTTGCTGGGTTCAAACCCAGTTTGGTGTAATTGAATAAGTCAATGAATCTGTGTAAAAGAATTAAGTTGTAAAAATTTTTTGTTTTTGTACATCAATTGTTTGTGGAGGCAATATATGGACAAAACTGATTAATGAGAAGAAATCAGAAATAAGAAAGCCTGAGGTGAGGGGCTTAAACTATTTAATGAGGGCTGTGGGAAGAAAAGGAGGCCAAAGAACCCCGTCACAGTGACCCAAATCATCACTGTTACTGTTATTATATAGTAAATTAAATCATTACTGTTAAATTGTATGTATTGTCCAATTGTTTATTTGAATTCTTATTCCGGATTAGTTGGAGACATACACTAGGCTATATCAGCCCCACCAAAAATTTATTTATGTGTGTTTTTTATTTTATCAAAATAAAACTAACAAATGGGCACTTTTACAAATTTATTAATATTGAAACAACAATCAAGTGTAAAATCCAGGATTGTACCTCTCCTGTTTCCTAAGGTTAATAAAATAAATTTAATAATGTCATCTGGTCATTCAGTCTTCACTGTCTTCTTCCCTCTCCATCTTCTTTTCTTTCTTTCTGACTTCTGCCTGCTCTCTGTTGTACTCTTCTTATTACATTTTTCTTTCTTTTCTTCAACTGTTCATTCCATCGGTGTTCCTATTTTCCTCCTCTCTCATTTAATCTTTGTTCTTCTACCAGTCTTCTAATTCAATTTAATTCAATTCAATTTATTTACATAGTGGCAATTCACAACACGTCATTTCAACTTTGCAATTCAACCAGATCATCCAGTCAAATTGATTCAAAGTTTTCTATATAAGGAAAACCACTCGATTGCTTCGACTCATTGATTCAAAGGCAATCCCTCACACCAAGTAGACCTAAGCCTGGAAGTCTATGCTCATAAATCACAATCATAAAACAGCAAAACCACTTTAAACTATACTTACAATAAGCGAGTATCTAAAGATAAAGGTCACCAACTAGTTCTATAAAATTATTAGGGCGAACCCTTGTTGATCCCTGGACAACCAACCAGATTAGCTCCTTACAAGGAGTTTTTGATCATAACATATTAATATGCAGTAATCTAATCATTTCATTGTCTGACTGCATGTTTAATTAAAGTTGTTGCCTTCACCAGTCTTTTATTTTTAGGTTATACTATATATATATAGCTCTATCCAGGTATACTGGACATGTAAAATCCAAACATTGAGCATATATTTTTGTTATTATAAAATTTATGTTTTTTCATACTCCCGACCACAAGGAAACACACTGCACTATGAAGGCATGATTGAGAAAAAAACTGAACCATCTATTAATTTCATCCTTCTCCCATCATAAAAGTTTAGGTTTTGAGCATTCCTAATTGTACATTTTCTAAACTAGCAGTCATGTCAAGAACACATCAATTACTAGTACTGTGAGATGTAATGAATTCTCAGATTTCCCTTTTTTTCAGCTTGGATTTCAACTCCTGTGAGTTGTAAACTTTCATCAATATGTAGAAATGTGTAGCACACTGACAGAACTTCTAAACACAACTTATTAAAATCAAGAAACACAAAAACATATTTTGCTCGTACATTAAGCATTTGAAGTATCTGATGAACTAAGTAGCTAAGTAAGTAAGTCTTTCATAGCCTAACATTAGCCCCTAGCTTTACCAGAGCACAAAATAAAAGTCTGAGCGGATGGCTGCCAGTTTGACTGACTGATTTTTTTGAGGTTTGAATGCAGCAGGGAAGGCCCTGAGGAGGGCTATGAAGCATGATATTAGACCCCAAGGTTCACAGCGGGAAGCTTCAGAGTCCTAACAACCTCTCAGCTTCCCTGACCCGTCAGAGTCTGACAGCTGCTCTCATCTGGAACAAAATGCTGCAAAAGGAAAGAAAGAACATTGGAAAGACGGGGAAGCAGCTGGCAGTCTTAACTTGCTATTAGGACACTGTGTCTGTCAACACATTACTGAGCACTTTAAAAAACACTGATGGGTTTAATCTATACCAAGATATAGAGCTGCAAACCCCAGGCCGACCTGTTATATATCAGGACAAATTTACTGTGTTTTGAAAAGTTGTGAGACAAAACTTTTTGATCAAATGAAATAATGCAAAATCCCTTTATAAAGGTGGACCTTCTTCTCTTCTCTTGGAAAAAAACTTTGTATTGTTGGGCCATAGCCATGAGCAAATATTTACCCTGATGGATTATTGAGCATCGCTAGGACTACAATGCGATTTGGCTTTCCAAATCCGGCCCCCTTTGCAGCACACTGCCAAAGGAGTGTTCAGAGACATCTAAGGGGATTCAGAGAACCTCTTAGATGTTAAGCATGCTATATAACCTGTTTATCCACATCGCTTTCTCTGGGTCCCATGGACCCAGCACAGGAGGCCACAATGGGCGAGTACCATAAAGGGCTGGTTATCCTCCCGCAGCAGTGTGTCGCAGTGAGCTTGTTGCAGACATTTTTGATTTATGCCCAATTTTGAAGCTTGGTCTGCGCTGTTATTCCACGCCACAATGCAAGAGGGGCAATCACGAACTAGCTAAGGGTATAGATATGGCGAGGCAGTGAGGAAGTAGAAAAACGCAAGAGGCAAGGGTGCGACAACGGAGGGACATGAGGGCGAAAAAGAGCGGGGATCCAGGTGGAAAAAGGGTCCCAGCGTTCTCACACACCTCACTCTTCTAGCTTCACGAGTCGTTTCCCACAATGTCGGTCATACAAACAAAACAAGCCAGTAAGGTACCAGACAGGAAATACGCATGCTGTAGAGCGGATGTAGATTTGACCAATCAGAGGCCTCCTTTCTGCGGCACTATCTGCGGACACCTACAAATTTGGAGAGTGTCTGCAGAAGGGGAGGGGGCATATCTGCATCAACTACAACACACACGCAGATGACCTGGTTTCTGATTATAAATCAACCTTAAGAATGAAACCTGAGACCACCTAACAAAGTGGACCGCATTCTTTAAACTCAGCCTGAGTTTGAGTTTTAGCTGTGTAAATTAAACCACCACAGTCAGCTGTTAATGTTATAATCTCAAAAACGTAATACATTTCCCACTGATTTAATAGTTGCTGCCTACTGCAAACATAACAAGCAATTTACCACAAACATTGTCACTATTATGTCTGCAGAGATTTATTACAGTTGTGGGAATGTATTTAATTTTTAACATTTCCCACAAATGTAATAATCCAACGAACTGTCATTGTGTTTGTTGTTTGATTGTTGTTGCCTACTGAAACTTTGGTCTTTCTAGGGCATTTGCATACGGCTCATACATTGATACCAGTTATAGATGTGATCAACCACTAATTTACATTTATTAGATAACTTCCAAAGCAGCTAACATTATCAGCAATCAAGAAAATCAAGAACATAAACCAATATATAAATAATTTTAAAAGTATTTGGCCCCCTTGATCTCTTCTACCTTTTGCCACATTTCAGAAGATATAACATTAAACTTTTTTGTGAAGAATCAACAAGAGGGACACAATCACACTCGCTCATGATCTGGATCATTACCAAATTTTAATGAATTTTTCCTTGGCATGAGGTGCACCTTTGGTAACAATTTCTTTAAAAGCCTTTTATAAGTTCTAGATAAAGCCCAGTGTGAGTCTGCAGCCTCTGGTGTTTGTTCTGCTCTCACCTTCTTCATTCACTCTGCTTTACTGTTTGATCAGCAGATTGAGACTTTTAGCAAGGTATGGCTCAACTTTTCTGGGTTTTTGTCTCTAGTAAAATATTTCTGGGCTTTTGTTAGTGTGATGCTTAAGCTATCAATGGTCACTGCTGTTGCTCTCTGGTTTAGGGGGAACTGCTTGTTCTGCCAAATAATGTTAAAGAATCCATTTAAAAAAAATCCTGCATCCAGATTATTATGTGGATCATCGCCTAAATTTAATGGATTGTTCCTTGAACTGAGGTGCACCTATGGTAAAAGAAAGTCTTTAAAAATAATTTAAAAAATGTGTCAATGCATTCTGTACACAGTCAAACAAACACACACAAACTTGATTAAAAATATAACCTCCTTGGCAGAGGTAATAATCCAACAGGAAGAAGAATATGTGGCAGACCAAATTGTTTATCAGTATAGGCTTCAACTAAACGGGTTTGTCACAGCCCTGCTTTTCAACATTCACATCGCTCGAGACGCACCTGTTGACAGCGCTGCGCATTGTGCCCTGTGACTTTTTTCTACCAAAAGTATTGTTAATGCTACCCAAAAGCATTCAAGCAAACATGAATATAATATTTAAATGTGCATTTTGACATAATTTGGTTGCAGCCAAGGCATGAGTTTATTTTAGGTGCAGAGTTTAGCCATGCTATGCAGATGTATGCAGGCTCCAAGACATATGGTCTGCTGCCAATATCCAATTGGAACCAAAAAATGCTGCCACTGTGATTATAAACATAAAACATCCTTAAATAACCTTTTTCTCCGTGTTGAAAACACACTGAATTCCTTATTTTCAATGAAAAGGAATGCGGAGCTGCATCCCAGATGATTCAATAAAGAATGTGCTCTGTTTCTGACTAGCTCAAACAGGAATTGAACTACTGTGCATTAACAAGAATATAATTACTGTTTATGAGAAAACTTTAATTAGTTGCAGAATTTGAAACAGTTTACAAAATAAAATCATATAAAAATGTACAATATTGATCGTTTTTCTATTTTTTATGGTATACGTGTATTTCTGATGCAATGTGCATAACAGAGAAAAGGAAATGTGTGACAATGCAGAGGAAAGATGTCAGTTTTGTCAGAGATTTGATTGATTGATGACAGTTTATTCCAGTCATGTAGTGCTGTACTGATCTTTGGGGCTCTAACCTTGAAAGAAAATCAATTCATCCACAGATTTGCAGAATTATTTATTCTAATAACCTGTTTCACACTTCTTGCTAATAACATAATATCCTGCTGTTTTCTAAATTTAAATGCATTTAGCACCGCCTCAGGATCAATTTTCCATTTAAATTAAGTTTTTGCCTCATATTTTCTCCTCAGCCTTTATTTATTTATTTATATTTTTTGGGGAGAGGGGGGTTTCTTGCCGTCTTTGTCCCATTTCTCTCCACAGCTGACTTTTCCCTTTTGCACAAATCCCACTCTCTCTGTGTATTACCATCAGTCTGAGACATTTTTTGGAACAGTCCTTCCTGTCAGAACTGACACTTGTTTACCTTCCACCAATCTCCTACTGACAGCAACAGGGCTGATCTGAGCAAGTTATTTTCCCTACTTGTAAACATCCATTACGGACCACCGTTGAAGACGGAACAGGGACCCCCTGAGAATATCTCAAATCACATAAGATGCTCTTGCACAGCTGATATGTTTCAGGTGTTTTCAAATAAAACAAGGCATGTAGAATAGCCTGACCTCAATTTTACAAGAGGCTCAGAGTTTTTTACTAAAAAAGTGTACCCTGCCAGCTGCTAAAAGCAACTGGCTAAAATACATGGAATGCCCATGTGGTTCATCGAGTAAAAGAAGGTAAGACTAATCTAGAATTTAAAAACACAGACAGAATAAGCGGTCTAAAAAATTAGACAACAAAAGATTCAAATAAGTGCTTTGTTTGTGTAGCACTCCACTGTGTTAGAAAAGAGAAATTGGAGCTTTACATTTGTGCTGTTGTTTTTATTATATAAAGTACTCTGAATTGCATTGACTGAAATGTGCTACAGAAGTGCATTTCTTGCTTCACTTAGGTAGACTTTGGGTCTTCAGTCTCTGCTTCCTCTGGAGAATGCATTATGGCAGGGTTGAGGAGATCGTTGTCATGGTTTTAATTTTTAACCACCCTTTATCTGACCCTTCACCCCTCTGTCTGTTTGCTATGATAGACAATAAAGCCCCAGACAACAAGGACTCTAGGATCACTGCCACTGAAACTCCTCTACCACATTAAGGAGACAGTTTAAGAAGCAGAACGTTAAGCTAAATAAAGAAATTAGCTAAACTGTTCTGAAGAACTAAGAAAAAAAATGAAGCGTTTTTTAACTCCAGGTTAAAAATACAACCCATGGGTTGTTTTTTAGAAAGATCAAAAGAAAAAGGTAAATTATACCTTAGTGCTCATTGGCCTATCAATCCATTAGCCATGAGTGTAGACATGTGCGGTCATCTGTTCTGTGTGTCTCTGCGTTGCCTTATGATGGACTGACAATCTATCCAGCGGGTAGCTTGTCTGTAAACTCTGTAATCTGCATCACAAGCTGCTGCTATTGAATCACCTTTGATATTGTTGTAACACTGTAAGTAGGGGAGTGGTGGCCTAGTGGTTAGGGGCTAGGTGTCCTGAGATTGGTAGTTTGAAACCCACTTCCACAGACTGGCACTCTGAGCAAGACCCTTAACCCCTGACTGCTTCCTGGCTGCTGCTCAGTGGCAGCCTGCTGCTCCCCAAAGGGGATGGGTTAAATGCAGAGAGTCAATTTCTCCATTGTGAGATCAATAAAGTTCAATTTATTTATCAGTTTCTATAAAACGTAAAATGATGTTCCTTAACTGTCAGCAGGATTCTTTTTCTTTTTTTGCTCTTCTTCTTTGTGTCACAATCTTACTCTGGCCCATCAAAGGTCAAACTCAATCTGTGCTGACACTAATACTCACACCTGACAGAATACGAGTTAAACACCTCAATTCCCATCAGCGCTTTACCACAAAAGGTCAGACAATCACTGAACGATTCAGCGTTTTTGTTTGCCCAGCTGCTCTATTTCTCTGAGTCCTCTACCATCCCAGCAGTCACCACCAAAATGTCCCCAGTGGTCACTTTTCTGATTCCTAGCATTTAAAGGTGTGTATATTGAAACCTTGTATTGAACATTTAGGAAAAGCTCAATACAAGTACTGTTATAACCCTGCTTGGTAGCGGTGGTCTTTTTTTATTCAGCCCACTGGCTATTTGAATTTTCATTTGCAGCGGCTGAACCGTTGAGCATAATGGGGAAGTAATGGAGTTTGAACTAAATCAGACTGAAACTGTTTGTCCTTCAGTGGCTGCAGGTTTAACTGGTTAATTGATATTTTTTTTATCTTGGTGCCATGGAGGTAAATTAGGACTTAAAATAGTGATGCAATGAGGTGGACCAAAGATTGAACATGACAATGATGATGTTTTCAGTCTCTTTAAAGGTGTTCAGAGCAAGAGAGTTGCAGAACCTGTTAATTCATAATTATACTCATTTATGTTCAGCCTCAAATAATTACCTGCTTAATATTCCCTTTCTGTCACAGCTGAACTAATTACTGCTATGACCTGAACCTTAAGGGTAAACTTTGGCATCTGTTTCTGCTTGTAATAAATACATATTGAAATAAAATCTGACACCAACCATTTTGACTATCAGCAGACCTGAATGTAATCATGATTGAATGACTCTTGCATTATAATTAAGAACTCTTTAAGCCTTCGGCTTTAAACGAGAACCAAAATAAAGCAAAATGAAAGAAAATCAATTCATTCATCAAATTATTTTACAAGTGTGGTCAAGCCATTATCATATTTAATTAGATCTTAATATTAAATCCATATGAGGTTAATCAAAATAAATTGTAGTGAGTTGCAGTTCTTAAATATGTTAAATGTTATCAGAAACATGAATAACTAAATGGAAAATGACTTTGAAAGAAGGTTGAGTTGTGGTTTTATTCCTTACAATTATGTAGGGAATAAAATGATTCCAAATTGACATAATTAATTGCGATTAAGGCAACAACATGCATAGAAAAAGGAGAAAGTGTAACATGTTTATTTTGGTGAATATGGAAAGCAACAACATAGGTGAGAACCCAGGTCTGATGGCAGGACTGGAATCTCTAAGTCAAGGGTAACCAATTAAAAATCATTGAGGTTCGAATAAAGAAAATCAACAACCAGTAAAGGCCCGGAGAAAAAAATAAAAATAAAATTTAACACTGAAATAAAATGAGCTGTTTATGGGTCCATGTTATAAAATGACTCTTAAAAATAGATAAATAAATAGAACATTTGTCTATTTTAAAATCTAAAGTGTTTTTTTTAAGTAAAGAAAAACACTTGTTCATTTTGGTGTATAGACAATTTCCTGGTTCACATATTTTATAAAACACCTGAACTGGCTGTTTATTTGTTTTATTTTTTCTGGTTTAATGAGAGCAGTGGGCTTTATTCTGACCTGCAAGGCTTTAAACCTGGGTTTGAATGGAGACAAAGTCATTCTAAAGCACATATCAAGATGCTCATTTTGAGCCTTGATCTATATTTGTTTTTGATTCTGTTCATGGTGGAGAATTCTGCTTCAAGGCAGCAAGTTGAGCCAAACATACTCTAAATGTGCAGGGTCATCTTTGAGCACCATTTCACTTTTCTGTCACCAGTTCACCACAGTTCTTCCAGCAGTCCACACTTTCTCTGCTCTCTTTTTCTCATCATCTTCTCCTTCTTTCCCATCCCCCGGCTTGCCACAGGTTTGCCTGCTGTGTCTAAAAGTAGCAGCAGCAGCAACCCCGACTGACAGCAGCTCATTGGCTAATTTGTATCACTTGCAGCCTGGCCCCGGAAGTTCTGGAGGGCTTTACAATGTTAACAGGAGAAGTGGCACAAGTGACGTTAGACAGTCTTTGGACAATATGCGGTAATTTATAAATGTTTTAAATCAGGTTGGGTTAGCCAGCAGGTAGGTCCGGATCCGGACCGTGGTCCACTAATTGTAATTGTCTAAGAAGGAATTACATGTGTTTAGCAGCAGAGATTGGCATTTGTTTCCTTCATTTGCAGGTGATTTCGAGGGTGAACAGGTACTTTACAGTGAGGTTTTCCTCAACAGAGAACCAAGGTGAAGATGAACATAGATTTTAAGTTTGTGATTAGCAGACAGAGGGGCAAACATACATACATAAAACTGCACTGCTTCTAATGACGCAACAAAAAGTAGCTTTGTTGTGGTGATATTGAGGATTTTACCAGTGGGGATTCTCTTTGAATTATAGGGACGCTAACCCCCCCCCCCCTGTAAACTTTATACAATTATTAGCTGAAATATGCATTGTCAAGCTTAATAAATATATTCATTAAACTGCATTAAATATGTGCTAAAATGTGCCTGATTTCATGAGTATGTTACACATTAATCAGCTGTTGAGCTCGCTCTCAAACATGACGTCCGCTCCGCTCTGGAGCAGCAGGATGCTGCCAGTCAGCCTCTATGAGAAACTCCTGTTGAGGTTGGAGCCTCAGTCTATTGAGCAGTGATTAATTAGAGCCCTGATTAGATAACATGCCCATTTACGTCACTTCCAGTGAGGCTCTTAGGGGGTCTATGGAGTAGGTCGTGAAGTTTGCTGATCGATGCTGATTGGCAAACATGCTTAATGATTTTTGAATGACAGTGGCCTGACAGGGTTGAGTGGGAAAAGTGATCATTCAGTCAGATCAGTCACCTTGTGCTGAAATCTTGCCGTGAATCCTCAAGTTGATTATTTAGAGTGCTTAACAACAGCTGTTACAAAAGAATTAAAAAAACAACCCAGTGGACTTTGTTTCAAAGGTTGAAGACATTTAGCTTCCCATCCAGGAAGCTTTTTCATATCAAAATTTCAGAAATGGCGTTGAATTCGCTATTTCTGACATTTTGATCATTTCATGTGTTTACTGTTGGAAAAGCCACACTATCAGGTTGAACTGCATTGTACACCATGCGGACACGTTTTGAGGTGTTGTTTATGGAGTTAAAACAAGCTTGATATTCCCTAAGGCTTTAAACAAATATTATAACATTAACATTTATGTGTTCATGAGATTTTGATTGCTAAATTATGAGGAAAAGTCATTTAGTGGGAATCCTCATGTCTGCTAACTGCTGGCTCACTCAATTATGGCAATGAATCAATTAACTAAATCTTTTTGGTTCTTGATTAAGCAAATCATTTCACATAAAACATTATTTGGCCTAATAATGTTTGTTCACCTCTTGGATTTGCATTGTGAATTGGTTTGAAAACTTTCTCTAAATTAGTTAAAAGCTAAATTGATCACATTCCAACTTCCACAACATAAACTGTGTTCTCAAACATAAATCCCATGTTAAACTGTGTTATGATTGCATTATCTGATTGATTATGGTGAGATTTTTACTGTTTGACTTTGAGCTGAATAATTCCTGTGAGTAAACTTCTATATTTTTGAATGGAAGTTGTAGGGAATTTATTCTATTTATTTATTTATTTATTTATTTATTTATTATTTATTATGTGCAAAGCTATCTGTTTGACCATTATTTGAGCTCGATATACACTTCCATTTGTTATTGTTACACAGCCAATAGGGTGTTTGTAAACAAACAATGTATGACAGTGCGAATATAATCTGATACATAACATATTTACCACCCATTCTGGCCAGGGAAATAAATATATTAAAGTTGCACAAAACTTTTATACCGATCTGACTGTAATATATCTGATGTGATTGTATTGTTTCTGTAAATTGCCTTGAGATGAGCTGTGTTCTGAATAGGAGCTACAGAATATGAATATACACAATTTAATTTAAATTAATTACTGGTGTGTAAATCATGCTAAAAATGAGCTAATGCTGACACCATTGTACTTAATGCTGACATGTTTAAGGTGTTTTTCATAAATACTTTTTTCCACTAAGGATTTATACAATAATATGAAATTACCCCTTTTGTGACTCTTGATGTGGTCATTACATTTGACTGCAAGAATAGTCCTTATTGTATAATAGTCCTAATCAGTCTGGCTACTCTCCGCTGAAGAAAATTTGGAGCCGTTCACCAAACGAACGTCCAATCAGCGTTGGCTTTGAGGCGGGTTGAGGTGTGACGCAACGAGAAGTGCGACAGTTCAGTCCAAAGAACATGGTGGCTTCAGCCGTTGAAAACTAGCGTTAGCGTGGCTATTGAGCAAGTTTTATCGGAATTACAGAGTATTTCTTCACTGAAAGAAGAGCAAAACACTGCTCTCGAGGCTTTTCTCAGAGGAAAATATGTTTTTGCTCTTCTCCCGACTGGTTTCGGCAAGAGTAGCAAGAGTAGCCTGGCTTGTGGTTGTGTTTTCGTCGTCGCTCTGTTAGTACGTCATATGCTTTGTTGATCTGATTGGTTTATTTGGCCAGTCTATCACCAACATAGGCCAATCAGCTAACCAGTATTTTCGCCCCCTCCCAAAATTACTTCAACGGAAGGTTTCCAGATGGATATGCGGAGCAAATGCATCTGGCGTTGTCAGGTTACTTAACTATTCCCTCAGGAACAATTACAATGGAGAAAAAAAAAACTATCTAAAAGGTTATTGATTTTTTTTTATTTAGGCAAATCATTTAATAAATATGTTACCAAAAAATTTGTTTACCACCTCCGGTTTGCTTTGCAAATTGATTTGAAAACAACCCAATTGTTTTAAACTAGATAAAGGCTAAATTAACCTAATTCTAAATTCTTCAAGAAAAGCTTCAATTCTCAAACTAAAATCCACGCCAGCTGCAGTTCCAGCAGAATGCGCTGTCACCACTACAAATGTGGAAAGTATATATTTTTGAAACCAAGCATATACATAAAAATAAATAGGAAATAGGACATTTTGAAATCTCTCTTAAGAAATGGAAAAGTCATAATAAAGAATCAGGAAGGAAATTCTGGATGTTTTTTTCTTTTTTTTCTCTCTCTTGTAATTAAGTAATTAAGTTTAGCTTTGTGTTAACAGAATCTAATGCAAACACCAAATGATTAATGCAGGCTTATACTGAGCTTTACATTATAAATGTAAAACTGGCTTATTTTACTAACACACTAACAGCTTATCGTTGTGCTCATATTGCTGGATGCAAACATTGGATTTTCTGTGGCTGTGGTTTCAGAGTTTCTTCCATCACCAGAGCTTAAATGGGTTTAGTTTTGCTGTTTGTATGTGTCAGTCCATTTGCTGTGTGTAATTATTGACCATTGGACACAGTCTGAAGCTTTTGTCTAGAATATGAATGAGCAAATAAACATACAGACACCATGCTGAGTCTTATATCTGAAGGAATTAAAGAGACAACTCAAGTCTCATCTGTGTTTTTTTTTACCGAGCAATTGCCCAACCACATTAGGCTTCTTTACGGTCACCATAAAATTTTTTCACCTTCAGGTATGAAATTTACTGAGAAGTAAGCTCCTGCTTTTAATCCTTTATTAAATACATTATAGCACCGAACTCGTGATTTATTTGAAGTTTAAGCATGCGGCTAAAACAAGCTTAATGGAGGGTTATTGCAAGAATCTCTAACATGGAAATAAGTGGTTTATTCCAGGCATTTGGACATCACATCCTGTTTCCTGAAATCTAATAAACTAAAGAAACAATCAGTCTTTTCAACATTCTTTTGTTCTGACCTCAAGTTATGCTAATCCTAAACTCACAAAGACATGCTTGTAAATTAAAGCCTTTCATTTAAGTCCCCTCAAAATGAGTCGTGTATCACAAAAAGAACAATATCACTTTGGAGATAGCAGAAAAGCATGTTAATTGCTCAGTGTCTTGGCAGCAGAAATGGAAAGACATGAATAGCAGACAGACTAGCTCGTTTCTGTGGCATTTAAATGTGGATAAATCACCTTGACTTTCTGAAATCATGCTCTGAGTTTGAATCCCATTATATTTTTAAATGATATTTTTGAGCTAATATATGATGGGAAACTTGATCCTGACCTGTTATCCTTATTGCAACTTAAAAAAAAAGTTTCCTGGATGAACTGAGCTGTCTTTAAGCACAGATAAGCACCAACAAGCCCTGCAATGAAAAGCAACCAAACCCCCCCAATAGTTCATCAAATCCCAAAAGGCAGACTAATGGGCCTGCTTACTAATTGCATCGTATAAGCTGCAACTACAGAGACTAGAAATCATGCCTTAAAACTCCCCCACATCATAGCAAACAAGCAAGCAAAATACAGTTTAAAAACAATTTTGCAATCATTAGGGCTGCCCTATGAAAGTAGAAAACAAAAACATGATGGAACACATTTTTGACTGATGTATTTTTTAATGGAAAGGTGGCCTGTTTGATGTTAGTGTGAAAGCAAACAGAAAAAGCACATGTATGTAGATTTAACTGCTGGGTAATGAAGGTTATAACAGCATCTAATGTCATGATCTCAGCACTGATGCTGGTCTGATTCCTAGCAAGAGACACCTGCTCAGCTCCGCCCCATTCTCATTTCTACTCATCTGATCCATCTGCACCTTTCAGTATATAACCAGCCTTCAGACCAGACATCAGTGCCAGATTATTTCGAGCCATCGGTGAGATCTATTCCAGCACTCTGATTTCTGACTTCCTGCCTGATCCCATCTGACTTGACTGCCTGCCTCTTCTACCTCACCCTGAGCTTTTCTACCTGCCAGTTGCCAAACCTGGAACTGATTCTCAACCTCATCCTGGATCTCTCTCTGATTCTTCATTGGACTTCTGATCACCTGGCTTTGACTATGGATTTCGCCCCAGACGACGGATTCTGGTTTGTCCTCCTGTTCCCCATGCCAATTAATGCCTTCCCAGTTCTGACCCTCTGCCTGAACATGGATCATCGAACATGCTCGAACCTAACCTCGGGGTTCTTCCCAGACTGACGACTAAGAGAGGGTTAGTGGCCATTACGCTTGTGATTGTTGTACATCATAAAGCTAACCTGGCCACTAATCTTCTGTCTGTTTCCAGAGGTTCCTGCTCTAGTCCCTGACACTACCTACAGCAGTGTTGTTTCAAAAAAATGTGGATAAGCTTTCACACTGGTTTGAATTCTGGGTCCATCTGTTCATGACACTAATACCATCCTCTTCACAATTGCTTTGATTTTGTATTTTTTTTATTGGTGATGTAAGACAGTGGTGTCCAAAGTCAGTATTAAAAGGCTTAAAGGCGGATTCAATATATCAATATATCAATAGATTAATATCCAATTACCATGCTTTACGAGGTCGGAAGGATCTGATTCCACAGAAAAACAATGCTCCAGAATTGCAGTCAAACGCATTTCATACTGAAACATACACAGTTTGATCATCAGGCAACCGAGAGTACAACTGATTTATATATTTACCTTTGTCTAAATAAATTCATGAGCACTAGAAGTGACTGTATTAAACTGACTTAAATCAAACCTGTCTGACAAAATATATTATAGGCTATAATTTGACATGCTCCTAAGCTTAAGATACAACTGTGTGCAAATGTGCAAAGATTGATTTACAATTTTAATTGCTTTTCATGAGTATTTTTGTTTTCTGATAATTAAAGCATTTTAAATTAGCCTTTGCAGGACTGGTGGTAAACAAATAAACTTGCCCTTCTTAAAGGATCTCAAAAAGCACTACATGCAGGCATTGATCTGACCAAATAAGGTCACAGACCTCTATCAGCCTGGAAAGGGTTATTAAGTCTTTTTTAAGGCTTCTGGGTTCAAGCCAACCAGAGGCCAAGGCCACAAAACAACCCAGAACATTAAAAGCAAAGGAGAGATCAGTTAGACTTAGTTAATGTTATAGCTCATAATTTGCAACTAATGAAGAGACTTGGGGTTTAAATGGCATCCATTGAAGAGCTGCAAAGAAAGCTTTATATTATTTTTTTTTTTACTAATTTTATGAGCCCAAAAAAATTATCAACAAACAGTCATGAAGAACATTGCATGGCGGCAAAAGCAATGCTGCTCTACACTAATGTGAAAGAGCATTAAAAAAAAGATTAATCAAGAGAGTAGCATTAGAGACTGAAACTTAGACAATGTGTTTAGAAATAGTCCAAACTCTTTCAAAAATAGTAATGGTAAAAAAATGTGCATAATAATTAAGTAGTTAAATTCCATTATTCCTGGAAATAAAAAGTTTACTCAATCCAATAAAGGCACTGAAACGTTTACACTACTGCAACATTATAGATAGACATTTCTCTGTAAAAAAAAAAAAAGAAAAAAAAAAAGAAAAGAACAGTTGGGAGTTAGAATGTGATACAGAGACAAAACTAGGGATTGATGTGACATCCTCCATATATCGGGGGGACATAAGAATGAATCTGACAACAGAAGTCTTCCCCATGTACCTATTTCTGTACCTTTATGTAAATTTATGCAAGTTGGACAAGGAATTCCACTCAGCTCATATCAGGTCTGGGGGTTTTGTCTTTAGGATGGACTAGTCTCTGTTTAAGGGTCTTGTTTGGATAACCTTAAACAGAGAGGGTGGACTCAGGTTTCAGCTCTCGAAAAATTCCTTCCCACTATCATTTCAACCCCCATCCCCATGAAGGGGACCAAAACATCTCGCCTGGTCATCGAGGCCAACAATGCCCCTAATGACTCCCCCTCTTCAGAGGTGTAGACCAGTTTTCGGTATTGCAGACTTACAAAGATCTCACTGACTTCCCATTCCATTTGTTTTGGCTACTCTATAAAGCTTGGAACTCAACACTTATTCTGACATTTTAAATTGAAATAGCTTCCTGGATGGGCAACGAAATGTCTTCAAACTTGGAAACAATGTCCAGTGTGTTGTTTTTAAGTTTTTTGAAATGACTATGAAATAGATGACTGAGAATTTTCACCAACAAAATGGACAAGAAAACCCAGTGTGTCAGGGTTTATAGAGGTTTCTGGAAAGGCCCAAAATAAAAAGGCAGAGGCAGATGGTTTCTTGAGGATTTTTTAATAATAGCAGCAATAGTACAAATCCAAAGGAAAAACAAGCAAATAACATGGGAACCAGAGCAGAATAACATGAGTTGAGTAACATGAAATATTGTAGATAATTCAGCAAAGACTAACTGCAGGGGAAGAGTATATATTGTAGGGGAGGAGCAGGTATGGCCAGAAGGAGCTGGAAGGGAACTGAGGGAAAAGAAGAGTGGCACTAGGGGGCAATGGTAAACAATGAGGAAATACAAAAGAGAACCTGGAAAGAACTTAAATGACACAAAAAGGAAATTAGACTGATGTTATGTTCGGATCTGACAGCTTCATCCTCCGAAGGCCAGATTCATCGGCCGATTGCGTCATAGCATTGCACTGTGACCTGGTCAGATTAGAAGAGTCCTTTGTATGCGGCCGACAAACGCAGCCTTCTTTTAGCTCCTTTTCAAGGTCAGGTCTGGTGCATCATTGGCTGATATCTCAGCACAGATTCCAATATTTGATTGGTCAAATAGTGGAACATTTATCAATACTTTGTATAATCCCAGTTTCTCAGTAGGACATGACTTAAGGGCTGCATATCCTCCTGCTGTAGTGTGTCGCAGTGAGCTTTTCGCAGAAATGATGCAGATATTTTTGATTAGTGTCCAATTTTGTAGCTTAGTCTGCACTATGTTTTTCCACGCCACAACGCAAGACGCACAAACCAGCCTTTAGTCCCCATCGGTACCTTTTCAAAAGGTTGGAGCATACTTTTTGTGCTGTTTCTAAATCCCCCACCACCCTTTGAGCTATTTTCTTCTCTACAGATGACCTCTAAGCTTTCTTATTGGAGTTCAGTCAAGGGGAGGAAGACTGTGTGTAATGGGTCTTTTTTTGGATTGATTTGGCCATATGTTTTTAATCATTGTATTTTAAAGGCCACAACAGAACCGAACAGTGAATAGTAGGGGTCCAAAAACCTTTAGAATGGGTCTGCGGCCCTCTTACAACTGATAGATGGGAATAACTTTTTTCTAATAGTTCTTAAGCTGTTATAGAAGTGCTTATTATTTGTTACGTCATATATTTTACCCTACTTCATGTTGTCAAGTAGGTTCAGTTAAAAACAATTCCAACAGTATTTAGGCATGGTTATGGCTGTGTTGTGAGAGTTAACCAGAAGTTTATGAATACATTAACTAGCTATAACTGGAATTTATAGTTAATTAATAGGTCATTCAAATCAAGGTTTTTTTTTTCATTTGAATCAGTTGACTGATTATAACTAATTTACTTACTGACTAGGTTTCTTTGTCTTTTACAGAAAAAGTTGGACTCCTGAATCTGGCTTTTAAAAATCTAGTTGTCTTTCGCCAATTTAGTAATTTAGACTATGGCTATTAGCAAAGTTATTAACAACCAACCAAATAAATGTGTCTCTGTTCATTTGGATGCAACTAAAAGGAGAGTGAATCCAGCCTAAATGATAAATCGTTCACTACGTAAAATAAATACAAGAGACCATGGATTAAAAATAAAATAACACCTTTATTAATTACAAATAACTACAGTATTATCTCTAATAACTACACAGACACTAGACATTACTGAAAATAAGCACAAATAAACAAATAAAGGGGAAGAGGGGTTTAAAAGTCTGTTCAAAGCCTGAGGAATGTTCGAGTTTTAAGGATTAATGCATTGAAAGTGCATTTAAAAAATAGTTGCAGATTAATGTGAATAAACTGTGACACAGATTTTAACTGCAGTCAAAGGATTTTCACTGCAGTGAAAAATGAATAATGACTCAGGAATGCATTAATCTACATTGAGGCTGAAAGAAAAATGGGTTAGTTTAGCTGGCCCCAGGAGGTCTGGTCTGGACGGGTCCAGCTGAAACGGAGGAAATGTTAGCTCAAATTACACCCTCCACAACGTGATTGGCATGAGGTAGCTAGCCAGTCCAATGTAGAAGTGTCTTCAGGCAAACGAGACTCGTTCAGTCAGCATTGACAATTAGCATTCAGTTAAACTCACCATCACCATCAGCAGTTGAATCAGAAAGCTTATTTCAAATAAATCATCAACAGGACTATTTATTCTACCTAGTTCTCCAAAAAGAGCACTTATTAAGCATGAGGTGGAAAGGGGCGAAGGATGATGTTACTGTTTTGGTTCGGTGGAGTGAAGTTCTTCGACTCGGTTCAGTTTTCTGCAGGTCCCATAATCAATCAAGTCCATTTTTCCAACAGGGAAAGGGGGTTAATTTTATAACTCACGGTAGCCGGGACGTCTCCTTTTTCGCTTCGGTCAAATAGGAAGTTGAACTGGAAGCTACCCCTTCTAAAACCGGAGGAGTGATCTTCAGAGGGGAGTACTTACGGTTTCATCAGGGACGCTTGATCACAACAGCTGGTTGAAATAAAACAATAGAATTTAATTAATCAGTAATTTCCTAGCTCACTGATCCTCCACTGTGCTTCAAAAATGTGAATTTATTTTAAAATTCATGTAACTCATCAAGGCTGAATATATGTGTAGTAGCAAATGCACATCTTTTTTATGTAAAGCCAAGTTCCCTTCAGAAACTCCCTACTGTAGAAAGGTCACACAGACTTATCTAGTAAGAATACATATGAATGCTTTTTGGTAGAGCAACAGATTTTCAATTTCTAACAAGAAGAGAAATGACTAATTTAAAGAATTAGCTCAACTTTTCAGGAAAAGGGTAAGTTTTTCTCTGCTAACACTAAGAGATGTTTTCATTTAGAATGTTAATCCATCTCTTAGCAACAACCCTTTTAGGACACAGATGTCTCTGACTAATGGGAGAGCTGTTTTGTTCTGTTACTCTGAAAATATAAGCACACAAAATAAAAATACAAAGACTCTCCCTTCGGGTAAGCCTTCTTCCTGAAAGTAACCAGACACACCAAGAGTAGTAATGATAATAAACTTAACCAAAACAATGAATAAAAAGGATATTACCAGTGTTCCAAACGTGCTACAGAAAAAGGAGACATTATTTAGGCCCTGCTGTCTAAAAACATTTATGAGTCTATTTTCAATGGGACAAATGGAAACTATTTGAATATAATTTCTCTTGTAGGGTTATTACGGCTCCATCTGTGCTACAACAATCTCAGTGAGACAGCACAGGCCTTCAGTGCATTCAGCTGCTGTCAGGTACAATAATGGTCTTCAGCTGAGAGCAACTGACAGAGGAAGAGAAGAAAAAAGAAAAAGGACAGATTGCAGGTAATAGTAGAAGGAGAGTCTGGCAGTGGGAGCAACGGTATTCAGTCAACTTTTCCAAAATGCGCTACTTGAACAAAACTAAAGAGAAACAGAGAAAGAGAGGAAATAGGAGATGATAAATAAAAGGTGCTTTTGAAAAAGGATAAGGGTTGCTTTTCGTCAATGTGGAAATAAAAGACAGATTTCATCTGTTGGCAGGAGGTCAACAAACTGAGACAGAACACAGAAGGTGTGTGTTCAAGTGGTGAATGGATCTCCACTGGGAGATCAAACACACAAACACAGAGACGTTTATTCTGAATCTCACGTATATCAAGGTCAAATCTCAGTCATCTAATCTGTTGATGAGCCATTTCTAAAGCCAGGAGCAAGACAGGCTTTGTGTCAATATGAAAAAACCAAGTCTAGACAGTCGAGTTTAAATGTTCTCCATTTTAGTTACAGTAAAATGCAGAGCAGTTTGCAGTAACTTGAGATATTTGTCCACAAAGAGGCAGCACTGGGTGTATGTGTACTATTGGACATATAATTTGGATTGGGTCACTGACAAAAAGATTTGTGTTCAAACAAACACAATACCTGAAAAAATATAAATATTATTAACCCTTGAACTTTTTTGCAAGTAGTTGTATTTCAACCAAGAATATTGATGTGTTCCATTCAGATTTTACTCTCACCAATCAGTGCCAGATGTTAGAGACAGTCAGAAATTACAATATGGGTTCTTGTGAGGCTTTTTTTTGGCACAGATTTTTGTTCTGATTTAATACTCTAATCTGGAATGTCCCATTTTCAGTAGGTGAAATAAGAAATGATTATAGTTAACATGAAGGCTAAAAGAATCACTGTGAGGGTTTAGTCTATTTCACTTAGGGAAACAGATTATATTGTTACTGGAATTACCCAATTCTTGATAATTCCATACATCCATCCCCCCCGAACCACTCCTGGTGGCACAACTGATCACCACAAACACCCATAGGAAATATTTTTTGTTGTGTGCAAACAATTCTCACAATTTCTGTGACATAGAGTAACTGTTTCAAAGTTACATCTTACATCATAAGTCGTTTTCCTTCTAATGCACAAACACGGGCTGTTTCCAGAATAATGCAACAGGCTGCATGCAGGAAATCAGCATGTGATTTTTAATACAAACATATTAATGGTATGTTTCAGATAACTCATGGAATCACTATTCACTGATTTATTTGACCCAAAATAATCACATATTTTTTGCTCATTCTGGGAAAATATATCTTCATTTAAATGTACTTTTTTTAATATAAATTATGAATATAAATTAGTTGATTTATGCACATTTAGAGGAAAATACCTGTATGCTTCTCTCAGTTGGGCCATAATGTACATGTTTTGTGCATTCATTTAATATGTTTGACATAAAGGCCTGAGGAAGCAGGCTGGCTGATAAAAGGTTACATGACCTTTTAAATCAAATTTACCTCAAGACGTTGTTTTATTACACTCTCATTTTTAGCTACTATACTGACCTCTGCGATAATGTCTGTTTTTCACAGATTGATATACCAATGATATTTTTTAGCTGTACCTTTTCACACAGGAATTAAAAAAGATTTTAAAGATTTTACGAATCACTTAACATATCTTTGAATTTGTGATATCCTAAAAAATGGCAAAACAAAGAGCTGAAATTATACTAAATCTATAAAATAACATAATAGTGACCTCGAATGATGTAAAAGAAGTTTACTTCATTCTTCTCACCATTTCCTAGATTAACCTTGAAGAGTTTTTATCTGGTGTGAATAAATAATGAAAGAGCATCCACAAAGTTAAGACATTCAATAGACTGAGTTAAATTTGGGTCATACAATTTTAATGGTAAGAGTGTATTAAAGGCATTTAGCACACAAAGGGACCTTTAAAAAGGAGACATCTGCTTTGCAAAATGTAAAATGTGGCATAATTAACATTTATTAGTCCCAATAGGAAGGAAAAATCAAGATATATTGGTCTTTAGTATTACCTGGTTTGGTTCTTAATGATTTTTGCCCTTTTTTAAAGTATTGTCATAGTTTACTGCAAAGTTTCTTATGGGAACTAAAACCTCTGGATATTCTAAGGCTGTGTGTAATTTCAAAATAAAGATATTTAGAAACATTTGTACCAAGACAGTGGTCTTTTATTGGGAAGAACAATGTTTATAATGAAACAGGTAACACGTTAGCTTAAGGTTTGTTTTTGCCGAATTAAAATATTTTATTAAGGATTAGAATATTCCAAAACATTTTTATTAAGTGTTTGATAATATAAAGAAAAAAGGGCATTTCTAATACAATGTGAGGAAAACAAAGCAACATTATGAGCAGCTAACTTTTCTACAATATTGGTGCAATACCTAAAACAGAGCTCGATGTTTGATTAAATGCATCATTTGTAAACACTTTTAATAAATTACTCTAAATAATTCAGATTAAAATACAATAGAAGGATTTTGTTTCTTTTTTAGTTTTAATCACTATTGACTGTCACATTAACAGAATATCAATTTGCTCAAGTGTGATACTTTCAGAGCGCAACATCTGTTCAGCTGAGTGGATCAACATGTTTGGTGCACAACCATTTCCTCCAGCGAGCCGTAATCTGGTCATATGTTCCTGCTCCGGTTAATGATCATGCAAACAGACTGTGGCCTTTGGAAATGTTTTATTCAAGTAATTAGTCCCCTTGACTATGAGCCCAGATTACAGAGGAAAAAGTAACAAGTTTAATGGGGACATATGGGTTGAAATGTTTTTTTTTTTTTTTTCCTAAGCACCTTCACCTATTTCCTTCATTTTTATGATACACCATTCACTGAGCAAAATATACAACTTCCTTATGAATATAGTAAAATTTACAGACAAATTCAAACAAAAAAAATATGTAAAACAATGCAGTTTCAAAACTTCTACAGTTAAAAAATTGTATTGGTCAGATTACAGTTCAGGCTGTCCAACCATGAATCTCGATTAGATTTCTTGCCTCTGGTCAGTGTAGAAGAGCAGTTGGTTTTTTTTATTACGTATTCAGAAATGGGTGCCCTGTCATGTTTACTTCAGCTCACTGTGTAAAATAAATCAATTTCCCTTTCCCCACTGAGACCATGAGCAAGCTTTGAACACCAGAGCCCCACAAGGAAAGCTTTTTGGGTATTCAGGGCCCCAGGGCACCAAGCATCAACACACAACATCACACACACAAGGAGAAGGTTGCACATGCACTCTGCTCTGTGGGATCAAGGGTGATGCTGGCTTAATTAATGAATTTCTAACTGCTCAGGCGTTAAACGGGCTGCAGGGGAAGGCAGAAGCAAGATCAGAGTCAAGCTGGGTGAATGCGTAATATGATGAGTGATGATTTATCTGCACTCAATGCAACACACATGTCTTTTGTCTCGCTCTCATACTGATCAGAATAGTTCCAGCATACCAGGTCTACCAAAACATCCAGCTTTTGTGAAGAGTCAGATACCTGTCCTAACATCTGTGCAGTATATTAGCAATATGGGAATGAGCTCCAGAAGTTTTTATTTGGGACTTTATATCATCAAGTGTAAATAAAGTTACCTGTAATCAATAAAATATTCATTGTAAAATTCATTTTATGGGTTGTTTAAACAGCAAACTAAGCCTCAAATCCTAACTACTGCTTCAGCTCTACTTGCAATCGATACTCTCACCTCTAAGAAAAAAAAAAAGAAAAAGCCATATATTGATTTACACCCCAACGATCACTGTACCAGCTTCAATTGTGCAGGTGCTTAGCACTAATTTTAGATAATCAAATCAAACAGTAGCACCTCTAGGCATCTAGAAGTTTCAGAAAAGACCCAAGTTCAAACTGGGCATCAGAATGAGAAAGAAAAGGTTTTTACATTTAAGCTCAACGTTATCCACACCCCTGTCAGACTATGATAATAACTATTTTCCTTTAACCAGGAAGTTTAGTTCAGAAAACAAACCAAATATGTTTGAGAAGATGACAGAAATGTTAAAAAAAGAATTTAATATTAACAGTTAATTACAATTTGTTATTACTAGTTATTTATATTCTTCTCAACAAATAATCATCATTGGCTTAGAGCAGACTAACTCTACTTATGATTGTTGTACTGTTTTATTAACTGTATGATTCACAGTTTAGTTTAAATGAAACGTTAGAACGCCACCTTGCCATCAACCTATTATTTAGCTCCCTATTAGATTCAAGTCCAGGTCAGAGGTAAACTAAAATGAGGAAAGAAGTCACACCTCTTGTTAAATGGGTTGATACACTTTATGTCAAACAGACGGGGAAAGTCAACACATAAGATAGCGTGTTATTTTAGAAATGCACACAGCGGGTAGCACTGCTGCCTTGCAGCAGAAAGGTTCCAGGTTCGATTCCCTGCCCAGGATCTTTCTGCATGGAGTTTGCATGTTCTCCCTGTGCATGCGTGGGTTCTCTCTGGGTACTCCGGCTTCCTCCCACAGTCCAAAAACTTCCCTGTCAGGTTAATTGGCTCCTCTCAATTCTTCTTACACATAAATTCCACAGTTTTAAATATGTAGTGTCAAAGTACATTGACTCTTTTAGAGTTATTACAACAACAACTAGAGTAAAATACGTTATAAACTACATAGAGTTCTAATTTAGTACTAGTTCCGAGTGGAACCAAATGTACTCTTAAAGTGTTACTTTAACACTGCTAAATTTACTGCGTAGGTGTGTGTGGATGCTTATTTGTCCTGTTTGTCTCTGTGTTGCCCTGCGATGGACTGGCGACCTGTCCAGGTTGCACCCCTTCTCTCACCTGTAGACAGCTAGAGATTGGCACCAGCTCCACTTGCGTGATGGAAAATGGATGGATGGATAAATTGCAAAGTAACAGATTGGTTTAAATTTAAAGAATTCCTCAAACCATAAACTGCCAGAAGCATTCAATAATTGGCTTTGCTTAAGGCCCTTTTACAACTCTTTATATTTTATATTTGTTTGGTTGGTTTGGTGGCAACTTTTTTTTATTTCTGTCAGGTATCAAAATATTTTCTTCAAATTAATTTTGTTTAATTTTTGTACATTCATTATAATACCGGAGTCTTAACCTTACTGTATATCATTTCCATGTTTACCTTGAAAGTCAATTAATTTATTGCACAGCTCACCCTATAAAAATCAAAATAGTTGTAAATCATGATTAAACTTGATAAAACATCTTATAATCCCTTTGCAGCAGTGGTTTCAAAAGTACACACATTTGTTACTTAAGTAGAAGTATAGATACTACAGTTTAAAAACACTCTGGTAAAAGTTGAAGTATCAACTTGACCTCTTTACTCAAGTAGAAGTAAAAAAGTATGTGCTCCAAAAACTACTTAAAGTATAAAAGTATAAAGTAACCTTTAAAAAAAACAGCCAGATGCCGCTATATGAATCGAAAGCTCAATTTTTTAACTATTTCTAAAAATTCTTTGAGATAGGGCCAAGGATGAGGGAGGTCTTGTTGGTCTCCATCTCCCGATACGCTCTCCTGTGTCCGACCGTTCAGACATTTCAACATGTTTTTCTGAATCCCACATTGTAGCATGGCATAGACAATTCACGTTAGCAGTTTGAAGAACACCTGCTTGCTTCTGATGATTTCCTTTATCTAACCAATGAGTGTTTGCGTTATATGACTCATCCAATTACACCAGTTTTCACTATAGATGTGGATGGCACCAATGATCTGCATTGGATGGCGCACATGACATGAAATAAATATTTATAAACATGAAACCGAAGCCAAGAGTAAAGAGTAACGTTTGTTTTAAAAATGTAAGGAATAGAAAGTACAAATACTTGTGTGAAAATGTAACGAGTAGAAGTCAGAAGTAGGAAGAAAAATAAGTAATGGAGTAAAGTATAGATACCTAAAAAGTGTACTTAAGTACAGTAATGACGTATTTGTACTTTGTTACTTTACACCTCTGCTTTGGAGCAGATTTACTACTGACTGTGTTTATAAGACTCAGAGATGGCGTAGTATGGTTTAGTCTAAAGAACAGAGTATTGGTAAATACAGCCGATGCATTTATACTATGTATTATTTTCTTTTTAACAGTTTAATTCACATATGTTGATTGATAAAATTTTGCATGACAAGGAAAAAACTCCTGCCTGGTCTTTATAGCATTTAGAGTGAAAAAGCATATGTGGGCATTCACAAAGAAGCTGCATGGACTTGATTTCAGATTGAAGTCCATGCATAAAGTAGCAAGTCACTTTGTGAGTTTCAAAGAAAAATTCATGAGAGGCTTTACAAATTTTGTACAGTTTTATTTAAATTGTTGCTTAGATGGGTGATCATTGGAAAAATTACGGATTTTTAGGATTATTTTCCTTACAGGTTTTACTTCTACAGCATGTAGAATTACTTTCTTCTAAAGGTTATAACGATATTATGAAAATCTGAGATTCTTGGCTTAATAAAGGAATTAATTTAAGGTTATTATAGGAATAAAGGGGAATATGTTACTAAATTCAAAACTTAGAACATTGGATTCATGCACCATTATGTTTCAGAGTCAATTTGTTTGTAAATTTCTTTAACTTTTATTAAGTCTGTTCTCTGAATGATAATTGCTAACCTCAATTCAGCTCTGATCTGTTCTCCAAGCTGCAGGCAAAGTCAGCCAATGAAGCAACGGAACAATTACACACATAATCAACGCTGCCGAGAGGAAAACATTTAAATTTTAACTGAGCCAGGTGCAACGCTGAAAGAGAGAGTCAGGCAGGCTGATAAAGATTAGACAAAGGATGTTAGGGAGCAACTACAAATGAAAGAATGAATATTAAAACTGAAGCAGAAGGGAAAATTAGTGGAACATTCCATGAATTTAGATTTTTTTTTTATTAGCTGCTGATTTTAGATCAAGCAATAAAAAATGTACATGGGTTTATTTTTCTCACACACGTGCTGCAGTAAAAGTCTTTTAATCAGGTGTTTTTTTCAATTATCTTCCTTAGATTGTTATGTATTTGACTGTTTTAAGAATCAAATACTGTTATTTAGGGTGAAAATCTCTGCTGGTTGCAGCATAACAGCAGGTTAATCAACTCCTTGCCTTGCCTTTCTTTCCTTTGACCTTTATTTCTCCCAATTATGATTTCAAGCTCTTGAATTAAGCATCTTTTCGATCCAAATTATGTTCCTCAACAGCAATTTAAGTGGAGGACACAAATGACCTTTATAATAAGAGGGCCAGAGTTCACATACAGCGTCCTCGCTTCTTTGACACTTCCTGCTGTGCAGTTTTCTTCCTCTGATGTTGCTCTTTAACCCTATCCCCTCCTCACTTTGTTTTCCTCCTGTCTTTTTTAGACCGTGCTGCAGGCGTTCTCTGAATCCTACTAATAACACCTTCTCAGTAAAGTCTGTTTTATTTAGTTAACTTCTTCGGTTAGGCAGGTCTCATTGAAAAACATGAATTAGATTTAGAAAAAGAAACTAACCTTATGATTCATTTAAATGTCTGAAATAATTTGGTAGATACTTTATAAACATGTGGCTCTTTTAAATGGGATATTTTCAGTTCAATCCACAACAAAGAATGGTCTATTTTAATCAAAGGGGTTGTCATAAAGCAAAATGAAGTTGCATTAATGATGATTATGAAAAAGGTTTCATAGCTTTTTAAAATGAGTCTCTGGGATAAATGCTTGACTTTTCTTTTGAATTTTTTTTCTCGCAAAGAAGTAAAGCTGAAGAACAGGCATCCAAAATATAGACCCTATTAGACCATAGTCTAAAGTCTACACAGTTATTCACACTATTTTATATATATATATATATATATATATATATATATATATATATATATATATATATATATATATATATATGTATATATATATCGCCTCATCTCTGCCAAAGAAGGAAGGTAAGAAGAAACATTGATGCAGAGCCATCTGCCGGTCTGGTTCGGCCAGGTCAAGATCCACAATTGGAATCGTACCAAACAGGAAAAACAACATCAAGAAGATACGTTTTTTCAAATCAAAATATGATAACGACAGATCGGTAACTACAAATTAGAGCATAATTCTTATATATTCCCAAAAATTAAGACCGTTTAAGTAAATGATTGAATGCAAACTATTTGTACTTCCTCATACCAGGAAGCAGATTTCTCATCTCAATCAAAAATATTTATTTTATACTGAGACGCTTAAAAGTTTAATTAAATCTAGTTAAAACTTCCAAGAGTGCATCTGACAACTTCAAAAGAAACTTCTTATCGCATGCATGGATGAAGAGATGCAGAGTTTAGAAGTAGAGAACAAACATAGTTCATACAAACCATGTATGATCCTATTTATTCCTATTACAAAAATCAACAACAAAAAGAAAATATTTGGGCATAAAGTGCACATATGCTGGGTGCTGATTGGGATTTTTTTTTAAATATGTCATATTAAATTACGTGTTAATTCCTGCATGTTTTTCTGCTATGAATTAAATGATAACATTGTGCATGTTCTCCTTGAGCATCAAGGAAGTCGGAGCGGTGCAAGATGGGAGGAACAGCGAGGGCTGTAGGCTTTTCTTTGCGCAGACAGTCTGGAACGCAGTGGGGCGGTTATGGAGGATGTGGGATTTCAGGGTTACTGTGGATGTGGTTTGGCTTGAGTGGTGCAGGTGGAATGAGTTGGCAATCACAGCAGAAGACAGAGAGGAATGTAAACAGCAATGGTTGACAGGCCAAAACTGTGACACATTGAGGACTGTTGGCTGAATTTCTTTGGCAAGAAGAAAAAAGCAAGAGGTCTTCCACATCAGCTGTCTCTTGGGTCAGCCTCAGGTTGACGACATGACATTATCTGGACCTGGTTCTTTATTTTAAATCAGTCTTTCCAGTTGTCACTTTATTTGACTTCTAGAGAAAGACAGGTGTAAGTGGGAGGTAGCACCAAAGTCTCCAGATTTGGCTGAAAACAACAGCATAGAGGCAGGAGGCTCCATGGTAGAGATGAAAGATGAAACATTTGAGGTGTGAGGGGGAAGCCTGGGGTCAAAGGAGGGTGGGATGTCTTTTGACTATTTGACCGCTTGTTTTTTAACTGAACCTATTGAAAAATGTGTTCAGTTGATTGGTTTTGTCCCGATTTCTCACCCTCTGTTCGCTTGAAGCCAGCAATCTTCTTCATGCTTGACTACAGATACCTGATATTATTCTGGCTGAGTTTGCTTTCCAGTTTCCTCTTGTATGCCTCCTTACCTCTTTATCTTGACCTTAAGTTGCTCTTATATACTCCTTAAAGCTACAGTGTGTAATAATTACAGGGATATACAGTCAGAAATGTAATATATTATACATAACTATGTTATTTATCATCATCTACGAGCTGAGCCTCTTAACCTTAATATTTGCGTTGCCTTAGAATTCGTTATTTATAATTACATAGGAGCGGGTCTAGCAGCCATGGAGGCAGACATCTTTGCGCTACGGCAGCCCAGAGCCAACAAACTAGCGATTGCAAGATCGCCCATTACGCTCGAAAGTAACTACGGCAAGTTGTTTAAGTCTACATGAAATCTATACCCTACACAGACTAATGAAATACTACCTGTAAAATTATCTATGTAAACAAACCTCATCACTTGAGAAGGTAGGTGATGCGGACGTCGTGGAAGACATTTTGTCCCGTAACGCTCGCCGTACTGTTGGGGGGGAGAAGCGGTGGGGGGGAGATGTTCATGTTGCTGTGGACTGCAGTCTGGACGTTAGATGTCGCTGAAAATTACACACTGTAGCTTTAATAATTCCATGTCTCATTTGCTGTTTTTCTCTTTTTTCTTGTGTTGCAGTTCCTTTGCATCGCCAGGGATCTTTTTTTTTGTTTTTTGTTTTTTTACTGAGGAAGCACCTCAAAGGATTGGAGGAACTGCACAGAGAAACGAGCAAATCATATTTCCATGCACCCCTGAGGGGTGGTATGTGGAGTATAAGATGTTCAGCAGAAAAAAAATTTTTGTCAGTGTCATAATATATAATGATTGGTTGTTTGATCTGTGTCCAATCATTGCATCAGCAATGTTATTGAAATATTTGTTAACAATTTCTTTTATTTTAGTTGTCATTTATGTTAAACAAGTCTTCTTTAAGGTAAGTCAGATGGATGCACATGCCTATAAGTGAAATAGATCGACACCTCTTTTGCAAGTTCAGCCACTAAATCAAATCTTTATTTTTCCTTAGACGTATCATGGATGCTTTTATAGCATTTCCACTGATGAGAAACATTCAGAAATAATTTTATTTCTAAGGTTTTGATTTTACTTGTGTGTCATTTCCTCTTACCTAGGAGACACATTTCGTAAAAAAAAAAAAAAACTGCTCAATTATCTCCCTTCTCCCTACACTGCAGACAAGAAAATGTATTTCATGGAACCATGATCTTGTTGCATTTTTAAGTTTGAATTTGGTAAGGAGCATAATTTGTCCATGGGAAATTAATTAGTCTGAGTGAGAAAAAAGCTGATTCTCTAAAAAAGAGATTCAGTTTCCATCACTAACTTTTACAATCTAAATGTTATTCCATTTGCTTTTATCACAAAGATAGAATAGCAAATGATTAGATTAATTTGACATTTTGGTCCATTCTACCCTCTGTATTTAATGTGCACCAGAACCTGTCCACAGGACAAGGAAAAGTGTTTTCCTTTTGTCATCATGGTTATAGGGTTCAGCCTAAAGGCTCACATTTTGCAAAACTGATGCTATAAAATCAGTACTTTTTAGTGGCGGCTGATGTTCTCTGAAACAGGGGAGACTCAATGTTGTTAAATAAATCCAAACAACATTTATTTAATTAACAAATGCTGAAAGGTACTTTTAACGCCTACCATTTTTTGTATTTTTCTTCCTACAAACATAAAAGCAAAAAAAAAGACAAAAAAACAAATAAAAAAAACACATTGTTAAGTCAATTTAATGTCCCAGTAAATTTGGGATAGTTTTGAAGATAACATGCCTGCCATCTTCTGTAGCTTAAACACTTTCAATTGTTCAACCTTTACATATTGCCAATTTAAATGAGATAAAAGGACTTGAATGCATCTGATGAAGCCCAACATTACTATTGATCCGTCAACACATAGGACTTACAGAGAGACTGCAGTTCAAATAAAAACGAAGAATATTCCTTTTGTTACCAAAGAAGTACACACGGACAAGACTGTCGATACACACTGTCGTCAAATAACTTTAAATCTGAAAAAATACAATAATAAACAGAAAATGCATGAAAAGGAAAAATAAAAGTTATACATTTCAACCATGTTTTGACAAAATGTAAAAAAAATAAATAAATAAATAAAAAAAAAAAACTGAAACAGGCCTGGACAAATATTGTGCCACTGCCATGTTTTAGCTCCTTCCAAAGATGCTCAATAAGGTTTATGTCACTAGAATGCCACTTCAGAAAAGTCCAATGTTTTCCTCTTAGCAAGCTGTGTGATTTGGGTCATTATCCTGTTACGAGGCCAATGAGCTGCGACTGAGAACAAACTTTCTGACATTGGGCAGCACATTACTCTCTAGAATCCCTTGATACTCTTTAGATTTTATTGTAGCCTCTGGAAATTCAAAAACACACTGAGACATATAAAGCAAAGCAGCCCCATAATCATAACAGAGCCTCCTCCATGTTTTACGGTAGGGACAGATTTTTTTTTAATGTGCTTTATTTTTCCATCTGTGAACATATACCTTGGAAAAAGTTCAATTTCTGTCTTACATATTCATAAGACTTTCTCCCAGAAGTGTTTTGGTGTGTAAAAGTGTAGTTTGACAAATCCAGACTGTTTTTTTATGATTTGTTTACTCCTCGGTTGTCTCCCATTAAGTCCAATTTGGCTCAAACAATGATCTAACACTAATGTTCCTTGAACTTAAAGTTCACCTATAATCACAGATTAGAAACTTTCTTTCAAATCTCGTGAGACAACTCTTTCCTCTGCTTCCTCCAATCCATGTTGTGTATGGTACACAACATGTCACCAAACAGCACAGCAACAACCTGTAGCCCTATATATAAAAAAAAAACCCTGGAATGTTGGAACTGTAACTATACAGTCATAGGTTTACATCACTTTTTTTTCATCCAAATGTTTTAATCACAGCTGCTTACCTGCACTTTAAAAAATGAAATAGTCTAGAGTGCTGTACTTAATGAAATTCCTTTTTGTTTACACTTGTGTGTACAAAATGACCAAATAAAATCTGTCTAAGTCTAATATATAGGCTTCCTGAATGATCACAAAATCGTAATCAGATTACAAAATTTTAGACCCCTGTAATGCTAATTAGAGGACATGCCTTTATTTAGCATGTTCCTTTGCTCACATTTTTTTCACTCTTTTTTATGGGTAACATCAGTTTTGTGCAGGCCTGTTTCATGGGTTTATTTTTTTTAATCATTCTGTTGAAGCATGGTTGAAAAGCAAGATCTTACTCTCATTGTTTATTTTCTTAAAATGCTTATTTAGTATTACTTTTGTTGGATTCAAAACAATCCATTGTGGATTTTTCCTTAATCAAACGAGTGGTAACAACAATTTTGTCCATATTTGTGTCAGGGTTTTGTTGAGGTTTTGAGGACCCAAATGCATAGGTGAAGAGGCAGAGGTGAATTATTGTAATTTAACTGAGTTCTCATAGACAACACAGACAGTAATCGAAAAAAAAAAACAACAACATAAAAATGCAAAAACGAACAAGAATCATGGAGACATAAGGGAAACATGCACGAGGAGCCATGGAAAGACGAGGAACCAGAACTGAAGAACTGCACAGGAAGAGTAATTATGAGAGACTGGACAAAGACAGGACTGATGAGCTAATCGGGGGCAGGAGTGAACAGAGGCTTCTAGAAGGAGCTAAGGAAAAGGAGACCAACACCAGAGGGGGACAAAAAAAAAACACTAAGAACTCAAATATATCCAGAAAATGCTGGAAAACAAAGAAAAACATGAATCAGCGTGAAACTGAAAACTCACAGAAAACTTAACAGAACCAAGACCATGACGGTTTTTAGTTCATTTCAGATACTTTTAACTCTCTTCAGTCTAGCTCTTTCTTTTCTGCAAGTAAAAAAAAAAGAATCAAAATGAGTTACTCAGGGAATTTTTTCTTTTTATAAAGTATAGCAAATTATTATTTCAAACTCTTTCAGTTTGATGTTCTACTGTAATGTGCTCTTATAAAGAAATTCTAAATAAATCCATCATAACTATGTAAGCCAAAATGGTATAAAACAGATCATTTAAAATGTGTCAGCTACCTCTGTTAATAATACATTACATTCAGCCTTGCATTAAAGGGATTCTTCTCTCACATTACCTAAAAGTATCAGTTAAGTGCTTCATTAGCAGGTGAAAATATTCCTTTTTTGGGGGATCATAATTGTGTTTAGAAACAGAAATGGAAGAAGGAGAAAAATCTTCAACAATGAAAGAATAACAAATGTGTCACAGGACTTCAGCAGCAGTAGCCTACCTCTGGAGAACATGTTTCATTATTACAATGCATCCTCAGAGTGACAAGGCTATATAACTCTGTCAAACCCACAGTTTAAATTCTTAGTTACTGTCACATCAGTAAGGAAATGTGAGCTGAGGGAAATATAATTAGCTTAGTATTGCAAAAAAACATGGAAATGTTTTGCAAAGTCTACTTTGTAATATTAACAAAGTCACTTGCAGGAGTACCAGTAGCAACTTTCTTCTTGTTTAATAAAAACCTTCATCTTATGACTTTATTATTAAGAGTAAAAAAAGAAAATATGGTTAACAGAGTGCTCTAAAAACAGAAAACAGAGACAGAAAAGCCAGCATCTGTTAGAGCAGACCAGCTGCGCACCCGGTCTGTAACTTTGCTGCATAGGTAAAAATTTTAATGAAACCATTTTTGATGCAATTGCTCTTAGGGCTGCAAAAAAACTGAGTTTTTGCAGCCTCAAGATATTCTGAACAAAACCATTTTTAATAGGCTTCTTGCTTTTCATATGTATTTATTAGTTTTTTTGTTATGTTTTTGGTTTTTTAGAAGGTTTTGCTGATCTAAAGTAGGAAACACAGCTTCTGACACAGAAATGTTCTAGTTGCATTAACTCAGGTTGTTCTTTTAGGACATATAGGTTGTTTGTTTTTATCTAATCATATGATTTTGTAAGTTCTTTTATAGAAGCTACTAGAATAAACAATTTTTCAAGTTTATCAACACACACCTAGCCAAATCCAGCTATATTTTTTTCTCTCAATCTTATAATTAAAACTATGCAACATTTTTCAGTTAATTAATGTGTTCCATAACGTTTTGGATGATTAAATGAGTCGTTTCAGGTTGAACAAAGGTATTCTCACCTCCCGCCCTGGTGGTCTGTAGGGGAAATACCGCACTTGCAATTGCAGGAGCCCTCGGCCCGCACCCACAGGCTCAGAAGTCTCAGAGAGGCGGTCTTGCTTTACGGTGAGAACTGCTACACGCCCCCAGTGAAAGGCATGCTCGTTGCTAGCGCAGTGGCGATATTTGTGCAGTTATCATGGCGGAACCAGAGAGAAAACTGTGAAAGCCCATGTCGGAGCAGGCAAGAAAGAGGAAAAGGGCTCTGGACAGAGAGAGGAGTCGTACACGGGTGAACATCGGGCAAGCTTTTTCCGAATGGCGAGAGCTAAAATAAAAAGAAGGCTGCAAGGCTGACGCGGACCTCGCGTTTTTGCTGATGCGATTCTAAGTAACATTGGAATTGTTTCTCTCTCTCTGTGTGCATGTTCATACTTTCACTGTGTTAGTCATTCGTTGCGTTCGCCTGTCAGCTAAGCTCAAAACAACCGCGCCTGGCTTGACGGAGAAACCAGGAGAACAGCTGAGCATATTTACGACAGTGCACTTTTACTTTCGCCCTCTGGGGGGAGCCTCGCTGGAAAATCAAACCCGGTTGCATAGTATACCTTTAAAATGCTCATCTGAGTATTGGTCATGCATTTACATTTTTGTGGATTAGTCCTGATTGCCCTCAGAGCACAGCTAAATGCTGTTAATGTGGAATCTTTCTGTTTATGACCAATAAGTTATTTGCATCCCACACAGAACAACATGGATCAAAAACATAGTTTAAGTTTAAGTGGAAAATGTGCCTGGAGGTCAGATATTCAAATGCACCAATGTCAAGGCATATATCCAATCAAGGAATATATTCACCAGTATGTATTTGTGGTCCTTTTTTGAACTTGCTGGTTAAATCAGAGGAAAGCCAGGGGCTATGGTATTTATCTGAAAAACGCAACACAAATGGTTATTTAGGTGTTGGTAGGATTGTTTTGTTCCCTCCTGCCATCCTGTTTGGTGGAGTAAAAAGTAATCTTCCACCACAAAGGGAAAAGATGGGGTGAGGTCCTGTATTTTCTTTTCCTTCCTCTGGTTCCATAGAAAAGCCAGGGAGGCCGGTGACCCGCCCAAACTCTTTGAACACAAAAACCTGAGATAAGATAAAACTCTTACGATCATTGTGGAAAGATAGAAATGTCCTGGTGTGAAATTTCCACTGTTAGCAGTGGGACATCATGATAGCTTATCTGCAGCAGCTGAAAGGATGGTATCTCTAAAAATATAGGAGAGAAGACAGACTTAAGATGTGAAGCTGGTAATACAGGGGATAAATAAACAATCTGATATTAAACATTCAAACCTCTGTCATAAAGATTTTGCCTTGGCTAAAGAAGAGAAAAAAATTAAACAGTTCAATATTTAAAGGTCCAATATTATTCTGATCATATTTCTGTGAATGCAATGCTTTTTTTGCTTTTTAATTTTGTTATGATATTTGGATGGACAGATTAGTTACATAAACTACTTTCTTGCTTCACAATAGTGACACAATATTTTGTACTGCCATGGCTACTAATTAAAACTTTTGGTTAAAACTAGATTTCATGATGGAGACTTAGTTCATATACAAAATATGTTTTGCCATAGTTCTTGTATTGCTACAAACGTCATTGTGTCTGAATCTATATATTTTTTTAATGGATGCAAATAAGGAAATGATGAACCTTACAGATAAAATAAAATATTGTCAAGTAATGTATGTAAATAAACCCTAAATAAATATATAGTTTAAGTAAGCAGACTTACATCTGAATAGTGCTTCTCCATAAAGAAACAGTCACTACTTATATCAGAACATCGCTGCTGTTTTTTTATGCGTAGTATTATCTTGACAGTCTAGCATGGAAAGATCTTTTAGGTTTCTTATATGTAAGAAATGGCTATTTAAACACCAATAACTCTTGTTTTTCTTTTTTTTTTGGACATTCATAGTTGAAAAATGAAGTTCAGTTGTACCTATAATCTCCACTTTCACCTGGACAAAAACTGTAAGTTCTACATTATTTTACACACTGAATGAAAGAAGAAAATAAATTTCAATATGTTGATGTAGAAATGTAATAAATAGAGAGAAGCTGTGGACATGAAAATGTTCTTTAATCAAGAAACTTTCACAAGATTTAAACCTCAAAATTAAATCTTTGAAAATTAAAATCATAAATAAACATTTACAGTCAAACTGTGAGTCTCGAAAAAACAAAATCTTTTCATCTAAACATTTTTTTTTTAATATACCCCCACAGAATATCTAGTGATGCAGTGGGGGGGAAAGTGCTAACTTTACTGAAAATGATATGGCATATAGATAATTGTAATCAAAATTTTGATGAGTCCAAATATATAAATATTTACTTCTGGTTATAATATCAATGCTGACATGAAAAGATTCTGCACGGACAGAAATAATGAGTGAAGTCAAGTGCGATGGAGCTCAGGCATTGCCAGATCGCAGTAGCTCTGTGACAGAGCTGAGAGAAACATTTCTCAGATTCAAGTAGAACAAAAATTGATGGATCGATGTAATATGAGGCCATTTCACATTGTGTAAACATGTTGTTTCAGTAAAAGGCCTTATACATACTGTACTTAGCAATGCACAGAGAATACAGTGGACAGGATGTATGAATGAGAAAGGCTTGGACACAGAGGCACAGAGGTGGAAGAACAGTTTATGCATCAGGGAATTTTGGCAATAACATCTTTTTCCTTTTTAGGCTATCATCCCAAAACACCACACACACATTCCAGCTAGATTTCAACATAGCACTGGGTCATGCACATACATTCACACAATGTTGAAAGGTAGGTATAAATACAGCCTAAGATAGATGCACCATTTTGAGGAAAACTAGCTTTGAGATGTTAGCCCTGTATGGTATTATTTTTGGACAGCTGTTGGAATTCAACTTATCAATAAAAGTTTTTTCCCCCTCCGGTGGACAAATAAAGTGAATCGTCTCAGGTGTTTATGAGTTTTGTCTTAAGAGAATTCTACCATTTTAAGCCCCAACAAAAGAAGCAAAATTAGACCAAATGTTGGTCAAGCTTTAGACCGGAGGTCTTTAGCAGGGGATCCGTGACCCCTAGGGGGTCCATGAGGTACTGCAAGGGTTGATTTTACTTTTTTATTTTTATTTTTCACTATTTGAAATGTCTTTCAATACATTAGCATGAATTCAACTCACTCTAGTAAACAGATAAATGGAGGCAGAAGATGTCTTTCAGTCATCAATGCACACATTCAGAGACACACAGGAGCTCTTTCAAGCTGGGCACCGTTTCATTCACAACACCTGTCCCATCAACCAGGAATCAGAATCAAAAATACTTTAATAATCCCAGAGAGAAATTTCTTTTGTTACACGACTCCATCTGTAAAACAGTGACTATAGGACCAGTTTGATATAACACAATTTCATGCAATATATATAATTAGGGGGTCCCCGCTCCATCTCTTTGCTGTCAACCTAAGGAAGAAAAGGGGCTCAGAAGCAACATGGAGGTTACAAGTAAGTTAAATGGTTGCTAATGGTAACCAAGGTTAGCAATAAGTGTCCAATTACAAGTTGTGGATCTTTTTAGGTTTAATTTTCATTGTTATTCCCTATAATGTTTTCATTATTTTAGTTTACTAAGTTATATCTTTTACCATACTTTGTTACTGAGAACTCACCATGTTTACCTGTTATTTTGTTTTTAAGTGTTTAAAGACTTTTATATATTTTCTATCCAGTCTGCCTTAGTTCATCAGTTTATGTTTCCCCACAACTTCAGCCTATACTAATCACCTGCCTGCTCTTACAGGCTCAATTGCTCAACTGTGGAAAAAACAAAAAACAAAAACACAATCAGCATTTCCATTGGCTTGTTAACTCGATAAGTAGTTTTAAAAATACAATTTCTGAATCAAAAAGAACTGTTCAAGTAATGTGATAAAAGGAGGAATCTTGATAAAATGTGGTTGATGGATTGTAAATACAACATCTTGTATCATGTAAGTTCTATATAGAGCTCTAGATGTAGTTTGGCTGCTTTATGTTTGCTTTTGTGAAAGAAAAAGTTGAATGTTTGTTTCCATTGTAAAAATAATTCTACAATGTCTTTAAAGTTTAACTTATGTTGTTGCATATCTAACCTAACCAAAGAGGGACATTTTATACAGAAGTATCTCATAAGTAGCATAAAGCAAAATACTAACATTGCTTTTTGCATTAATAGTTTATCCATAGTAACATGAATGAATAAAGATAATGATTTACATACTCCAAACGATGTACAGGCAAGTCATTTACAAAAATAATAATAATAATAATAATAACATAATATTCCTGATAACTAGTAAAGTACCTGAAAAATCCCAATTCTTGTCACGGTCTTGGTTCTGTTAAGTTTTCTTTTGAGTATTCAGTTTTACTTTGCTCCATGTTTTCTAGTTTTATTCTTTTAATTCCTAGTTTGTTTTTTGTGGATATATTTGAGTTCTTAGGTTTTTCTTTGTTGCCCTCTTGTGTTGGTATCCTTTTCCCTAGCACCCTTTTATAATCCTCTCTTCACACCTGCTCCTAATGAGCTCATAGTGCTCTCTTTGTTCAGTCTCCCGCATAAACTCTCCCTGTGCTGTTCCTCAGTGCTGGTTTCTCGTCTGTCCCCGTCTTTCCCTGGCTCCTCGTGCATCTTTTCCCTGATGACTCCATAGTTCTGGTTTGTTTGCCTTTTTGTGTTGGGTTTTTGGATTCCTGCCTCTGTTACCTTTTGAAAACCCCATTAAAAGTACCGTATTTTCGCAACTGTAAGGCGCATATAAATGTCTTTTTTTCCCCTCAAAATGTGCGGCGCGCCCTATGTGTGTTGTTACTGCGGACATTGTTGAGACCACCATGAGAACGTTAAAGGGGGAAGTGTGGGCGTGGATTGTGTATAAAAGAACAGGTATGTGCTTTATGCAGAACGTTGTTGTCTTAACAACCCTGAAAATGGCAAAGAGACACGCCTATGAAGCACAGTTTAAAATGAAGGCTATCAGCTACGCAGAGGAACATGGAAATCGAGCAGCCACGAAATAATTCAAGATGAATAGATTGATGGTTCGCAAGTGGAGGAAGATGGAAAACAAACTCCGACAGGTGAAGAAGACGCAGCTTAGTTTCCGCGGACATAAGGCGAGGTGGCCCGAGTTGGAGGAAAGACTCGAGCGGTGGATCATCAACGCTGTGCTTGCTGCTATTCCGGGAGGTCTGACAAAGGAACTTCAACCGCTCGACATCGGTGTGAACCAGACGTTCAAAGTAAGGCTGCGAGCGGCGTGGGAGCGATGGATGACCAACGGAGACCACAGTTTCACGAAAAGTGGAAGGCAGCGCCGGGCAAGTTAGGCCACCGTTTGCAGATGGATTGCAGATGCTTGGGCTAAAGTGTCTGCTGGCTCTGTTGTTCGAGCTTTCGCAAAAGCCGGCATCATTTCCGAGGAGCCGCCCGGCACGGAAAGTGACTCTAACAGCGAAGAAGGGGAAATTGGCATGTCTGATTTAGCGCAGCTGTTTAATTGATGACTTCGATGGGTTTGATTTAAACTTTGTAATAAATACATGAATAAAGCACAATCATACTCAGTTTTGCTCCCGCTCTATTTTTAAATACGCAGTAGAGATATTTAAACATAGTAGAGGACATGTACCTGTATATAAAACCCACGCCCTATAATCCGGTGCACCTTATGTGTGTGTTAAATACAGTAATGGCACACATAACTGACACTGCGCCTTTTAGTACGGTGTGCCTTATGGGCGTGAAAATACGGTACAAGAACTCACCTCTGCTTCACCGTTTCTGCATATGGGTCATCAAAACCTCAACCAAACCTGAACAATTCTTGCATACAGGTAGATGTGAACAGCCGATAGGCTGCCATTTACTGATGCATTACAAAACATCCATTGATCTTCTCCCACTTGTTCAGTGAGGGCAGTGGTGCCTATCTCCAGCAGTCTATGGGCGAGACAGGGAGTACAACATGGACAGGGCAACAGAGACATACAACTATGCAATTACACACTCACACCTAAGGACAATTTAGAGAAGCCAAGTAACCTAACAGTCATGTTTTTGGACTGTGGGAGGAAGCCAGAGAACCGGAAAGAACTCACACAGGCACAGGGAGAACATGCAAACCCCACGCAGAAAGACCCCGGGCCAGGAATTGGACCTTGCTGCAAGGCAAGAGTGCTACCCACTGTCACACCGTGTACTCCTGTGTTACAAAACAGTATTAGCCAATTTTGTCCTCCATGGGACCCACAGAGACTGATGGCATGTTGATTTAATTTGTTAAATTCAACACCATAAAATATTCTAGTCTTTAGTTAACTTTATTAGAACTTTATTAAAAAACATGCAATACTTCTCCTTAACATTCCTACTCTAGTCTTCTAATGTTACACTTTAATTTCAGGCTGTGATGAGTTGTTTCCTTTAACCAGCATATCCTGCCTAACAGACAGCTCACTTTCTCTGCAGAATTACTTCAAACGAGGCACAAAAAATGCTTTGAAATGTGTCTCTAACTATCTTGGATAATACATCCAAACCGAAACTTAAAGCTGCAGCACCATCTGTGAAGGGATCCGAAAACAGCGGCTCCAAGTCTCTTACCCTCCAATCTGCAGACGTGAGAGACGGGATCTGCCAGGTTGAACAGAACTGACTGTTAAAACTCAGGTGGGCAAGACTGTTAAAAGCCACAAGATGGTTTGGAGGAAATTATTTTGGACGGATTATATGGCACTACAAACATGAAGCATATGGTGGAAAATCTGTGGCATTATTCTCCTGGTAAGAATGGGTATTTGTGCAAAAACCATGACAAATTCTTTAAAAAACTTTTATTTCCAATTATAATACAAAAATTCAGCAGTTGTTCTTTTATTTTTAATTAAAGGTTAAGGAGATAATTGTTTTCTGCTTTAACTGATTAAAATTTTTTTTGCCCTAAAGCCAACCCAGAAAATGCCTCTATCATTTTTTCAAGTAGGCATTGGACAGGCTGTATCTTCCTCTTCTGTTCTCTTTAAATCTAACTGCTCTTTCTGCTGCAAACTTAAATGGATAAACAGCTTTGGATGCAGATTAAGCTCTAAAAAAAGCCGGGTGTGGATTAAAGTGACCCTTGGTTCAGAATTTCCTCAAAGCACATGAGAATGCAAAGTAACCTTAAATCATGAAAGCCCAGAAACTAGAGTTTTTAGTCAAGGACGTCCATCCTCGTTGTGGTAACAGAACAAGTTCAACTCCAGCTGAACGAAAACACCTCCTGCTGTTTCCGTTGTTGTTTGGTGAGGGTGTGAACTGACCTTGGGCATCTTGTGCTGGGAAAATAGAAAAGGAGTTTTGTCGAGGCTCAGCGCCAACATTCAGCTGTGACAGATAAAGATTCCACAGAGAGGCAGACACTGATTGTTTTTTTTGATGCTTTTGTTTTCTCAGCCAAAGCTGCAGGTTGTTTAAGATTTGAGCGGAACAGTTGTTTCAGTCACTCTTTCTATTTCTCCCACATGGCTGTGTTATCTGGATGATAATTGCTAGGAGGCAGGTGATGGTTTATAACCGTCTTCTTTCGTGGGGCGAAACATTCATGAAAGACTCCCGTTCAGTCTCTTAGACCTAAGAGAAAAACTGAGAGGACAATTTACCTCACTTAGAAAAAGACCTGAAAAGAAAAATTTCTAGAAAAGATTACATTTTTTTAGGGAGAAAAACCAAAACACCCTGGCCCTTTGTGAAATAAGATAGCCCTATAAACCTCCCCATTAAGCATTTAGAATAAAATGCAAAGCGTCTTTTGTATTTCTGTGGAGGGTTTTTTCTAATTCATCTTTGCAGATATGAGGTCACTGAAGGAAGGCCGAAGAGTAGAGGACACCGTCATCCCGAGATGTGGGATAGTGATAGGTTTCCACAAAGAAGAAAGAATGTTAAAATTGAATGAAAAAGTACTTAAAGAAATACGTTTTTCAGCAATACCATTTTTCATATTTTTCGTCAGACAGAAATTATTGTTTTTCATTTGATTTCAACAGGATCCATGTCAACGATGTGGAAACCCCACTTCTCCCTTCATAAAAACCTGCCATATTTGTAGGGGTTTATCATTTTACAACTATTACACATAAAAGACCACTGTGTGTGGAGGGCAATGAGCAATTGACATAATATTTAATAATTATGCAACAGAAAATTGTCAGACAAAATTCAATGTTCTACTTTCCTCAGTTATAATAAAGTACTGATTAAACTCACAGATGTTGGCTTGAGCTCGACTACTGACTAGTTTCTCCATTAATCTACTTCCTCCTCATTACTCACTCTGAATTGTCCTTGAGAAAGACACTGAGTTTCTCCCAGTGGGAAGAAGACATCATGCATGTAAAATAGGGGTAAATAAACCTATAAATAATTTCTAAGCTCTTTGCTTCTCATGTTAAAGGTATTTAGGAAGTTATGAAGCTTTTTAATCCTAAATAAAGTTTTCATCTTCTAAAGTAAGCTGTCCTAATAGTTTATTAGGACAGCTTATGATTGTCAAAATTACTGTTCTTCATTCTTTCTCAGTGTTTGACTACTTTTATATTTAGTTTCACTGAGCTGTGAAATGTTTTCAGTCGTTGAAGTATATTATATGAAAATAATATAGCAGTGTGCATCCATCATGAGGCTGTCAGTTTTTTGTATTGCCTGCAATGGCCGGTTTTGTTTTCTTTATTTGAAAGTATTTTGTTTGTTTTGGTTTTTTTTGTCTTCACCATCGCCAGTAAATAAATTGCTACACGCTTTTTAACTGGAATTTTGTCGTCCGCTGGTTCTTACCATTTAATTTTTTTGCAAGTCATCTGCTTACTCCTCCTCTGACGTGAGACGGGAGCTGGCGAGCCATTTTTCTCACAGTCTTCAAACTTGGAAACAAAGTCCAGTGGATTGTTTTTAATTTTCTTTTTTTGGAATCACTCTGACCTGGATGACTGAGAACCTTCACCATAATAAGAGCATTTTATCAAAAATGATTTTCAAAAATAGCAAATTTAACTTTGTAAAAAAAAATTGAACAATTTGAGGATAAATGTAAACCCACCTAATGATAGGTATTTCTATTCTATATTCTATTCTACTTTATCCAATTATGCTGCCAGAGTTATAGTAGCTTCAGTGTTTTTACACTGTCTGCTTTTGATCAACCTCAACAAGAACAGCCTTAAATACTTACTTTGAATTGTAATACTTTGAGGCAATTTTGGTTATTTGAAAAAAAATAACTAATCAACCTAAGCTGAGGATTTTTGATCAAGCTTTTTATAAGTCAATTATTACAAACATTATATTTTTTGAAGATCTGATAATTATTACACAGACAGATTTTGAACATGCTGTCCGCAATAATAGCAAATGTGCAAAAAATAGATTAAAATGATCCTATTTTCCCCAAGAACATTGATTATTAAACCGTGTTCCTTCTGTGCCCTGGGCAAATCTTTGGTCATCTGCTCTAGCCTCATTTTGGATTTTAATCCGGCTTTTTACCTCATAATTCTCTGTTTTATTTCTTTTTAAGTGTCAGCTCATGCATTATTGAAATCACATTAAGCTGCCTTTAGGCATGAAACGTCAAAATTACTGTTCTTCATTCTTTCTTAGTGTTTGACTACTTTTCTATTTAGTTTCACTGAGCTGTGAAATTTTTTCAGAGTCGTTGAAGTATAGCCTCTGAGTTTGTATTTCTAAAAAACTGAAGGTCCTCTTATGATTGTCCCCATTTCAGTTCATTTCATAAGTCTACCTTTAGTCCTATAAAGTAATTATAAATATTAATTCTAAATTGCTTAAAGCCACCAAGTCATCAGTCATCTCCATGCTCTGCACTATGCCTGAGTTACTTTTTTTGGAAGGAAGGATTTTCTTTGACAACTAAGGATTAACGCATTGTGGAGAAAATATTAACTGAGTAGAAGACTCAGTGGATGTTTCTGCTCAGGAAATTAAATCTGGTTATTTTGCTTTTGAATAAAAATTTCATTTTTCTTTGAATTTTATTAACCAAAAAAATAAAATATAGAATAACTGTAACCCGCAGCACATTATGTTTGATTTTTTTTTTCTTATGTTTTGGCCTTTTCAATTCGAGTGGTTTAAAGGTCATATAGCTGAGTTACCACTGGACAGTGTCTTCACAGGTTTGCCTAAAGAAACAGCTGCATTTGATCCAGCATGCAGCTGCCTGCATCCTGACTAAAAGCGGAGCTCATCACCCCAGTTCTGGAGTCCTTACACTGGTGCCCATGTCTCACATAATCTTAGATAATAAACTTTAAAATATCTGTATTAGCCTGTAAATCAGTAATCAGCTCCAAGAGGCATCACAGAACAGCAGTCAGTGTATCAACCACCCAGACCAGGTCTTCTGGCTCAAATCTCCTCTCCAGAACCAGAACCAAAGATAAGTGAAGCAGCTTTAATTTCTTAGACTCCACAAATCTAAAAAAAAAAAAAAAAAAAGAAAACACTCAGAAAACTGTAAAAGTTCTACAACCCTCATATGCCTTAAACCCAGATTAAAAACATAAAGATTTCGTCCAACTTTCCCTTTTTTATCAATAATTGTATCTTTTTTGCAATAAATGTTTAATATTACGTCTATATATTACGATTACTTTTATTTTCTTTATTTGTGTTGCTTCCGGGGGACTGCAATTAACTTTTATTTTCTAACTTATGAATTTCTTATGTTCAGAAGACCTATTTGACGCTAAACTCTTGACACTTATATGTGCTTCACAAGCATACTTGCCTGACATGATCATTACACAAAATGTGACCTAACTGTATTCACATATTTATTCAGTCCAAAAATCTGGCAAAATATTACATTTAATTATATAGTAGATAACTCATGTAAGAATGGTCTATGAAGAGACCAAGGATCTCGAGACTCTCTGACCACCATCAGAAGGAAAGGCCAGTGTAGGGGTTTGCTTAAAGACACATTGACAGATGCAGACATTTCAATTCAGCTCATTTATATAGCACCAATTCAAAATACTTGTCATTTCAAGGCAATTTACAATTCGACCAGATCATACGGTAAAATTGATTCAAAGTTTTCTTTCCAAGGAAACCAGTTCATTGCATCGACTCATTGACTCAAAGGCAATCCCTCACACTAAGCATGCTTGTAGCGACAGAGGAGAGGAAAAACAGAGATAAAAAAGGCAACTGCAAACAACCACCACAGGCAGCCCTGTCCGAGAAACACGTAGCCAGACAGATGAGCTCCGAGCCAGCTCCCACGCCAGAGGATGAAGAGAGAAACACACAGCCAGTCATAACATTAGAGATTGAACTAACAGATTCTGCAGAGTAGGAGAATAAAGATAGAATGAAGCACAGAGATGAAATGGGGGTCCCTATGTCCTCCAGCAGTTTAGGCCTATAGCAGCATAACTATAGAGATAGCTCAGAATAACCTGAGCCACTCTAACTATAAGCTTAATCAAAAAGGAACGTTTTAAGCTTAGCCTTAAAAGTAGACAGGGTGTCTGCCTCACGGACTAAAACTGGTAATTGGTTCCACAGAAGAGGATCCTAAAAGATCTGCCTCCCATTCTACTTTTAGAAATTCTAGGAACCACTAGTAAACCTGCAGATTGAGAGCGAAGTGCTCTGTTAGGAACATAAGGAACAATCAGATTTCTGATATAAGACGAAGCTTGGCCATTTAAGGCTTTATATGTGAGATGGAGGATTTTAGATTGTATTCAGAGCAGGGTTTCAAACCGCCAACCCTCAACTTACCCAAAAGTCACTATTGTTGACTGTTATTTCAAAAGAAAAAACTGATTTAAAAAATAAAAGCAAACAAAAATAAAATCTATTTTCACCTTAAATTGATTCCTGTAGGATATCAAGCAGCAAACTGTCAGAAAGGACTCAGATAGTTTCCATTAAAGGTTCACAAATCATTACAAGTCAAGGAGCAGATCCGAGCTCTGGTTTTATTTCCACCGGGATGATCTGAATCAGAGGCTGAGCACCAATTGGTACCATGAGCTGCTGCAGATAAGAGCATACAGCAAGGATGTATAAGGGCCAATAAGGTGTGGATATCTGTTACGGTCTGCTGCCTCTGTCTTCTCTTTACATTCTGCATCATCTAGTTGCTGGAGTACAGATACTAAAACAGCCCCCTGGCTGCTGGGTTCAGCCAACATTTTCAGTCTGAATGTTTCCTGATACAATCCAAAGAATGCTGGACTTTTTAACACGTTTATCAGCAGCAAACAGCAGAGCAATTACATCACAAACTACAATGGAGAAGATTACTGGAAACAGCTTCTGACAATTAACATAACTCAGAGAGAAAGCTCCTCTCTCTCTCTGAAGCGTCTCTGTATTGTCCCAGGCTCCTGTGCTAAACCTGTTAAGTTGAATTATATGCAGTCAAAGGATTTCCCCGCTCTAATACACTCTGCTGTGATGTTAAGGAGTGTTTTGTTGCCGTCTGGCAGGTTCCAGATTTGCGGCAAAAAAACATGTCCTTTCCTGATCAGTAACGAAAAGCATTTCCGATGCTAGAAGACTTTTTTTCCTTATTTTTTCCCTCATCTGCTTACTGTTTCAAATTGGAATAAAATGGGATACAATGCTGACCTGGGCACGTATAAGAGATCAATGTTAAAACATCCCAATATTTGAAATCCAAGTAAAGCATTTCAAGCTGAGAAAAGGTAGGCAGTTTTTTCTGTAAATGCTGTTGCTGCTGAAAGTTGTCGACCCCAAATTACTGAAGATGTGGAACTTGTTGGAGGTAATCAGGCAAGACAGCAAGACTCAAAGCCGACACGGTGGACAAACTTAACAGAGCATGTAAAATCACAGCATTTGTTCGACAGTCTCCCAGTGGGGCAGAGAACTCAAAGATCTAACAGAACATGCTGTCTTAACAAATGCTGCACTCTGTGTCGGATTTATTCATAGATTTTAAAACCAAGAATCCGCTGCCAGTGAGATGCAAAAATAAACCCAAAGTGACTACTCAGAATTTTATAGGGACATGCTCAGCCCTCTGCTACCTAAAATATTTTACCACATTTTGGAGAATTGTTGAAAAGTTCCTCCAAAGACTCTTGACATTTTATGCTAATTTTCACTTATTTGTCTCTGTTTGCCCTTGATCGAGGCAGCCCACACTCCGGCTTGCAGGATAAGGTTTGCACTGATCTGGGGCATGACTGCATGGTGCACACATTAAAGGGCTCTTTAAGCTCTGAAGATAACTGCTTATCAATGGCAAAATGTACTATGAAAGAATATTTAAAACATAATTAAATGAAGTGAAAAAAGTAGTCAATCCAAGCATATGCAATAAAGTCTGTTCAGATAGCATTATGGGAGAAGTGGAGAGGGCAAAAATATCTTAAAAAGAAAAATGGTGGAATAATGGATTTCTTCTTCTGTCTACTTGATAAATGAAAGACTGACAGTCAGACTCTGTTTTAGTCTGATATAGAAAATAGTTCTTTACTTCAGATTCTGTGTTTATGAGGAAGCAGCAGATAATGTACCCTCATGGAGCCTGATATTCAAAGATGCAGTTTAAGTGGCGCTAAATTGGCCATGCATACTGTAAGCAGGTGTGTTGATCAACAAAGATTCCTGTGTAAATGTCAAAACATGGAAACCAGTTCAGTTCCGACCCAACGTCATGTCCAGATTTCATATGTTAGAGTGGTTGAAAAAAAAAGATCATACATGTAGTTGGAGCTGATCATGTAAATAAATATTTAACAAATACAAATCATACCATTTATATTACACTATAAATAGGCAGCCCGTCCTATAAAAGTGCTACAAATAAAAGTAAAAAACAAGGTGAGAAGAAAAAACTAAAGTTTAATATGAAAAAAGTAACATATAAAACATGAGAAAGTTGTCTTGTCTCTCTCTTACTTTAGATAGATAGATAGATAGATAGATAGATAGATAGATAGATAGATAGATAGATAGATAGATAGATAGATAGATAGATAGATAGATAGATAGATAGATAGATAGATAGATAGATAGATAGATAGATAGATAGATAGATAGATAGATAGATAGATAGATAGATAGATAGATAGATAGATAGATAAAAAGTTCTATATTCAAAATGCAGTTTATTTACTTTTATACATTTTCCAAACCAGAAACATTGTTTGTTGAAATAAATAGTAACAGCAAACCACAAAACTGCAGGATGGAATAAAACTACAAAGTTCCAACAAACATCCAGCAGCAGATTTATCTGCCAGTAGTTCCCTGGGCACTTGTGCATTCAAAGCGCATTCAAAAACAGAGTAATTTGTTGTGTAGGATTAAATTGACTGAATGTTCAAGTGTAATTTTCCTTAACTTATAAAGTGTACGTTCACAATCAAGTCAGCAACTTTGCAAGACAGAGAAAAGGCAAGCAGAAGAGGATCTATTTCTTCGTATTTACAATAAAGCCACAACTATTTTTTATTGGAAAGAAAAAATCAACCCTGCAATTATTTTTGCAGGTTCTCTTGAGTGTTTCTCTGAAAAACTTGAGTACTGATTTTGATTTGGAGAAATTTTTAAACCCTGATTCCTGAGTCGTTACCAGAATGTAAATAACAGCAATACAAAAAGCTCTCACCGGCCTCTCTGTCAATCAAATCGAGGCAGTTTCAGATTTCTGCAATTGGTTTTCATTTTGATCTCCCTTCATCCCTCAAAGACAATGTATTATAAACCTGACACTGTCACCTGGTACACAAAACCACCTTTGTGATGTTCCTGCGACAGTAGGTGTCTCCTGGATGACATTTTGCCGTGATGGCAGCCAAGCCCACGCAGTCATATTCACCTGAAGAAAACAATACCACTCAAGCTGGTAATAAATCACAGTATTGACATCAAAAAAATCCCCAGCTCTTGCAACCTGTCCTCCTCCTCCATCTTTTGCTGGAGTGTGGTAACATCCACCCTCTCGTCTTCTGACAGGTGATCATTCAGTCCATTGACAGCCTGTAGCCATATCAACAGAAACACACAATGAAAAGAACTGGAGAGACTTGTATTCCCCTTTCCATTCTAAGTGGGTGTGTAAATGTTGTATCAGGTGGGCTGTGACAGATGGTTTTGAGCAGCTTCAAAGAAAGAAGGAAAGATAAGCCTCATCAGGATATAATTGACTGTGGAGGCTAAACACAATTAAAGACTGAAAACTTTCCTAAATAATTACAACACTAAAATGTCGCTATTAAAAAGTGATAGAATATCCTGCCTCGAAAAACATCTGCATTTTTCTAAAGATCTGTTACTGTTTTCACCCATAATGTCCTTTCCATATGATTATTTTGTTATGGTGTCCCTATTTACTAGAAAAAAATTCCTCCTTTAAATTTAAAAAATATAAATAATTTATAGTATTTTCAATACTATACAGCAATATGAATTTAAAAGGTCTAAAAAATTATCTTAAAAGTGATTCTGCTTAAGTATTTTTGAATTATTTTTCTAAAATGCTAATTGATTTAATTAAGTTAATCACATTCTTAAAGATTAGTATTATCATTTTGCTGTGCTTCTCAAGTGATTCCAGTCTTCTTTGACTAACTGCACTACATAATCTATTGATCACAAACGACCTTAAGCAAACATCACATGTGGTTCCTCAAGGCTGCATTTTTACCTCACGTTTATTCACCATTGCTGAGATTATGCAGTACAGGAGGAGCTCCTCCTACAAGTATCCTGATCATATAAATCAGAATATTTCTGTACATAAACAACACTTTGCATCACACTCAAGTCACAGGCAGTCAAATACAGAGAAGGGATATAATGACATGAATTTATGAATTTATTTCAAACATGAAATAAATGAAATGACGTTTACTTTCAAAGACTGACTGTCCAATTTTGGCTTAGCGAACAAATAATTTAGGATCCACAAACAACTAGACCAAAGGTCACAGATTAGTGGACCGCTGTCCGCATCTGGGTCAAGACCCACCTGCTGGCTAATCTGGACCCAACCTGATTTAAAATATTTATAAATTACAGCATGTTGTCCAGTGTCAGTGTCCAACTTCACTTGCACTGTTCTCCTCTTAATACGGTAAAGCCCTCCAGAGCGTCCGGCACCAGGCTACACGTGGTACAAATTAGCCAATGAGCTGCTGTCAGTCTGTGTTGCTGCTGCTGCTACTTTTAGACACAGCAGGCAAACCTGTGGCAAGCCGGACGATGGGAAAGAAGGAGAAGACGATGAGAAAAAGAGAGCAGAGAAAGTGTGGACTGCTGGAAGAACTGTGGTGAACTGGTGACAGAAAAGTGAAATGGTGCTCAAAGATGACCCTAAACATTTAGGGTATGTTTGGCTCAACCTGCTGCTGTGAAGCAGGATTCTCCACCATGAACAGAATCAAAAATAAATATGGATCCAGGCTGAAAATGAGCTCCTTGATATGTGCTTTACAATGACTTAGTCTCTATTCAAACCCAGGTTTAAAGCCTTCCAGGGCAGCATAAAGCCCACTGCTCTCATTAAGCCAGAAAAAAGAAAAAAAATAACAAACTGTCAGTTCAGGTGTTTTATAAAATATGTGAATCAGAAAATTGTCTATATACCAAACTGAACGATTGTTGTTGTATATTTCAAAAAGCACTCTAGATTTTAAATTGGGAAAATGTTTTATATATTTTTATTTTTTTTAATTTTAATTTATAACATGGATGCATAAACACATCATTTTGTTTCAGTGTTAAATTCTGTTTAAAGTAACAGATTAGAATTAAAAAGGTCTCTGCATCTTTACTGGTTGATGACTTTATTTATTTGGACCCCGCTGATTTTTAATTGCTTACTCCTGAAATAGACTAAATAACGCTGAAGAACCTATGAGTTGCATGTAAGTAACCTTAGTGTCATTATGGACTCTGACCTAAATATTAACATGCATTCGAAGCAGAGATGGGAAGTAATGAAGTCCAAATACTTCGTTACTGTACTCAAGTAGATTTTTCTGATATTTTTACTTTAATTTACTACTTATTTTTATGGCGACTTTTTACTTCTACTCCTTACATTTTTACACAAATATCTGTACTTTCTACTCCTTACATTTTAAAAAATTGGCTCGTTACTTTAGTTTTGAATCATTTCAATGGAGTTACCGTTATTATTTTTCATGTCATCAATACCAAATTCAATCTAATTGGATGGGAATCTACGTTGCATTTGACGCACCACTACAAGATGAATCGACATATTCGGCGGTATTCATTCGCGGCAAATCATTGCAGCTTGGTGGCGGTGGCGTTAGCATAGTAGTATGGACGACGAGATGATTGAAAATGAACACAACGGAGATCTAGTCCTATTGGCAGACATCCATTTAAAATGTAGGCAACGGCATGAAAAAAGTGGATTCTACTTTTACTTTTATACTTTAAGTAAATTTACAAGCCTGTACTTTGTTACTTTTACTTGAGTAAAGAAGTTTAATCAGAACTTCCACTTTTACCAGAGTATTTTTTAACACAAGTATCTGTACTTTTACTCAAGTACGGAAGGTCAGTACTTTTGCCATCTCTGATTAGAAGTAGTGTACTACCATCTCAAAAACTGAACTCAAATTGTGGCCCTGAAGTGACCTGCATGCTCAGAAAAAGAATAATAAGACGTGCCTATGGATGGATTTAAAGCTGTTAAGCAGTGAAAGTAGCCAGATGCTACAGCAGATGATGAGAAAAAGGAGACAAAGGAGAAATAGAGCTGAACTTTTCATGGTGGCTTTCTGTGGAGCAGTGGCAGCAACATCTCTGAGAAGAAATCTGCAAATGCAGCCAACTGTCAACTGACCTGTTACAATTTGAGCCCTTATAAGAGTTTCTTTAGGATCGTTGTATCCGTCCAAATAAATGTATTGTTCTTCCACTGTGCACCTCTGTCTACGCTGTCCTCCATGTTTATGCTGTTGTAATTGTTTTTTTCCACACTGTCAATACAGAGTGAAAATATCATGATTCTGATATGGATCACTTAGCTGTTCAGACTGCAGTCAGATGCGAAAAAGATCCAACCTGTATCCGATTTAAAACCACATATAAATGTGGCCCAGATCAGATTTGAAAAAGTCCTTCCCTTTGACCCAGTCATGTAAAAATCTCCTCACTTCAAGGCAAAAAATATATATATATATAAATAAATAAATGTTGCTTCTTTCTGCAGCGTGATGGTAAAATATGTAACCTTTTTATTATAGTAGACTAGATTGTTGTAGTGGTGCTAATGTGGTCTTAGCTTCTCTAGAATACTGCTTTCATATTCCTGATTATCACAAGAACAAACTATGTCAAACTGATGATAAAAAAACGATTAGGTTAAATGAGAAAATGTCTTGAGGAACTAAATGGATTTGGACATGGATACATCTGTGAGTTGTTTATGAAGCATCAGCTCCCCAGGTTACCAGTGACATGGTCACTCTGAGTATCATAGACCCTAGGTCTTCAACAGGGGGTCCGTGACTATTAGGGGGTCCACTGAGGTACTGCATGGAGGTTGTGAAAGTTTGGGTTGATTAAACTTTCTTTTTTTATATATCCCACCCCTGCAATCTTTTCCACTAATTGAAATGTCTTTATATCCACATTAACATGAATTCAACACACTGTAGTAAACAGATAAATGGAGGCAGAAGATGTCTTTCAGTCATCAATGCACACATTCAGCGACACACAGGAGCTCTTTCAAGCTGGACACCGTTTCATTCACAACCCCTGTCCCATCAACAAGGAATCAGAAATACTTTAATAATCCCAGGGAGAAATTACTTTCCTTACATTACTCGATCTGTAATAGAGTGACTTTAAGACCAGTTTTATATAACACAGTTTCATACATTATATATAATGAGGGGGTCCCCGGCTCCCCGCTCCATCTCTCCATCAGTTTGGGGGTCCTTGACCTGGAAAATGTTGAAGATCCCTGTCCTAGGCCATAACTATACATGTGGAGGCAACGTTTGGTTTCTTCTTAGCTTTTCATTAAGGTGCTTCTTGGACTCTTTCAATCTTATTGCCTTAGTCAGAGGAATTCTACCATCCAGGGAGTTAAGTCATTTTAGGAAACGGAAAGCGCAGTAACTGAAAGAAACTGCAACAGAGCAGAACTACAAAAAACCCAAAATCTGCTATTAAGGGAAGAAGTCTCTGAAGTAGTGACTCAAAGCTATGCTCAGTGGTTTGGGTAAATACTTATTGAACAACATTTCTTAGAATGCTGACAATTACGCTGGACTGAGGCCATATCAAAGCCAATCACTGTCATTTTTTTTTTTAAGATTGAAGCCATTTGAAGAACCCTTTAACTGCTTCAACAACAAAATCAGAAATAATTTCAATCATATACCTCGAGAAAAAAAAGTTTGTAAAAGTAATATTTGTAGCCTTAAAAAAGCATAATATTATGAAGTTTAAACCTATGATTAAAATAATTATTGTACATCTACTTGTAAAAAGTAAAACAGTTGAATAAAATAATATTCAAAGTTAAAATAATGGTATTAAGTGTTTATCTTTTTCTTTCCCTATGTCACATCTAGTATAGAATATGGAAACCTTTCTACTCTTTCCAAGACTGAGAGTTAAATGTGAGTGCCCTCCATGGACAAATCATAGCATTAAGGTTTTTTTTGCCACTTTTATCTGTGCATATGTAAGCAAGGGCGAATAAATGACAAAGTAAAAAACATATTATCTCACTTTCAAAAGATATTCCAGAGAAGCATCCAAGGTTAAAATGTTCACCTCCCTTCACTATCTCCCCGAGTTTCTCCAAGCGCATCTTTTCTGAAAGCAAAGCCAGAAAATGTTACAACCAAGAGCAGCCAGGAGGTCACCGGATTTCACGGGAAAATAAGTTCAGCTGTGAAGATGGGAGCACAGCGCTACGCTAAGCATCAAATTTCCATTCATTAAAGAGTGAATTGAGACCAAGCATTTCACAGACTCCGGGCTGGTTTAGTCAGGCTCAATTTATTTTCTATTAATCCCTTCATGAAATGAATATTCACACTGACACACTGCACTCAAGTAAAAAGTCATTTCTGAAATGATTTAATCGAAGCAACACAGATGTTTCAAATAACAGTGGCTTCACATTGCAAAAAATTTTAATCAACTTAAGTCATTTTTTCTTAAAATAAGTGCATTTTTTCTTGAAATGAGGAGGAAAGTGAGACATTTTGCCCATCGAACAAGACAATTTATGATTAAATTAAGAAAAAAAACATTTGTTTTCTTATTTCAAGTGCATATTATCTAATTATATTATACTAAGAGTGGAAATACTCATCCCATTATCAAACTATCTCATGCACCTATTCAAAATAAGGGTAAATACACTTAATTTAAGAAATTTTTACTTATTTCTTCTCGTAGTAACACATATGGGACCAGATCAAAGACAATACGATAAATAAACGTAACTGTTCTCGATCAAAAAATACTGTCTTAGTCCCAAAGACGGAGATTAAATGATAAAGTAACTCCTGTTGTTTGTTTTTATTAATGTATTAATAGATGTAGGCAGGAAACAGTCAGTCTTTCTTGCCAAGGTTCTGGAAAAACTGACTGAAGACACCTTGTTGGTGTTTAACAGTCTTCTAAAAAATTTTGCTATAATGTTTTACATTTTATGAAGATTTTTTTCTTTGTGAAATTACCTCCATAAGTTCTAGAGCTCTTAGAAACTAAGAGTCAGATTCTAAGTCAGTTATTCTGATGCTGATACCCCAGCAGATGATGGAAGAGGTAATCATACTCTCCACTACAGAATTAAAGAAGATATGCAGCATCTTGCCAGTCTGATAAACCAGATTAAATGTGAGATTAAATGTGTAATTTAGTCTGGCCCCGATGAATGATAAATGGGAAGATTGTTGATGAGAACAACCCTTTGTTTTTCAAACCATGTCTGTGCCTATTAGCCAACACTCTGACCAATAAGCGCAACTGACTGTGACATAGTAAGTGTGACAGAAAGCTGGTGGGGGAGTGTAAAAAACCCGTTGGTAAAACGGCGAATACGTCCTTCTTAAAAATGAATGAGCGTAGAGCCTCTTCCTGCTCACGTTACAATGAAAACCCCAAGTCTAATCCTTCCAAAACTGATTCCAAAGCTGAGGCAAACGAGAACTGTTCAGTTTAGTTTTTGCCATCTTCCTTGTTTCTCCAGTGTTGTGCAGCTTTGTCGTCACACCCTCAAAACCCCGCCCATTTTGCATCCAGAAATTCAACACACATCTCTGCGTTGTGATTGGCCTGCCAGTTCTAGGGCCTGGGGCATTGATTGAGGCTAGACCACTCGCAGGAAAAAATTATTTTGGCCGCTGGTGGTTGGGGCTAGTTTACTAGGCTAGCATCTTGCTGCAAACACAGAATTTTAGTTAAGAACAATAATTCACTCTGTCCGTTCTTGTAGATGACTTTACTATTGTTTCCCCAGTTGAGTATGTTGTGCAAGGGAAAACCAAGGTATTTATTCTGCTCCACAATCTCCTCTTCTTCTCCTTTGATGTTAATAGGATTCAACTTGATCCTGTGCTGCAAAAAAATCTGGAAAAAGTCTTATTTTCCCATAAAAACTCATTTTTTCAAGTAATTGAGCCACTTTGCCAATGGAACAAGACAATGTACATTTAAAATAAGAAAAAAACAACATCTTATTTACCTACTCAAATTAATTGATAAAAAACAAAACCTGCCATCAAAATGTGTGGTCTCTCATGCAAACTCTGACCTATCTGATTGGGTTAGCATGTTTTTTTCGTCACATATAATGAATGGGGTGGAACTGTTGCCAGATGCAACAGTTCAACAACGTTACAACTTCAACTTTTGACTAAACTTAAGACTTAAACTTCAACTTAAGACTTCTACTTTATTTGAAAAGTTTTTCATAGAGCAACTTTATTAGATTCAAAACCACAGGATGATTCACGCTGGCACTGGCAGGTGCTATCACAAATAATAAAAAAACGATCTTATATTCATAATCAAAGTTCGAGCTTATTAAAAATGTTTCCTTACCATCACATTTCTCTCTGCAGTGATCAACGAGTAGAGTCGTACCACAATTGAATGTAATGTAATTGATCAAATTTGAGACATGTACATGCATGGCTAAAAACATTTAAATAAAGATGAACTATCCGTGCGTAGTGGTGCGCGAGGGGATGACTACACTGTTCCAGAGAATTTAGAAATAGGATTATTAGGAGAAAATGCATTTTCAGGGATTATTGTTGTTTCCCGATCCAGGATGATTAGGGTTTATCAGCTGATCAGGCACCATAGAGCATTGCTCTCTGACCCGCCACACCCAGTCTCGTTGATCACAGGTGCTAAACAGGAGTAGATGAGTATGCAAACATCATTGCTTTATTTCTCACCCGGCCTAGAGCAGCAGGGTGAAAATTCGGTTTCAGTGGAGCCTATCTGACAAAAGAAAAAACAGACATTACGGGGGGACTCACACTCATGGTTAAACCTGGCTTTTTTCGCTGCCTTGGCAGCAGTTGTGATTGGTAACCTTTAGATAACATTGAACAGCTTGCTGCTTTTTAAATACACAATGACAATCATGCGGTGCTTTGCATGGGCCTGTTATAATTGAAGTGGATGTGAAGTGGGCCGTGAACACAAACTATGTAACATATCTGTCTTCTTAAAATATAAATATTAAGGAAATTTGTCTGATTTTGTTTGTGGACAGGCAATGTTTTGTGAATGAGATGCCGGGTGTCTTATTGCAATTCAGTCTCTACAGTTGTCTCTTCAGTTGACTTCTAGACACAGAAGGAGCAGCACCGTCTTCAGATTTTGTTGAGAGCAAATGCATGGAAGCATAAGGGTCCATGGCAGAGGCAGAAGATGAAACGTTTGAGGTGTGAGAAGGAAACTTTAGTTCAAAAGAGAGTGGAAAGTCTGTTTGACTGCGGAGAGGACATGGAGCTTTTTCCTAACTGAGACTGTCAAACCATCCAGCTATACTGGTCTCAAATTCATGAACATTTAAAGAACATTTTCGCATTTAATTTTCCTTTAACCTTTGAATGCATATTTCTATGTAACACACCGGTTGACAAACTGAACTATAATGATCATAAACTTCTGTACATTTTGCTGGCGGGGAGCAAAAAGGCCCTCAGAAGAAAATGGCTTTAACAGGAACCTCCAACAACTGAGGACTGGATTAACGAAGTGAAATAGATTTATGTATTAGAGAGACCTAGATCTTTTTTCCATTGATGTGCAAATGGACACTTTCTACAAGACATGGTAAAAGTGGACAAAATATATCAAACCTGTTGTGAGTGATTTTTTGTAAACCTTGCTTTCTACAGTTTGATGTCTGATTGGATGTGTGATGTCATTGATTGTTGATACTCAGGCTTCCCCGCCACTTTTTTGTTGTTGTTTTTGTGTGTTTTTCTGTTAAGGAATGAAAAATGATAGAGTGTAAAAATGACAAAGAAATATAGAAATAGTAGAAGATTTCTTTCTGGCATTTTATATATAAAGGCGATCAACAGTCTATTACAAACATTAAGGTATTAAATATTTTTAGGCTACTTTAAGAATTTAAAAACCTGTTTAGGATATAGCTTATACTGTTCTTTTATATTATAAAATGTGAATGCCCCATCCCTGCAGATAAAATCGTTCATGGTGGGCTAATACTGTGCAAAGCTCTATAGTGCACTTAGTTCACTGTTGGCAACCAAAGTAAGCCATGCTTAAAGAAATCTGAGGATCAGTGTTGGGTTTTCTTCCAGAGAAATGTGAGTTTAAAAGATTAAAAGGAAATAATCAACACAGAGACAGGGTTTTGTGCCGTCAGCGTCTGCAGAGCGGAGAGAAGCTGCTGGCTCGGAAAACCAGCACCTTCTCACACAGATCCCTTCATGGCAAAGCCTTTTATTAAGAGTTTACAACATCATAAGGCGGGCCTAAAACAGAAGACCCAGTGATGATTATCTGGGAGGATGCAGGTAATAAGATGGGTGGATGGAAGTCACACAACCGTGTGATTCTGCCTCATGACCTGTTGGAGGTCATAAAAGTTTATGACCCTTCTGGTTGAAACACAGGATAGAAATGTAGGATCTTCTTTCTTTCAATGTTTCATATGTCCACACAATAATTTTATAATTATCACTCTAACATTTCTCTCCTCTTATACATAAAAACATCAGCATCTTTCAATTCATATTGTATTCATAGGAGTAGGAATATGAGTACAAACATAACAGTCTGTTTTGTTTAAATCTTCAGCAACGCGCTTGGAATGCTGCCACCACATCTTGGAACTGTAGGATGATTTGCTGTGGATCCATCAAAAATCATCCTGCTCTTCCTTTGTTTCAGACAGTCAGTTTGAGTTCCTAGGAACGCCGGTCCAACAGTCATCACCGGGCAGCAAAACCACTTTGGTTTTTCAGATCTTTGCCAGTCCGTCCAAGGAAACACCCACTAACCGGACTCTAAAAGACTGGGTTAGGTTGGTTTCTTCACCAGCGTTGAGACGATTGGTCCTAAAAAAAACAAACCCCTTTGAAGCTAGACTTCACCACAGATCTATACCTTAGTCGTGGGGTCCCTGTGAAAGTAACTGGGCTTTTTTGCTGAGGAAATTGTTTTAATCAGTTTACAATGACTCTGGTGGATCCAAGTGTTTCTCTCCTGGATCTTCACAGTGGTGGGGGTTGTTAGTTGCACTATGTAGGGTCCTTCCCACCTCTGAGCTTCCCAAATCTTCCCTTTGATGATTTTAATCAGCTCTCGGTCTCCAGGCTTCAGGCATTCCTGTGGGGAAACAAAAAGGAGTTCTGGGCAGATTACATGTTCTTTGAACAGTTCCGTATTTGAACAGTTTCAGAATTCACTTAATTTTCTGATTTGCTTGTGAATTGTATTCACAACATGTGAGACATGCAAAAATTTTAAAAGCAGTAGTAGTTACACACTTGTGTGTGTAACTATACCATATTCATCATAACTCCCCCCTGTTTGAGACATGATAATTTCATGGATCAAAATAGCTGCTGGTTTTTGTCAGAATCAGAATAATTCCAGAGGGAAATTGCTTTTGCTAGATGCTCAAATTACAGTTATATATATATATAAATATATCCAACTAAAGAATAAGAATATGGGGGAACTGTTGTTTACATGGGTCCTCTTTAACCCTTAAAAGTAAGACACTACGGGTATGAGCGTATCACCATGAGAATGTAACAACACAAAGGTCATATAACTTGCTTAACCACCAGCTGTTTGGATGCACTGCTTTTGATAAGTCTACAAAGCTAAGACAGTTGCCGAGAAAAGTTCTACATTCAGCTCTGCGAATTGCTGTCTGCTTCTCTGACATAGCTATTGGTGTGTCAAAAAAAAAAAAAAAAAAAACTTAAGAAAAGCTGAGTTTCTTTTTTTTTTTCATAATGTGGGATCTAAGCCCTGCAGTCATTGCACAACTCCAAAAAGATACCCTTGTAGCTTTTCACCCTCCTCCGAAATAACATGGCCCAAACAACAAACTTATTTCTGCACCTACAAAAATTTGTATAACTAGTTTATACTTTCCTTTGCTTCACATTCTAGCAGATATTGTTTTATCCTTGGCCTGTATTAGGAACTATTTCAGCTAAATCTATAGTTGTCAACAGTCTGGCATCAATTCTTCTTGTATACCACAATGCATTTGGAATATCTTTGAAATCATTTTCATCAAATTGTGATAGCAAAGAATGCTGAGTTATTTTAACAAATGCTAAATCTTAGACCCAAGGTTCTGTATTGGACAGAATTTTATAAGGCTGCTTCCATAGTTCTGTGTTATGGCTATAAAGCCAGCCTGGTTTGTGTGGTGCGGACATAGATAGAAATCAGATGCACCTTCTGCAGCTTCTAAACGCAGGCATCTGTCTCTCCACTGTGCTTCACTGGTCTTAACCAATGACAAATGATTTACCCATGATAAGCAGTACATTCCTTACATCTGTGTAATAACAGTAACTGCTGCTAAGAACCCCCATCTATGTACATAATTTGTGTAGCCATTATAGTAATGTCTTGTTTCAGAAACTGTTTTGCACAAATTCAAAGTGTTCTACTGTTCAACTAACAGACGTTCATCCAGTGGATCTGACAATGTGCTTCTAGCATAGTGTATATAGACACAAGTAGATTTTGTTGAAACGCTATTTATATGCTCCACACATTCGGCCTTCATGCCCCCATTTGGGAAAAATTGCTTAATTTTCCCATCAATTCCCATCCTAACAAATTAATGTGGTGAGTTGGTGATATTAAAAAACGTAGAACCTTGCAATGGTTTTAGTCCTACATTATCTTGAATGCAAATTTTACTTATATTGCATATAAGTCTAACTGCTTGTCTAATAATTGTTAAAACTATTCATGTTTTTGCCTTTAATGCTTTTAATATCCCCCATGCTTCATACACATTTACTATTTTAATGGCTCCCCCATTTGCTCAAACACCTATTCACACTCAGATGAAGAACTTCCCCTGTGGACTCTTTCTTCCTGGTCCCCCATTTGCTCAAACACCTATTGTTTTTTTCTACATGACCCCTTGTTTTTCCCCTTTGACCACCGGCCCCTCCCTTGAGCCCAATTATGGTCCAAATTTAATCCCTCTATATTTTTTTATTCCCTGTATGTAGTTAGCATGACTAAAATAACTTTCTTGTGGGTTATTAATTTTTAAATTTTGGTTCTGAAATTATAGTTTTGGAGACCCTGCAGACGCATTAGGAAGGCTGTCAATTGGAACAATGCTGCAGTCATCGCTCCAGTGACACCCCCCCCTGCGCGCTTATGCAGATTTAAGCTGTCTCCCTCTAAACTGTGTTTCATTATTTTTTGGACACACAAACAACTTAAAAGACCCACAAACATAACTTTAAAGACAGAAACACATAATATTAATACCGGACAAACACAACATTAGATCTATTTATTTAGTTTTTAATAATAACATATTTACTTTGCGCATGTATTATATCAACAACTCGCCATTTGGAGCTAATTTATTTATTTATACTTTTACTTCCACTCCTACAAGTATTTTAAATTACTTGGATCAATCTGACACAAATTTTACATCCCCTTTATGATCTTCTCTATACTCTTGCCTGAACCGATCCTTTTTAATTCTTTTAATCCCCTGACTCACTTTAGTTCTATTATTTTATCATTTAGTTCTTATTTTTTTTCTTGGAATAGAGGCGTCCCTCAAACCCATATTTTTTTCCAAACTATATATTTAAGTGATTATTATTATTATTTTTTTTTATTTTTTGTTGGATCCTGCACTTCTACAACTTCTAATCGTAGATTCTAAATTATCTCTAATTTATTTTGACCTTTTCCCATTTGAAAGAATTTAGTCCAGTACAAACACCTAGGGTATTCTACGCACTGGATGTTTATTCAGCAGGACAGCACCCAAACACTGTTGTGGTAATTTCTGCTTCTACCTTTTCAGGTGAGAAATTCTTGCCTCTGCATCCACAAGAGTTGTACTGTATTAACCCCTACTGTTTTAATATGAAACAACAGAACCTGAAAGGTTCGATTGTTTCCTGACACACTCCCACACAGTCACACACACCTATTCTAAGGCCTAAGATATTTTTTTTATTTTAACCAACATAGACACAAAAAAAAAACATTTATCGTGTACAGTTTTGGAGTCTCCAGCTCCAGGCCCTTGCACGCACCGGATACCCAGATCCCAGATCTGTCAACAAAACTTGACTTCGTCAAATATCCCTGCTGCAGCTGCAAACCTTACTATCTCGAGAACAACACAGAGTCCCAGACTCAAATGAACAAAATACCCAGATCCCAGATCTGTCAACAAAACTTGGTTTCGTCAAATATCCCTGCTGCAGCTGCAAACCTTACTATCTCGAGAACAACACAGAGTCCCAGACTCAAACGCACAGAATAGCGATCCCAGATCTCTCACAACAAACCCTGTTTGTCAAATATTCTAGCGACTACAACTAGTTATAGCTTTCACATGGTCCCAGACCAACTTTTGATCAAAAGCTTTAGGCGTACCCTTTCTGTGCAGATCAGTCCTCAGCTTGTGTCGTCACCAGGATGTCCAGGGCAGGGCTGGACCAACCTATTGGCTCCGTCCGGCAAAGGGTGGACGGCTGTCGACAGTTTCTTGGTCTTGGTCCCGCATGGTCCTGGACAATTGGATCTTGACTCCCGGAGTTTCAGCACCAAAAATGTTGGGTTTTAATCCAGAGAAATGTGAGTTTAAAAGATTAAAAGGAAATAATCAACACAGCGACAGGGTTTTGTGACGTCAGCGTCTGCAGAGCTGAGAGAAGCTGCTGGCTCGGAAAACCAGCACCTTCTCACACAGATCCCTTCATGGCAAAGCCTTTTATTAAGAGTTTACAACATCATAAGGCGGGCCTAAAACAGAAGACCCAGTAATGATTATCTGGGAGGATGCAGGTAATAAGATAGTGTGAATTGACCAACTGGCTGGATGGAAGTCACACAACCGTGTGATTCTACCTCATGACCTACAGGAGGTCATAAAAGTTTATGACCCTTCTGGTTGAAACACAGGATAGAAATGTAGGATCTTCTTTCTTTCAATGTTTCATATGTCCACGCAATAATTTTATAATTATCACTCTAACAATCAGATTCACCATGAGTCTTTTGATGAGGTATCAGGATGACTAAGCTGCATGCCGACATGCAGGGTATTGACATTTAGCTTGCTGAGAGGGCTATGATCATCATGCGAATCCGGTAGAAGTCTGCAGACACCTGTTGAGCTCTAAGTGGGTTTTTAATGATTAAGAAGAGTAAGATTGCCATGCAAACCAGGTATTAAGAAACCAGAGAATAGGACGTGATGTGAGGAAGCTTAAAGAAAAAAGGCAGCATGTTTAAAATGTGTGCATTTTATTCTTACATTAACTAACAAGGGTAAGAGATTGGTAGCTTAAAAAAAATGTGAAAACAGCGTTAGACAAGGAAAAAGCTGTCTTTATTAGAAAAAGCTATTAGTGGTCATGGGGAAATACCAGTGTTAGTGATTTTTGTATGAGTCAGTGAAGATAGAGACTAAAGCGTCAAGCTTGGAGCTTTGAGATTTAATGACATAAAGCAAATATCCCCTCATTCTGCCAAAGATCAGATGGGTTATTTTATCAGTAAACAGCTTTTATTAGAAACTGACTTTCATTACTGAAATTATACATTTCATTGATTTTTTGATTGTGTAGATTTAAATTTAATTTATTTTGATGTTAAAAGTGCAAAAAAAATAAAAACATATAAACACTTCGGCTTTTGCTTAGTTCTGATCTATGTTATTACTTTTACACCAGTGAGTTTGAGTCTTATATATATATATATATATATATATATATATATATATATATATATATATATATATATATTCATATATATATATATATAAATTATATATATACAAGTAAAGATAAAGTATGGTCATCATTTAATGTGTGCAGGAGAAGAGGTTGCAATGTTTTTGTATTTTTTCTGGTAAAATCAAAACAGAGTCATAGATATTGTTGGAGTATTGTTAAGTAATTATGCTTGTACGGTTCTGTTTCTGTTGATTACCATTTTTGAACACATTTGTGGACTCTGTTCTTATATTTCTATTTTTTTTTTTTCACTTTTTTTTTTCTAAGAGTTTTTCCATGCTTGCCCTTTTATGTGAGCATCGAGGAGAAAAGTCAGAAAGAACAGACGTAGTATTAGAAATTAGTTGCTGTAAAAATGGTGCATGTGAATGTATTTGCAAAGCTCAAAATTAAATATTTAATAAAAAATCTAAGAAAACATTGGAGGAGGAATTGCAAAAGGAAAAATAAAAGAGATAACCAATTGTGGTAATCTGGATTATTGTATGCATGGGTTTGATACTGTTATTTAATAAGCTATTGATGACAACTGTAAATGAGTCTTTATATTAGGCTTAGCAATTGTATTCAAATATCTAGAATCCATTCTATCAAAGCTTCTATATCATGATTTTTTAAACCTTCCATGGTCACTACCCATATACAGTATGTGATGTAATATTACGTTTGAAATTACAGAGTATTTATGTTAAATGAAATACTTTCTGTTTTCTTCCAACCTTTTAAGACAGACACTTGCCCACATCGAACTGCCAACTACATGACATCACCCTATCAAACCACTTCTGATGATTAGGCTCTCCTTTAGAGAGGGATAATTATGTTATCAGACCTCTCACTGCCAAAACTACGTTTTTTTCTTCCAACTTCGACATTAGCTAAAAACAGAACATCTGCTGTGTTGGGTATGGGCCACTCGGTGTGCACTGCCATACTTTTAGAATTGGTCTTATCATGTGAGGAAATACAGCCTTCTAGAACATGTCTGTGTTGGAGATATATAGAGCTATAGAAAAGGATACAGAATTACAAAGAACTTAATGAACAAACTTAGTTTTCATAGTTTGGCTGTTTTATAGGAGAATCGTAGGGATGTGTACGCATGGCTGTCTGTTATTTGTGTCTTTGTCTTTCCCTGTGAGGGACTGGAAACCTTTCCACAGTATAGACCACCTTCCAACTAGTGACTGCTGGAGATAGGGACCAGTTCCCCTTTGTTTGAAGTCCAAACTTGTGTTTTAGTCGAATGTGAAGCTAAAAATTGATTTAGCTCTATTTTTTTATATATTCTGAAGCAACAAAGAATTGAGTTTAAATTGCTCATTTGGATTATTAAAGTCTGTCTGTCTGTCTGTCTGTTTGTCTGTCTGTCGTTCTGTCTATCTACATTTTTACAAAAGTTGTGTAGTAGCTACTATGGCTTACTTTGTTAGTTATAAATGTTCAGAAGTGCAAAGATTTTGGTTTATTTTTGTTACCACTGTTTTAAAGGCAAGTCAGCCATGTTGGATTTTGGCGTCTGTAGGATAGCTTGGATCTCCCATTTGAAATGCTAGCTTTCAAGGAGCTTAAATCTTAAAATATTTTCCTGTATGAATAATGATTCATAATAATTATTATTTAAAAAATAAAATGGTTGTCAAGGTGTCTCTGCTTGGGAATCTAGTATAAGTTAGGTCGTACTTGATAGACAGTTTGACATATATTTTTAGTATCTTTTATGGAAAATATTTTTCCTAAGTATTTATCAAATATATATAGGGCAGTGATCAGCTCTCAAAACAGAAAAAAAAATCAAGATTTCTAGGGTTTGTTGTTTTGTTTTTTGGGGTGAGGGGTGATTTTTTTCACCGGTCTATTAATAAAAAACATTGAAATATTTTCCCTGCAGGGCATACTGACAGCCTGAGCATGGAGTGTGTGAGTGGTTTAAACCATTTTGTTTAATACACAGCTGTTAGGTTTATCTTTCATGCTTTTAGCGTCTCATTCTTTGTTTTAAGCACCTGGTTGGGATTTGTTGGTGTTCATACTCTCTCTCGTTACACAACATAACAGCAGCCCTGCGGCTACATTCCAGGTTCTATTGTCCTGATGGAGTGGACAGCAGCTCAGCCTGGGCTAATCATTTCCAGTTCACTCTGAGACTGAGAAGATATTAGCCCGGCCTTATCAGCAAACGCCACAAAGGGCTGAGGGTGAAGCAGAGCGGATGCTGAGAGGGTACCAGATCCTCGGGGAAGCGGCTAATGATCCTCCCTGTTCCCTGAGCCTGAGGCGCAGCTAAAGCTGCCTGCCTGTGTAAAACCAATAGCAATGGCCGGCATGTAATTTAAAAAAAAAAAATCACTAAACCTTCTGTAAACAGAGTGAGTGACAAACTAACTCATTAAAATTCAGGGTGAAAGAAGTTGAGTGACTTTAAAAAGGAGACAAATGACTGCAAGGTCACCAGATCAAACTGGCACGGGGAAATGAGAGCTGCAGGCATGAATGATTACCACAGTCAGTCTGATTACATCTGCTGTTAATGAGTTACTGAAGCTACTGCAAACTTTCAGAGAGTGAGATCCCTGACCACATAAAAACAATCACAAGAAAAGCTGCTTTTATTGGTCCTTGCATACAGATTTTAAGACATAAATAAATAATAAACAGATGTAATAGTTAAGAAAAAAACAGAGATTCCTTTTATGTTAAGGTTTCCAAGAGCAGGGGTAGACAGCGATTAAGGATTTTCAGTCTAAACTGGTGAAGTCCGAGTTTTTTAGCTAACCCTGACCTTAGGGTCAGATATGGATGCCCTGCTAAACCTTAAGTTCAGTGACAGCTGCAGTTAAAAGCAAGAGCATGTCTGTTTTGCTGATGTTATTTCCATGTTTAAATTCTACTCTAACACACAGAACTAGACAACTTAAGCAATCCTTCTGGTAGTGGTTCAAAGTGCATGCAAATAATACTGTTAGCAATCATTGATTTCAGTAAGCATTCTTTTATATTACCAAGTTAATTAGCTAATCCTATACATTTATAAATTAAATATTATGATAGAGTTAAATAAGGCTTAATGTTATTCTATGATTCAGTTCAGTATAAATAATAACTTACTTTTTGTTGGACTAGAAATATTCAACATGTTTCTACTTTTCTTTCCTTTTGTGAAGGTTTTTATAAAGATTAACATGCTTGAACATCTCCTCTTCTTGGCTTTTGCAACTGAGTAGTTCAATATTTCATGTATTATCAAAAATGGCAGAGTACCATTGAAGTGAGCCAGAGCACCATCAATTGGTACTACCATGGAAAACTGTGTCCAACATGTTATCCTCTTATTCTTTACACCCCACTCACACAGACAAGACATGCTAAGATATTCTTGGCTTTCTTTTCTCCCAGACAGCCAATTGCCTCAAGGTTATTAAACCACTGACCTTTGAATGTCTTAGAGTGAGTACTTAAAACAAAGCCAGTGCCTTGCTGCAGTTTGCTCCTCCTAGATACCTTACAGCTGCTTTAATCTAATAGTATAAAGTGAGGTCATGAGAAACTTTGCCAGATGAGGTTTCTTGTGATCCTTGAAACATAATAGGCATCTGAAAAGGCGGAGCATAACGTGTTGCACTGAAATTATTTCGATTATACACCCAGTGAATTGAGATGATGCCTTAAATTTCTCACCTAATACAATTTGAAGTACTTCCATAAAAACATGCTCCACTTAAATCAATGGAAAGATAACCTATTTTAGCGAACACTAACATTCAAATCCTATTCAGAGCACAACTCATGTATTATCTGTCTTGGAATCAAATATTCTTTGCAGTTTTTCACTCTCTATTTTGGCCTTTGCTCTTTCTTAATCTTAGTTTTCAGAAGCTAGAAGTAGGGCAAGAGAGCAAAGGCTGTATTTAAGTCCTTCTACCACAACTTTATGGCATCAGCAACCTGATTCAATAATAATTTTTACAAGAAATGTTACAGTCATGAATTTCTGAAGAGGTCAGTTGGTTCCAGGGGAATAGAGACTAAGGAATGTGTATAAGAGTGGGCAGGAAGGTTAGGCTGGGTAAATAATATACAGTGAAGTAGCCAACAGATGGATCAGTTTACCTGCATCATATACAATCTAAATACTTGATTGGCCAAAGGTTGAGTGGAGTGACAAACAAGTTAGGTGCCGTGCTGATTTTTAAAGTGATCTGAAGTAGCAGCAGGATGATGAAGAGCATGAGCAATGGAAGGCAGAACACTTTGAATACTTTTGTCCTTTACTTTGAGGATATGCACTACTTGTTTGTTCACATGCAATCTCCTAAAACCAATGGATCCCCAGAGTTGATGTTTGTGGAGAGTGTGATCTCTTCTGCCATTATCTGTTGATGTAACAGCATCAAAGCAGTTGGTTTAAAGATATAACAAGTGGATAAAGACAGCTTTTTCCCTTCTGGAAAAACGTATAGAGCTTCTGGAGAATATTTTACAAACAATTTTTCTTCATAACGGATTTGAACTACAGGAGATCCTTATTGCCTACAGCCATTAGCATTTACAAAAAGTCTCAAAGCAACACTTAAGGTATGAGTTACAACAAAACTGTATTACCCTTGGGAAGGTATTGCTGAATTTAAATTAAATTGAATTTCATCCGATTTCGTCAGGATTTTTTTGAGGTGCACAACGACGGTTGCAGAACCTCTGCGAGGGGAGGTGGACACAGAGACAGATTTTACGGTTGCAGAGGCTTAGCGTCAGAAGCATAAATTGGCTTTAAGGCTGCAAAACAAATTAAAATCATCAAGACTTCAACACCTTGACAGTTGGCAAGAACTTTTCAGTGTTTTGTTTTCAAAAGACATGTGAGTCTGTAACTGTTTTTGTCTCATTTATCCTGTGGACATTGAATAAGAAGATCAAAGTCTCTATAAGATGCAACATAACATTGATGAACCAAGCGGCCTTTTGGGATTTTCAGAAAAAATTAGGCTTTTGCTGATCAACCCTTTTAAATAAGCAATAACTTTTTTTTTCACAGTGTCCTGTCTGGAAATGGGGAAATAAAAATATTTTCTTGATGCCAAAAAGAGCCTAACAGATTTTACTTTCACAGGTGGAGCAGTACGGCTATCTCCATAGTGTTCCGCTTGATTTATGCATATAAATAGCTTTATCATAATCGTACAGGGTGTATTATAGATTACATGGTCAATCCAATGGGAAAATAGAAGAGGAAAGGAAAAACAGGAAAAAGGAGAAAAGATGAAAAAAAGAGATAAAAGGGAGACAATGATAAAACATTTAAATAAAAAAGTCATACTTGTTCAATTTTTTCTAACTACAGTGTCACCAACTTCAACATTTAACTTGCCTTCTAAAGCATGTAGCTTATGAGATGAAGCTATTGAGTTTTGTGCAATTTCTCTGAGTGATTAATAAATCATTTTAGTCTCAGTGGAATTACATCAGAAAAAACTGTCTCAAAGCAGCTTATAAACATTCCCGGATTAATGGACAGGAGCTGCTTCTCTAAGGTCACTGCTGATGTGTTTAAACCTTGGAAATGTGGTAACACACCCGCACACGTGTGTGTTTCGGACTTACAAACATCTGCCTTTACAGATGTGGTCCCCATAATGCATAAAGTGAACTTTAGTATCAACATCTGAGTAATATTTATTTTATTTCTTAAAATCTACTTAGAAAGAAAACAAAGTCCAAACAAACATGAAACCAGGAGTCCAAAGATACAAAAATAAGAAAAAAAACACAAGTCTAAATGTACCCAAAAAACCAAGGAGACATCAGGGGAATCTAAAATCAAAAGGAGGGCTCAGAGAGACGAAATGGAGGAAGACTGACGAGGTTTGACGAGGACCCAGCAAAGAGGAACTGAAGAGAGAGGGCTTTTAAAGGAGACTGAGACAAAGAGAGGACTAATGAGGAAACTGGGAGCAGGTGTGCACAGAACAAGAGGGGGAAAGAGCTAGGGCAAAAGGAGAACATAACGGGGCAGCAGAGGGCAACAAACAGAAACTTGGAAGACTGGAAATAACAACAAAATAATAACTAAACCACTAGGACTATAAAACATGGAGAAGAGAAAACCAAACACTCAAAAGAAAACATAACAGAAACAGAAACCTGACAAGAAGACTGCACCGAAACTCAAATGAAACTATGTACAGCTGACATAGCTTTTAACCCAATAAATCATTGTCTGCAGGAACATCTGAAGTACTTGATTGACAGTTCTGACAATCTGGAAATCTTTCTCCACTAAAGAGAAGCAACTCGTGATAACGCTTCATTGAAGTGAACCACTGACAACAGTGAGAAGTGAGTACTCAAAAGGCCTCCTCAAAAAATTAAGCCACTTTCATCCTTCTGAGACTTCGAAGCATCATGCTGAGACAAAAACATGTTTGAATAACAAATTTCTCTAATACAGTTACAGTACCTCCCCTCCAACAACACCCCCAGCTAGGGATGGGAATCGAAAACCGGTTCCTGTTCAGAACTGGTTCCGTATTTTCCGATTCCATGGCATCGTTTGGCAGCTCGCTGAACGATTCTTTTTTCGATTCCCGCAGCACCAGAGCCTAAAGCTCATCACTAGACACCCTCACTCGAGGAAGGCCCAGACAGGGGTGATCAGTCCCTGCTGTGTGTCCAATAGCCAATCAGGTTTGAATAAATCTAAAACTAAGCCAGTCACAGTATAAAGGGGGGGTTAAACACTTACCTCCATACCCCTCGGTAAACAGGTCGGTTGTTGACACCGTTAGGTTACTCTGCCCTGCCCCGGTAAGGGTGAAGATCTGGGTTCTGTGTTGTCTGAGTCAGTGGGGAGAACGTCACGTTTTTTACGCAAGTTACGCACGCGGCTTTCAATAAGCAAGTACGACGTGACAAGGCAAAAAAGGAAAGCAAAAAAAGACAGCCTTGGAAGAACTATTCGAGGAGGATGAAGACAACTAGCTGCGGTCACTTTGTGAATCAAAGCCCCGTCTTTCCTTAGCCCAGAGGGTAGCTTAGGAAATCCAGCTCTATAAAAGCTTGCCCTCCATCCCCTGCAGGGATAGCGCCACACTGTGGTGGTGGAACAAGCAAGATACGCCGCCCTTGCTATCTGGACTGGCTGAAAACTACCTCTGTGTGCAGGCTTCCTCCACCCCATCTGAGAGGGTGTTCTCCACGGCTGGAAACACCTTAAGCGCTGAAAGATCCCGTATCCTTCCAGAAAAAGCAGATATGCTCATCTTCTGCAAAAGAACTGTTAATTTTCCCTACTACTGTTTTATAATTAGTATTTTTTGTTATTTAAAATAGGTTATTATCCCATCATTTGTTATTAGACATTGTTGGTTATTAAATTTGTTCTTGTATTCATTTTTCACTTAAACACAGATGTTACTCCAGTTTCACATTTCCTGTGGACATCTTGATCTTGTTGAGTTTGTAAGATTGTGCAATAGTTAAGTAAACAAAGTTGATGCTGATAATCAAACTGTTTGTTCTCCTTTTTTCCCCAAATTGGAATCGAAAAAAGAATCGATAAAGAATCGAATCGTTTCATAGAATCGAAAAGGGAATCGGAATCGTGAAAATCTTTTCAATTCCCAACCCTACCCCCAGCTATACATAATATCCAACATCATGAAATGACAGCAAGGCCCTTAGCTTGTCTTTTTGAAGAATATGTGTATTCAAATTGTTCATAGTTACACTGAAGTAAAACACAGTGGGGTTCTTTACATGAAAAGGCATCAGAACTCTTAAAACAGATGCATGCAGGAGATAATACAGGCTGTTTGTTGCTTGTGGTTCTTTGCAGCTCTCTCTGGTCTGTGCATCTTCTTTCACATGCCTCTGATTCCCTAAGAGCAGCAAGGGAAAGCAGTATTTTTCTCAAATACTTAAAGTTGGATTTAGGCACCTTACTTCTCCCCTATCAGATGTTTTAAATCAGAAAACCAATCAAGTCTGTGAAATGAGGAAGCTTGGGGGGATATCAAATACATTCATTATAGATCTTTCTAGTGGGAAATATCTTTGAGGGATCTGAACCACCAGTGCAGCCAAAATGTGATATCAGAGGACATGAGCATAGCACCAGAACATGTTGACAGATTTTACAGGTGTAAAGAGGTGCGAAAGTTTTCTATATGAATAAAGGGAGACCTTTTTCCCTCCATTTCACTTCACAAATATATCACCAACAAAAGAAATCATCAGCAAGGTTTAGCCCAGGTCAAACTTCAAAGATCTCATTAGAATAGATTTCCATGGCTCAAAACTGACATTTTCACTCTAATCTTTCTTTTAAAGAAAGGTGCTTCTTTTCAATCTTTCATGTTTTCAAAAGGTGCCTACAAAGTCTTGGGATCAAAAACCCTCTTCAGATTTTTCAGATCTGATGGGTCAAAACACACAGAATACAGGGATAGATATACAGATTTGACCACTGTCATGTTTGTACACTAAACAAACATATATTCATCTTCAAACTAAACAACGTGCCAAGAATCTTTCCTGATGTGTTTTTTCCCTTTATGAGCATAAATAGAATATTTGCACCAGAAGACATCAGAGCACATAAAAGATGGTTCCTGCTGGCAGCTTTTCCTACCAAATTAGAAATTTGAAGAATGGTGAATGCTTCTGAGCTTTAGCTCCCTTTTGGTTTTATCTCTAATGCTGGTGGTGTCTCTTCCTCGTTTGCATTAGATATTTATTTTACTTTTTTCACATTTGATCTTGGACTTTGGTCTTTCTTTTCACTTCTCCTATCAGCGTTGCTGACACGCTTGGCTCCTTTGCTTCAGACATAAGGCTTATTTATTAATTGTGCACATGCAAAAAATTGTACTTTTGGGTACAAGGTCTTGTTATGATAAATATAGATAAACTTGCTCTGTTCACAAACAAATAGAGCAAGAACAAAGCATAAAACACAGAAATAGAACATAACACTGAAAGCTCCATTAGATGGCCCCAGCCATGGACCTATCGGCTGAACATTGCATCGTCGCTGGGTTCTACACCTAGCCAACAGGGGTGAGGCAAGCAGACTGTTACACTGAGTTCTGCTCCAGCGAGAAGCCTAAATATAAATATACTATTGAAAAACAATAGGATTTTGCAGCACTTTATTGTCTGTTCTTAATAAACCAACAGGACAAAATAACTTTATCAGATGACTTTTGTATGCAACCACAGCATACAATTAGAGTTAAAGTTGTAAAGTCATAGTACGAGACTGGGCTCCTTTAAAAGACGTTTAATTGTTATGTTGTTTGTGTTTTTTTTACATTACAGCCTAAAACTTCAATATAGACATAATGTCATAGCCCATCATAAGGAAGAAAAAAAACTTGATGTTATCTTAAATCTTTTACAGTTAAAAGGATGACAATTGTGAAGTGAGGCAAAAGGAAATCGACTGCTCATCAAAAGTCACAGAAGTCAAGAAGTTACTGTTGTGCTTGAACGTTTACTTTAGGGTGACCAAACGTCCGTATTTCCCGGGACATATCCGTATTTCACGTCCTGTCCCGGGCGTCCCGGGTTTTTTTAAGAAAGTGAGGAAATGTCCTGATTTTTTAAATTACCTTAATTGGACCATTAAATTTACAGGCGCTAGGGCACTGCGCATGACGCTGCGTGTGACGTAATCCCGGAGCCGCGTCAGTGCGTGCAGCCCTGTTCTTAATCAGAATATAGATTGCGTGGCTGTCAGTACGCCAACAACATGCAAAAGCGCAAATGTATGTTTACCGACGATTTACAAAAGAGTTTCCCCGCTTTCAGACCGGGTCGAGACACATTGGAGGCCTTGTGCACAGTGTGCTTAGCAGGCACATATGTCTCGGTGTCCAATGGAGGTGCAAGGGATCTGAAAAGCCACCTGGACACCGAAAGTAAAGATAGTCTATTGACATGTTTGTCCGTTTTTGGTACATTTTGAATAATTTTTGCTACACAAGAGGTATTTTTTGTTAATTAGCTCATTTGTTAATTTATTTTTTGTCATGATGGGTCTCTAGTGTATAAACCCACATGCAGAACACCACAAGAAACGGAGTAAAAGTTTAACAGTTTATTAAATGATGAGCACACAGTATAATAAAGAGCTGGTTCTGGTACTGGTCCGGGACAGCAATCACAGAGAATCTGCAGAGATGGATTGTTTGGTTAGCCAGGCAGCAGTGAGGACTTGTTAGATGTTTGATTCTGATTTGTACCTTGATGAGGTTCAGACAGATCACTGGAGAGGGCGAACCAATTGGGTCCAGAGACAGTGGGTTCAGCAGAGAGCTCAGCAGCTGCAGCGTCTAGCTTCAGTCTAGTGAGATTCAGACCTTGAGTAGATGTCCTAGCTCTTTCTTGAGAGCTGGCTGGGGAATCCAGACTGATTGTCTTCAGGTTTGGCTTCCTAGGGCAGGCAGGCAGATTTCCAAGGTAAGCTCCTCCACAGCTACAGACTTCAGTCGGGCTTTCCTGTGAGCAGAGAAGACAGAGGCTGGTTAGAATCTAGTTACTCTCAAGAGCAGACAGAGATTCTCAACGTGAACAGAGGCTCAGGTTCCGCTAACCAAAACTGGTCAACACTCCGGCGCCGAAGACAGGTCTGGCTGCTGCTTATATAGGAGGTCTCCTGATGGATTGATGATCCTCAGGTGTGCTGGAGGCTCCAGCCCAGGAGACCCACAGCGCTCTCTGCTGGAGACAGGTGGCAGATCTCCAGATCCCAACATTTTTTCCAATAGCCTACAGAACAGACATTATTTTGTTCATTGCTGAGGCTGAGTATCATCTGTTATTGGGAGTTGAGAGTGATTGTTAACTTTTATTGTTAAGTGAGGAATGTTTAGATGAGACATTATTTCTTTCATTGTGCTATTCATTCATTACAGGAATTGTGAAGTATTTTTAATAAAGACATTTTGAATGAAATTATCGTTTGTTATTGGAGTTATTGCTGTTGACTTTTACTGAAAAGCATTTTTAATAAATCAACTGTAAATATCATGTTATTGTAGGATTACGTAGGTCTATGTTAGGTGAGTGCATGCCACAGAGATCTCTATGCATGGGAACAGGGTTCTTTACATTTGGACAAAAAGTGAATCATCAAAATGCTTTTTTAATTCTAAAAAGCATATATATATATATAAGGGGTGGAACGGTCCACAAGCGCTGACAGAGTATGTGGGATTTCGGGGTTAGCATGACATGTTGGTCATGTTGCTGTTAGCATAAACAAAACGTGTTGCACAATGCTTGCACACTGTTTTTATCCACAACTTTCTTTCCGCCGTCATCGTAGGTCACTCTAAATGCAAAGTGGTCCCATACAGCAGACCTATAAAGTGCTGCTGGCGCGCCTTCCAACTCCTGTTCTTTCCCAGTCGCCATACCCAGACAATTCTCCACAACAACTGATCTTTTTCTGCTACACCCGGCTACGCTGCTCTGCTTCTTCTTCTTGTTTACTACTGGTGGTTGGCTTTGGTCACAGTACCACCACCTACTGCTCTCGAGTGTACACGCCTCGCCTATGAGAAAAAGGAGCAGCGCATGAACCAAACGCAACACACGCGAACCGAACCGAGACAGTCAAACCGAACGGTTCAGACGGTTTTCATAAGCCGTTCCATCCCTAATATATATATATATATATATATATATATATATATATATATATATATATATATATATGTATATATACAGTGTTGGGTAAGTTACTTTAAAAATGTAATCCGTTACAGTTACAAGTTACCTTGTTTAAAATGTAATTGTAGTGTAACTTTTTCGATTACTTTTAAAAAGTAATGTAACTAATTACTTTTGATTACTTTTTGATTACTTTAAGGTTTTAATGAGTATTGAGCGATGTTCAACATTTAATTTTTGAGAACTGAATGTGAACCTTAAAAAAGCACTAAGCTGAGAGGGAACTGCTGACAGGCAATCACAGGATGTCCACAAGAAGAGATGCCAGCACCAAGCATGTAAGATTTTCTCAGACTCCTCTCATCGGGCCATACTCTTTTCTGTTCCTCCCCCAGGCTCTACCATTTACGCAGTTTGCAGACTAATACAAGCAGGTTCAGGTTGATAGCCGGCAAACACTTAGGTAAACAATAGGTGAAATCCGTGAAGTAGAAACCTTTATTTTTTTAAAGTTATTATACAATGAAATACTCCATACCACATTGAAATCAAGGAACAAAAACTTTTTACAGGCCCAAGCATTTATTAAACAAATAAAAGTACGGTATAAACGTTGCTGTTGTCTTTTTTTTTTTATTATTACAAATAACTACTGTACTGTACTGTAAAATAATATAGTTATCAATAAATAAGTAATAATTTTAATCATCAATGCGGACTGAAGGGTTAATATTGCGGGGATCAGCACCGCCCCGCCGTGATGGATTGGAACGGGAGAAAATGAAAAATGGTTATGAAAAAAAATACAAAGTACTGTAGGACAAATAGTGACTGACGTGTACAATACAGTACAGTATTTCACTGCTGTTCTGATGAAGCCGCTGCATCCTGACTCTGCTCTGTGGCGTTTTTTTTCTTCTAAAGCCTGCGGTGCAGGTGTGTTTTTTGGAGAGAAGAACATAGTTATCGGTAGTTGTTGTCTCTCTTTTTTCTTCTGGGCCAAAAGATCCTTATAAACAGACATGCCACCATTGATTATGTTCAACAATAAAGTTTAACAATGCATGATGCAAATCTGTGAAGCAGTGAGACCGTGAAAACTGAACCGCGTTATAGCGAGGGTTCACTGTACATATTTCGCAAAGGTTTTTCTTTATAATTTTTAAAAAATTTAACAAAATTTGTAATTCTTAATATTTTTGGAAGTAACTGTAACTGAATTACATATTTTCTCATTGTAACTGTACCGAATTACAGTTACTCTATTTTTGTAATTAAATTACGTAACGTCGTTACATGTAATCCGTTACTCTCCAACACTGTATATATATATATATATACATATATATGTATGTATATATATATATATATATATATATTTATGTATATATATATATATATATATGTATATATATACATATATATATATACAAAAACTATAAACCAAGAGGAAAAGACTAACTCTGATTTATTAGAAGTGAATTCAAAGTAAAAAAAAAAAAAAACAGAGCAAAAATAATCTAAGAAACACAAAAGACCAAAATATTTCTAACAACTATGAAAACTGTAAAATTAGCAAATAAGGAAAAACTAATATATTATTATTAAAGCTACAGTGTGTAATTTTCAGCGACATCTAATGGTCAGACTTCGGACTGCAGTGACACGAACCACACCACCCCCTCAAATCATAAGGGGGCCAAGGGAATAAGCTTGATAAAGTAAGAAATGTAGATCTTTTTTCAATGACTTTTAAAACTTGAACAAAAAATGTGTTCAAGTTTTAAAAGACGTTGAACTACTATATATATGTTTTTAAAAGTATTAAAAGAAACAGAAAATCAAAAGGTTTTACATTGTCATTGTCTTCTTTGGAGCAGGACCATTTCAGGAGCTGGATGTCTGAGCGATGGACAAATGAATACAACAGAAGCTGGATTAAAACAGGAACAGGAACTGGGAGCAGCAGAAAGTAACGGTAAGATGATAAAAAGCAAAAACATCGTCATCCCATATGTTGCTGGAGTCTCTGAAAAACTCAAGAGGATTTTCTCCAAACACATAATCCAAGTACATTTCAACCTAACAACACCGTTAGACAGAGGATAGTGCATCCTAAGGACAAACCCCCCAGACCAAATATGAGCAGATTGGTGTATGCAGTTCAGTGAAGGGAGGAATTTTGGATAAAGAAAATAGGTTGCCTTTGGTCAGGATTGCTGCAGTTTTGGAGTGTAAGAAGGAGTTGAGCAGTCTGTGGTTTTGCCTAGCCTGGATGCCATTCCGAACTTAGTCCCGCCCACAACGTTTGAGTTCGGGAAGTTCGGTCTGACATTGCTCAGTAGTAGCGCGAGTATGCTAGCACAATATCTGGCGGGCCAATCAAATTTTCAGGGCGGGCTTTATACGATGATGGACAGATGATCAACAGTAACGTAATCAACCACGTGACCAAAGCGCGCATGTGTGACAACAACCATGGCTGCCGCTGGAGTGTTGAGGTGTGTAGATTCTGCTATTAGGTCTGTTCTAGAAGATATCGACAGCAAAAGAGGAACAGAGAAATGCGATCAAGGCTCATCTTCTTATTCTAGGCGTTGTTAAGGAAGAAAATATTCTAAAATAGTTAACTTTGGAAAAAGGTTGGCTTCTCTCTTCCTTTCCCAGGTTCTTCTCGGCGAGCTGCGTGTGGCCACAAGGAAAACCAGCAATGCGTGTTGACGTCACAGAATTACAGAGTTTAATCCAATATAAGAC